>CM067372.1:15718423-16318423 GCA_034401795.1 Chaetoderma sp. LZ-2023a
CGCGCATGCGCCGACTACTACTTCCTCTGACTAATTTATTGGCTGACACACATGCAACTAATAAGAGCCTGAAGACCGAGCCTCTGTGGGGTGGAGAGGCCGGGTCCGTATCTAGGGAGGTAAGTATCAACTCTCTCGTGAAAAAAGAAATCCTAGATTTCGTTTATTTCACATCAAGAGTATACTTACCTCCCTAATACTTTTGATATTGCCAGAATTCGACAGGGAATTCGGCGGGAGGGAGGCGAGGTCAAAAGACCAGCTCTTTCCTATGCGCTTTCACGCATTCAAGGCACTTAAACGTCTGAAACTGTGTGAAACACAGTCAGGATTTGAAGAAAATATCGGCTAACACCAACCGATGGATGAGATGACCGATGTCATATGCGCTCCCCCACCCCGCCTCCTTCCTGGAGGGAAGACTAGCATGACCTCAATGTCTTATACGCTCTTTAGGTACCAGTGCCATGTACTATAGGACAGAGATGAAAAGGCTCCACTTTCGTATACTCTCAATGATGAACCACATCAAAACACAAACCATCACCATATTAATAAAAACAGGTAACGTGACAATACAATCAACAATGAACAACACATGAACAAGACTGACCTTGTTGAACTTGGCCGCTGCCATCCTCTTCCCAGTGGAGAAGACCGATGCAGTCCCAAAAAGTGGATGTTTCCATTGATTAATTGTGAAGTATATAAGCAATGAGGAAATCCTCCTCAAAAACATATAAGCGATTATTTTTTCAAAATCGACAAGGCGAGAGGATTCGAGGTGTCACGGAGATAATGGTCTGTAAAACTTGACTCACAGTGCCACTGAGCCACGGACATAATGTCATCCACAGGGACCCCATTAAATAGGGCAGTGGAAGTCACTACGCCCCGGACGCTGTGAGCCTTAGCTATGTCAACCTGCTTACCAGTGGCGGATTTGTGACAAAATTGGATACACTCTACAATCCACCTGGAAATGGTGTCCTTAGACACCCTGCCATGGGGTTCAATATATGACAACCATAACGCTGACTGATCGGTCCGCCACTCCGAAGTACGCTGTTTGTACCGAAGTAGCGCCCGAATGGGACACCATGCTTTAGAATTAGGATCATATCTAGTTAAAGCAGGCAAAAAAATAGGTTGACCTGGATATTTCAAAGACTGATTTTTAGCTAAGAAATTAATCCTAGGTAGTAACTTAAGGCCTTCCCCTGTAACCACAAAACGGTCATCCTCGGCTGATAAGGCATGAATCTCACTCCTACGCCTAGCCGAGGCCACAGCAATTAAAAATACAGTTTTAAGAGTGAACATTTTCATAGAAAAGGAACTAAGTGGTTCAAAAGGCTTATCTCCTAGTACTTGAAGCACTAGCGATAAACTCCAAGACGGAATCACCGGGGGATTCCTTGGTCTTAGATTGCCCATGCCTTTAATTAACACATTTAATGTACTTACTTCATCACTTCCCCTCCTAGCCAAGCAAGGAATAACAGTCATTAAAGCTGACTTATAACCAGCAATAGAGTTAGGCTTGAGGCTATAGGCATCATACAGGTGACAGAGGAAATCAGCTACTACCTGAATAGATGAATCCATTGGATTAATACATCTTTTTGAGCACCACTCTGCAAATCTGTTGATTTTATAGTTATATGCTCTGGAGGTTGACCCCCTCCTGGCTTTGGCCATAAACATGGCTGCTTGCTCAGAAAAGCCCTCCTTAATTCTAGATTCCTTGACAACATCCATGCAGTCAATCTGAACATTGACGGATTGTTGTGAAGGGCCTTGCACTGGAAGATAATGTCGTCCATCAGAGGTAGAGGAACCGGATTGCAGACCAGAAGGTCCAGCAGATCCGTATACCATGATTGGCTTGGCCAATCCGGGGCGATCAGAAGCACTTGGCATTCCTCCTGTCTGATTTTCTGAAGAATTTTTGGAATCAGGATTGCTGGAGGGAATGCATATGCATACATTCTCCCCCAGCTGATAGCTAACGCATCTGTTGCGAAAGCGCATGGATCTGGAATCGGAGAGACGTACGTCGTCATCTTCGCATTCCTCTTCGTTGCGAACAAATCGATGTTGGGTTTCCCCCAATGGTCGAACAGACGATCCGCCACACATTGATTTAGTTGCCATTCCGTCGGTAAAACACTCATCCTTCGGCTCAATGAGTCTGCTAGCAGATTCAACCTTCCCGGAATATGAACTGCTTTCAAGGTAATCCTGTGATCCAGGCACCAACAAAGCAGTCTCCATGTCATCATACAGAGACCGGGCCCAGGACTACTGCTCTTAGCTCCAGTAGATTTATATGTTCTTTTGACTGTTCCAGATTCCAAAGCCCTGATATTGTGGATTCTTCCAGGCAAGCTCCCCACCCCTCCATCGATGCATCTGTATACACAGTCACCTGAGGGTCGGGAGGGGTTAGCATAACCCCCACCAAGAGATTCTCCGTGTTCAACCACCATTGCAGGTGGTGAATCAGAGGGGCCAACACTGACACGTTCGAGTCCAGCGAACCTGTACTCTGGGTCCATTGTGTCATGAGAAATAACTGGATCGGCCGCCTGCGTAAGGCGGCCTGAGGAATGACTGGTTCCAATGAAACGATCAACCCCAGCATTCTCAAGTAAACCCGTGCCAGGACATGACGACTGTCGCACACTGACTGAATTACTGAGATGAGTTTCTGAACTCTCTCCTGAGTAGGATAAACATATCCTGTCTCTAGATCGAAGAACATCCCCAGGTAACCAAACTTCTGGGATGGAGTCATCTCCGATTTTTGGAAATTGATTATCCAGCCCAAGTCTGTGAGAGTCTTCAAAACAATCTCCTGGGTGTGTGCTTTTAACAGCCAGTGGTCTATGTACGTGTGGACTGCTATGCTTCTCCTGCGGAGGTATGCGGTGATCGCAAGAACCACACGGGTGAAAACCCGAGGAGCCATGGAAATTCCGAAGGGTAACACCCTGAATTCCCACTGTCTGCCCTGGAATGCAAATCTCAGGAAGCGACGGAAACTCCTGGCTATGGGGATGTGGAAATAAGCATCCTTCAAATCTATCGACGCTGTCCACATTCCCCTCTCTAACCCCGCCAACACCGAGCGCACAGTCTCCATCTTGCAACTGGGCGTCTCTATGAACTTGTTCAATGGCTTGAGGTTGAGAATTGGTCTCCACCCTCCGGTGTTTTTTGTTACTAAGAACACGGTTGAATAGAAGCCCGGACACCTTTGTGCCGGCTGAATAGCTCCTTTTTGTATGAGGGAAGTTATCTCCTCCTCGATACACAACCTTTGATCTGGATCTCTCGGATTCGGAGTCCAGATCGGCATGAGAGACAGTCGTGACGGCGGGCCTGTCATCCAATCGGGATGATACCCGACTGAAAGCCATCGCAAGACTAAACGGTCCTGAGTCAACCGTTCCCATTCTTGCATGTGGGCGGCCAGCCGGCCTCCCACCGGTCCACCTAGGGAGAGAGGTGGACATAAGGAGTGCAAGAGTGGCACTGTCTCTTCCGCCAGAAACACCAGAGTGGTTCTCACCGTAGCAATCGGCCCATCAGGCACGATTACCACGACCAGATCCCCGCGCGCCACGCCCAGCACCACGCGCAACTCGGTGCGCGGGTGGCTGTCTGGCTGGCTGTGCCTGGGGAGCCTGCGCCCCCCTCACTGCTGGCCGAAGCGCACGCGGCCTAAGCCGACGCTGCGATGGCGGGTGGCCTCTGACTTGGCCACATCCCCAGACGGCGACCCTAGCAGGAAATCCTCTTCCTCCTGGCCAGAAAGATTAGACTCCGGGTCAGCAAAGAGAGCTAACCCGGACTGGCCAGGGAAGGTGCCATAGGAGGTACTGGCACCCGCGGCGTGCGGATCCCCCTGGACTGATAAGCAGCCCGCGGGTTCCTGCGACAGCCGTCCACGGCCCCTCGGCGCGGCACCAAGCCTGCTGCCAGGGTCGAGGATCGACCCCACTAATGGGGCCACCTCTGAATCGTCGAACAACATAACCGACCTATGGAAAAGTGACTCAGAGGTGGGGATCACCTGCTCTGAAGCAGACGCCGAGGACAACAAAGGATCTGGTCCAGGAAGCATGCTACGAAGCAACTCTGGGACCAAATCCTTTATCGTCCTCTTCATCTCTCCCAACATTTCGGACCGGAAGGCCTCCATATCCACCGCGGACGAGGCCTTCCTCTTACCCTTCTTACTGACACCCTCTCTCTTCTGCTTCTTCTCCTCCTCCACCACCTTGTCCTTAGCCTGTAAACACAGAAACTCAGACATTAGCTCGCCCCCCCCCCCCCATTGCTTACAGACCTCACACTTAAGCAGTGGTCCACAGGGACTACAGCTAAAGCATAAGTGGGGGACGAAACGATCCTTTAGGAACCGGCCACAGGACGGACAACCAGGTCTCTGAAACAGGACACAGGACGAGGACAATGAGCAAGTTAGTCAACGTTAGAAAAAACTCAAAACCAACTAAAGAGAGGGAAAAGATCATAAAGATCAGTAACCATAAGAAACCAGCGTTGGACAAAACTTTAAATGTAAATAAAGAGCAAGGCTGATTATGACGTCATCAATCCCATGACAGAAATTAAATCGGTCCGCAACAAGCATCTAAGTGCAAGAACGAATTGTATTCCTAACATAACGTCCTCACTTGGATATTCAGACTACACACCATCAGATACACAATGATAACAATGGTAAATACAGTCATTATTTTCTCAAATAATTAACATCACCTCATATCATTAGTTAGATACCTGATACCTGGTATAGACAAACCATCCACCTGATGCACTGTATCACTCCACCAAGACCACGCCTCTTAACTCTCTCCACCTTAGGGGAAGGAATTGGATCAAGAGGGCAAAGTGAGATCTTTATACTAGGCCTCCGACTCACTGGACATAGACTTTTTGGTTAGATAACCTAACAGTATTAGTAGGAAATGGAACCAAGGTGGAGAAAAACAAACTCTCTGATACTGTGATGTCCATTACATATCCTCACCTAGACCTGTGGACATAAACACAAAGAGAGATTAGCATTATATAGCACCTAGTTGAAATAAACCAACTAAACAAGGCGCTTATCACGGTAAACGCGAGTCCCGGAAACACATTTCAACGGGAAAAACTCGCTAGAATATATTTGAAATCACCTGATATAAGGATCCTGCGCCTTCCTCCGGCGAAGTAGCTCTCTCAGACATAATCCAGGTGATATACTCTCACACAACAAGACTAAATAAACCCAGAACGAGTGGAAACTTTGCACAAGCATGCGCGGTGGTGGGGCTGGCATCCGCCGGACTACCCTCTGTCTACCTGCCCAGTAAACTCGCTAGAATGTCATTGAAATCACCTGATAAAGAGATCCAGTTCCCTCCTCTGGTGAATTTGTCCTCTCAGACATCTCTCTTCACTAGTACTCGAACACAACAGACGTGAAATAGGCTTAAAACGCGTGAAACTTGAAGATAACTGCAAGCACATGTGTTCTCCTTGCCAATAAATTAGCAAAGAGGAAGTAGTAGTCGGCGCATGCGCGGTGGTGGGGCTGGCATCCGCCGGACTACCTCTGACTACCTGCCCAGTAGGGGCACCTAACTGTTTTTAATCTGAGTGTTTATTGAGTGAACGCCAATATTTAGCAATATCAAAAGTATTAGGGAGGTAAGTATACTCTTGATGTGAAAATAGATGGTTACCTGAATAAGTTTCCTTTGAAGTGTTAATTACAAACTTTAAATACACACCTGAAGGTCCAGAGTAGTTCTATCAATCACATGTAAGCGCAAGACATCCAGTGGTCTGTTTGTCGCAACCACAAACAACGATATCAAAGCCGAGCTTGTCAGCGGATCACTGGAAATAATTAAAACAATTTCCTAAATGCCCAGAGGTTGGGATTGTCATCCACAGGTAGGACCGCATATATGCAACTGTCATGTTGTTAAACTGCTGACTGCTCTATAAGAGTTATTAAGTGCTTTCTTTATAGGCTTTACTGGTAATATGATTCAAAGGTAGGAACTTTATTAATGTTGACAAACTTTCATAGAAAAATGTGTAAGCTACATAAGGCCTATTCTCGCAACACCATCGGACCATACTAATTACGTCTGTCCGGAGTTACGACATCATGGAGGATTAACCCTCTGCCAGCGTGAGAATGCATAAGGCTTAGAAAGTACACCCCTGCCATATCAAGACATCACACTTTGTTCTCAAAGGCTACATAGGCACATCACCCACCACACATCATTTGAGTCACCCATATCCTCTGCTTCAAATAGGGCTTGAGAATGATACATTAAAATGTCTACCAAACATCTTATTGGCTTACAATTTGTTCACAGGGGTTATGTCCCCATTAGTTGTGGCAACAGCTGTTCAGTTGGTAACTGATGAACTGTTATTATTGTGTCAGAGATGTGCTAATCACTCAACAAATGCTTCTCCCAAAAAGATTAGCATTCTCACTTCCTGGTTCCACAATAATATTCTAAGGCAAATTTGAAATATCTGATAGTAGTAAAAGATCAACCCTTTAGCACTGATATTAGTAAAAGATCAACCATTAGCACTGATATTAGTAAAAGATCAACCATTTAGCACTGATATTAGTAAAAGATCAACCCTTTAGCACTGATATTAGTAAAAGATCAACCATTTAGCACTGATATTAGTAAAAGATCAACCATTAGCACTGATATTAGTAAAAGATCAACCCTTTAGCACTGATATTAGTAAAAGATAAACCCTTTAGCACTGATATTAGTAAAAGATCAACCATTTAGCACTGATATTAGTAAAAGATCAACCATTTAGCACTGATATTAGTAAAAGATCAACCCTTTAGCACTGATATTAGTAAAAGATCAACCATTTAGCACTGATATTAGTAAAAGATCAACCATTAGCACTGATATTAGTAAAAGATCAACCCTTTAGCACTGATATTAGTAAAAGATAAACCCTTTAGCACTGATATTAGTAAAAGATCAACCATTAGCACTGATATTAGTAAAAGATCAACCCTTTAGCACTGATATTAGTAAAAGATCAACCCTTTAGCACTGATATTAGTAAAATCAACCATTAGCACTGATATTAGTAAAAGATCAACCATTAGCACTGATATTAGTAAAAGATAAACCCTTTAGCACTGATATTAGTAAAAGATAAACCCTTTAGCACTGATATTAGTAAAATCAACCATTAGCACTGATATTAGTAAAAGATCAACCATTAGCACTGATATTAGTAAAAGATCAACCATTTAGTACTGATATTAGTAAAAGATCAACCATTAGCACTGATATTAGTAAAAGATCAACCATTAGCACTGATATTAGTAAAAGATAAACCCTTTAGCACTGATATTAGTAAAATCAACCATTAGCACTGATATTAGTAAAAGATCAACCATTTAGCACTGATATTAGTAAAAGATCAACCATTAGCACTGATATTAGTAAAAGATAAACCCTTTAGCACTGATATTAGTAAAATCAACCATTAGCACTGATATTAGTAAAAGATCAACCATTAGCACTGATATTAGTAAAAGATCAACCATTTAGCACTGATATTAGTAAAAGATCAACCTTTAGCACTGATATTAGTAAAAGATCAACCATTAGCACTGATATTAGTAAAAGATCAACCATTTAGCACTGATATTAGTAAAAGATCAACCATTTAGCACTGATATTAGTAAAAGATCAACCATTAGCACTGATATTAGTAAAAGATCAACCCTTTAGCACTGATATTAGTAAAAGATCAACCATTAGCACTGATATTAGTAAAAGATCAACCATTTAGCACTGATATTAGTAAAAGATCAACCATTTAGCACTGATATTAGTAAAAGATCAACCATTTAGCACTGATATTAGTAAAAGATCAACCATTTAGCACTGATATTAGTAAAAGATCAACCCTTTAGCACTGATATTAGTAAAAGATCAACCATTTAGCACTGATATTAGTAAAAGATCAACCATTAGCACTGATATTAGTAAAAGATCAACCATTTAGCACTGATATTAGTAAAAGATCAACCATTAGCACTGATATTAGTAAAAGATCAACCCTTTAGCACTGATATTAGTAAAAGATCAACCCTTTAGCACTGATATTAGTAAAAGATCAACCATTAGCACTGATATTAGTAAAAGATCAACCCTTTAGCACTGATATTAGTAAAAGATCAACCATTTAGCACTGATATTAGTAAAAGATCAACCATTTAGCACTGATATTAGTAAAAGATCAACCCTTTAGCACTGATAGTAGTAAAAGATCAACCATTAGCACTGATATTAGTAAAAGATCAACCATTAGCACTGATATTAGTAAAAGATCAACCATTAGCACTGATATCAGTAAAAGATCAGCCATTAGCACTGATATCAGTAAAAGATCAACCATTAGCACTGATATTAGTAAAAGATCAACCATTAGCACTGATATTAGTAAAAGATCAACCATTAGCACTGATATTAGTAAAAGATCAACCATTAGCACTGATATCAGTAAAAGATCAACCATTAGCACTGATATTAGTAAAAGATAAACCATTAGCACTGATATTAGTAAAAGATCAACCATTAGCACTGATAGTAGTAAAAGATAAACCATTAGCACTGATAGTAGTAAAAGATCAACCCTTTAGCACTGATATTAGTAAAAGATCAACCCTTTAGCACTGATATTAGTAAAAGATCAACCATTAGCACTGATATTAGTAAAAGATCAACCATTTAGCACTGATATTAGTAAAAGATCAACCATTTAGCACTGATAGTAGTAAAAGATCAACCATTTAGCACTGATATTAGTAAAAGATCAACCCTTTAGCACTGATAGTAGTAAAAGATCAACCATTTAGCACTGATATTAGTAAAAGATCAACCATTAGCACTGATATTAGTAAAAGATCAACCATTTAGCACTGATATTAGTAAAAGATCAACCATTTAGCACTGATAGTAGTAAAAGATCAACCATTTAGCACTGATATTAGTAAAAGATCAACCCTTTAGCACTGATAGTAGTAAAAGATCAACCATTTAGCACTGATATTAGTAAAAGATCAACCATTAGCACTGATAGTAGTAAAAGATCAACCATTTAGCACTGATATTAGTAAAAGATAAACCCTTTAGCACTGATATTAGTAAAAGATCAACCATTAGCACTGATAGTAGTAAAAGATCAACCATTTAGCACTGATATTAGTAAAAGATCAACCATTTAGCACTGATATTAGTAAAAGATCAACCATTTAGCACTGATAGTAGTAAAAGATCAACCATTTAGCACTGATATTAGTAAAAGATCAACCCTTTAGCACTGATAGTAGTAAAAGATCAACCATTTAGCACTGATATTAGTAAAAGATCAACCATTAGCACTGATAGTAGTAAAAGATCAACCATTTAGCACTGATATTAGTAAAAGATAAACCCTTTAGCACTGATATTAGTAAAAGATAAACCCTTTAGCACTGATATTAGTAAAAGATCAACCATTTAGCACTGATATTAGTAAAAGATCAACCATTAGCACTGATATTAGTAAAAGATCAACCCTTTAGCACTGATATTAGTAAAAGATCAACCCTTTAGCACTGATATTAGTAAAAGATCAACCATTAGCACTGATATTAGTAAAAGATCAACCATTTAGCACTGATATTAGTAAAAGATCAACCATTTAGCACTGATATTAGTAAAAGATCAACCATTTAGCACTGATATTAGTAAAAGATCAACCATTAGCACTGATATTAGTAAAAGATCAACCATTTAGCACTGATATTAGTAAAAGATCAACCATTTAGCACTGATATTAGTAAAAGATCAACCATTTAGCACTGATATTAGTAAAAGATAAACCCTTTAGCACTGATAGTAGTAAAAGATCAACCATTTAGCACTGATATTAGTAAAAGATCAACCATTAGCACTGATAGTAGTAAAAGATCAACCATATAGCACTGATATTAGTAAAAGATCAACCATTAGCACTGATATTAGTAAAAGATCAACCATTTAGCACTGATATTAGTAAAAGATAAACCCTTTAGCACTGATATTAGTAAAAGATAAACCCTTTAGCACTGATATTAGTAAAAGATCAACCATTTAGCACTGATATTAGTAAAAGATCAACCATTAGCACTGATATTAGTAAAAGATCAACCCTTTAGCACTGATATTAGTAAAAGATCAACCCTTTAGCACTGATATTAGTAAAAGATCAACCATTAGCACTGATATTAGTAAAAGATCAACCATTTAGCACTGATATTAGTAAAAGATCAACCATTTAGCACTGATATTAGTAAAAGATCAACCATTTAGCACTGATATTAGTAAAAGATCAACCATTAGCACTGATATTAGTAAAAGATCAAACATTTAGCACTGATATTAGTAAAAGATCAACCATTTAGCACTGATATTAGTAAAAGATCAACCATTTAGCACTGATATTAGTAAAAGATAAACCCTTTAGCACTGATATTAGTAAAAGATCAACCATTAGCACTGATATTAGTAAAAGATCAACCATTAGCACTGATATTAGTAAAAGATCAACCATTTAGCACTGATATTAGTAAAAGATCAACCATTTAGCACTGATATTAGTAAAAGATCAACCATTTAGCACTGATATTAGTAAAAGATCAACCATTTAGCACTGATATTAGTAAAAGATAAACCCTTTAGCACTGATATTAGTAAAAGATCAACCATTAGCACTGATATTAGTAAAAGATCAACCATTTAGCACTGATATTAGTAAAAGATCAACCATTTAGCACTGATATTAGTAAAAGATCAACCCTTTAGCACTGATATTAGTAAAAGATCAACCATTTAGCACTGATATTAGTAAAAGATAAACCCTTTAGCACTGATATTAGTAAAAGATCAACCATTTAGCACTGATATTAGTAAAAGATCAACCATTAGCACTGATATTAGTAAAAGATCAACCATTTAGCACTGATATTAGTAAAAGATCAACCATTTAGCACTGATATTAGTAAAAGATCAACCCTTTAGCACTGATATTAGTAAAAGATCAACCCTTTAGCACTGATATTAGTAAAAGATCAACCATTTAGCACTGATATTAGTAAAAGATCAACCATTAGCACTGATATTAGTAAAAGATCAACCATTTAGCACTGATATTAGTAAAAGATCAACCATTAGCACTGATATTAGTAAAAGATCAACCATTAGCACTGATATTAGTAAAAGATCAACCCTTTAGCACTGATATTAGTAAAAGATCAACCCTTTAGCACTGATATTAGTAAAAGATCAACCATTTAGCACTGATATTAGTAAAAGATCAACCATTAGCACTGATATTAGTAAAAGATCAACCATTTAGCACTGATATTAGTAAAAGATCAACCATTTAGCCCTGATATTAGTAAAAGATCAACCATTTAGCACTGATATTAGTAAAAGATCAACCATTAGCACTGATATTAGTAAAAGATCAACCCTTTAGCACTGATATTAGTAAAAGATCAACCCTTTAGCACTGATATTAGTAAAAGATCAACCATTAGCACTGATATTAGTAAAAGATAAACCATTAGCACTGATAGTAGTAAAAGATCAACCCTTTAGCACTCAAGCCTCCCAAAAATGGCTTCTGCAGTGGTCATGAGAAATGTCCATTTGCAAACCAAGAGAAGACGATTTTGGAAAATTTACCACTGTAGTGACTCGCCCATCATTCCAGTGATAAATATTTTAAAATAGTCATCTCTTGGATTGCAAATGGCCATTTTCTTTGAGAAAATTGAAATTTTCTTGAATGTTTTGAGCATCGGTAAGTGAATATTATCTGAAGTAATCATTGCTATGAAGCACCATGGTAGACATAAACATAGAATATCCTTCAACATTATTACCTGACCGCGGTGAAGAGGCTCTCAACCATACCGCGGTTGGTGGTTGAGGGACTTGTACAATTGATGAATACTGGGATAGCAGAACAATCAGCAGCATTGCAAAGTGCCTGTGACCAATTAGAATTAATAACACCAAATGTTGTCCGGAGCTGCTGCTTGAAGGCATTATTGTCATTGCTACACGTTGTAGGAAACGTGTACATTAAACGAAACAATATGTTTAAAGCGGGATTTGCTGATGCTGAAATGGTAGTATACAACAATATAAATACATCTTCAGAGATATTGTCTGCATCAGTTTTAAGAAATTAATCCATCTAAATATAACAAAACAAAACATCTTAAGAAATTGTTTGACTTATATTAAAAGGAGTAAAGATGAAAATAGTTTTAAAACTCTGAAACACAAATTTATATATTTTCTTAAAGATTAATTAATGTACCGTACTTGATTAGTATATTTTTTACAATCAATACATTATTAGTACAATAATGATTCCAGGTCTTGAAATACAAAATTCTAACAGCCTGCTCATTGAGAAGAAACGTGTTAGCTTAAATACCTATACAGCTACCATAATCAGACAAGTCAAGTCAACATGGGTACGTATATTAAGACAGTTGTTTCTCCACAAGACATCCTTTCTATGTAAGTCTGTATGATGACTTTCACTCTGAACCAGAGCAACCTGGGATTTCAGACATTTGTTCTTGGCATTTCTTTCTTTTTTCTTTTTGGATGAATACCAAATCTGTGAAATCCCATTACTGAGACACCTGTTATTGGCAAGTAGATATCAAATAAGTACCCTTTTAGACACAGCCCCAGAGAAACAGGCACACAAATACTACAAGTGGGACACAAGTACTACAAGTGGGACATAAATACTACAGGAGGACACAAATACTACAGGAGGGATCTCCGCAAAACTTGGGTGGGAGGGAGGTCCTTGGTCCTCAGGAGTGGGTGGTAGGGAGGCCCTTGGTCCTCAGAAGTGGGTGGGAGGGATGCCCTTGGTCCTCAGAAGTGAGTGGAAGGGAGGTCCTTGGTCCTCAGAAGTGGGTGGGATGGAGGCCGTTTGTTCTCAGAAGAGGGTGGGAGGGAGGCACTTAGTCCTCAGAGGTGGGTGACAGGGAGGCCCTTGGTCTTCAGAAGTGAGTGGGTGGGAGGTGCTTGGTCCTCAGAAGGAAGTTGGTGGGAGGGAGGCCGTTGGTCATCAGAAGTGGGTGGGAGGGATGCTGTTCATTCTCAGAAGTGGATGGGAGGGAGGCCCTTGGTCCTCAGAAGTGGGTGACAGATAGGCCTTTGGGCCTCAGAAGTGAGTAGAAGGGAGGCGCTTGGTTCTCAGAAGTGGGTGAGAGGGTGGCCTTGGTCCTCAGAAGCAGGTGGGAAGGAAGCCCTTGGTCATCAGAAGTGGGTGGGAAGGAGGTCACTGGTCCTCAGAAGTGGATGAGGGAGGCCCTTGGTCCTTAGAAGTGGGTGGGCAGGCGACCGTTCATTCTCAGGAGCGGGTGGGAGGGAGGCGCTTGGTCCTCAAAAGTGGGTGACAGATAGGCTGTGGTCCTCAGAAGTGGGGGGGGGGGGGCGATGCACTTGATCCTCAGAAGTGGGTGGGAGGGAGGCCCTTGGTACTCGGATGCTGGTGAGAGGCCCTTGGTCCTCAGAAGTAGGTGGGTGGGAGGAACTTGGTCCTCAGAAGTGGGTGGGAGGGAGATCCTTGGTCCTCAGAAAGGACTGGGAGAGGCCTTTGATCCTCAGAAGTGGGTGGAAGGCAGGCCCTTGGTCCTCAGAAGAACACTTGGGCCTGCAGAAGTGGCTGGGAGGGAGGCCTTTGGTCCTCAGACATGGGTGGGAAGGACGCACTTGGTCATCAGAAGCGGGTGGGAGGGAGGCCCTGGGTCCTCAGAAGTGGGTGAGAGAGACCCTTGGTCCACAGAAGCGGGTGGGAGGGAGATCCTTGGCCCTTAGAAAATAGTGGGAGGGAGGCCTTTGATCCTTAGAAGTGGGTGGGAGGCAGGCCCTTGGTCCTCAGAAGAACCCTCGTAATCGTGTGACCAAAATGTCAAAGGTCATGGTCATTGAAAAGGCTGGGGCTAGGAAGTGTCTGAATATTTGTTTTAAAATTTAAGTTATTCAATTTTAATAATTGTATCATTAAAGGGTCCTATATGACTGATTGATTTATTGATGGGTGGGGGGGGGGGGGGGGCAGGGAACTAGCTACTTAATCTTTTCAGGGGAATGGCTGCTTGTTATATATATAGTTACCTGTACAAGCTGGATACTGGTAGGATGTCGACATTTCTTGTGTCCCAAACATCGAGTATACGTCACATGAGTAATGCCGTGGTGCCGGGTACGATGGTAATGACGCCGGCACAGTACACTCTACTGAACACTGAACAGATGTCACACCCGGTGTACTAGTTGTAAGGTCACATGTGCGCCGACCATCAATAGGATTGCCAGATTGTGCACATTGATAGCCTGATTGGTAAACACAGTGACCAGATACAGAACAATTTAGGGGAAACACCATATAAACCAACACTCCCCCTCACCCAAACCCCCCTAAAAATTAACATTGTAATTTGTAGATAATTAATATCAGTACAGTCAACCAGAGTTTCACATAAGGGTCCTTTTGAGGGTATGGACCCCAAAATGTAATTTGGGCACCCCCCCAAAGGTTGTGGTAGCGGGTTCCATAGAATATTAATTAGTTTTATAGACTTTTGCACAAATATACCCACAGAATCTAGCATGAGACCACATAATTCATAGCTAAGAACCCATGGTACTCTCTAATATTAACATGGATGAGAAAAACTGCATGGGAATCTCAAATTTCAGTTTGGGACCCCCACATTGCAGGTTGGGACCCCTAGATTTCTAGGTGTGGGGTCTGTAGGACCTCCAAAATTCAGATGCCATGAGATATACTGCAGACAACTCTCTGATCTGCTAGACATACTTGTGTGTGTGCGTGCGTGTGTGCGTGCATGCATGCGTACGTACGTGCGTGCGAGCGTGCATGCATGCATGCGTGTGCATGCATGTGCTTGGTCGTCGCACATGTGCATGCATGCATGCGTGTTACTTCATGTATATTTATATGCACATCTGTGCAGTCACTAGTCCTGCTGGTTAATAAGTATAAGAGAGATAAACAGGTGTAAATCAAAGACATATAGATTCAAGGCATGTTTTCAGCCATACTCACGTCGATTAACGAGACGAATATTGCAGACACTGATACCTCCATATCTGTCCTCTGCAGTGTATGGTACATGATGTGTACCCCAGCCAAGCACTGCACCTAGAATTAACATCAAATGACAGGTAATAATAATCATCTCCCTAAAGAATCCACTAAGTGTGCATCAACACTAGCAATTGTTAAATACAGTCAAACCTCCATAAAGAGAACACTCTCTAAGGAAATAAACAAAATCATGGTTATAATTACCTCCCTAACACTCTATGACATTTCCTAAATATCGACCTTCACTCAATAACCCCAGATTAAAAAAGATAGGTGCCCTTACTGAGCAGATACAGGTGACAGTCTGCTGGATGCCGGCACCAACCTTGCGCATGCGCAGACTGACACTGCCTCAGCTTGACTATTGGCTAACACATGCAACTTAAAAGCCTGAAGACCGAGCCTCTGTGGGGCAGAGGCCAGGTCCGTGTTAGGGAGGTAAGTATAACTACTCTCTCGTGAAAAAAGAAATCCGTGATTTCGTTTATTTCATTTCAAGAGATATATTTACATCCCTAACACTCTACGATATTGCCAGAATTCGTAAGTGAATTCGGCGGGAGGGAGGCGAGGTCAAAAGAGCAGCTCATCCCTGGCACGTTTTTGCGCATGAAGCACTAACATCTGAAATTGTGTGACAGACACAATCAGGCAATGATTTGAACATCGGATGGCACAACCAATGGTGAGAGTAATGACCATATATCAAATGCACTCCCTACTCCCTCCTTTTGGGAAATCAGAGACTATGACCTCAATACGCTCTCTTAGTACTGGCGCTAAATACTACAGGACACGAGATGAAAGACTTCATTTTCATATACTCTCAATAGATACACAGGTAGCATTACATTCTTATTAAGAAAGGGTAATACATCGTGACAATAAATTATGTAACAACAAAAGGCAGTACTGACCTCATGCATGTAAGCTGTATCCATCCAGTCCACATCAGTGAAGGAAAAATGATATCGAATATGCGGTTGTTTCCACAATTAAAATGTGCTGTCTGAAAACAGCAAGTGCAACTTATCTACAATATATACACCTGATCATCTTTTGAATATCGATAAGGCAAGAGGATTAGTGGTGTCAAGGAGGTAATGGTCGGTAAAACCTGACTCACAGTGCCACTGAGCTACAGACATAATGTCATCCACCGGCACCCCGTTAAACAGGGCTGTGGATGCCACTATGCCATGGACAATGTGAGCCTTGGCTAAGTCAACTTGTTTACCAGTGGCGGATTTGTCGCAAAATTGAATACATTCCTCAATCCACCTAGATATAGTGTCTTTTGACGCCCTGCCATGGGGTTAAATATAAGACAACCATAACAAGGATGGGTCCGTCCGCCATACAGTTGTTTGTACTTGTTACCTGTGTGGACTGGACACCATGCATTTGAATTAGGATCAAACCTAGTCAAAGCTGGTAAAATAATTGGTTGACCTGGATATTTCAAAGACTGATTCTTAGCCATGAAATTAATCCTAGGTAGAAGCCTAAGGCCTTCTCCTATAACCACATAACGGTCTGCCTCAGTGGATAAAGCCTCGGCTGCAGCAATTAAAAATAGAAATGGCACTTAGTGGTTCAAAGGGTTTATCAGCTAGAACTTGAAGCACTAGAGATAAACTCCAAGATGAAATCGCTGGTGGATTTCTCGGTCTTAGATTACCCATGCCTTTTATTAAAGTGCTCAATGAACAGACTTCGTCACTTCCCCTATCAGCCAAGCAAGGGATAACTGACAATAAAGCTGACTTGTAGCCAGCAATAGAGTTAGGCTTGAGGCTGTAGAGTGACAGAAGAAATCGGCTACTACCTGAATAGATGCATCTATTGAATTAACATCTCTGTTTGAGCACCATTCTGCAAATCTATTGATTTTATAGTTATATGCTCTGGAGGTTGTCCCCATTCTGGATTTTGCCATAACCATGGCTGCTTGCTCAGAAAAGCCCTCCTTAACTTTTGATTCCTTGACAACATCCATGCAGTCAATCTGAACATTGACGGATTGTTGTGAAGGGCCTTGCACTGGAAAATAATATTGTCTATCAGAGGCAGAGGAATCGGATTGCATACCAGAAGGTCCAGCAGATCCATATACCATGATCGGCTTGGTTAATCTGGGGCGATCAGAAGCACTTGGCACTCCTCCTGCCTGATTTTCTGAAGAACTTTTGGAATCAGGATTGCTGGTGACAATGCGTATGCATACATTCCCTCCCAACTGATAGCTAACGCATCTGTTGTGTAAGTGCTTGGATCTGGAATCGGAGAGACGTATGTCGTCATCATCGCTTTCTTGTTCATTGCGAACAAATCTGTTGGGTTTCCCCCAGTGGTCGAACAGACGATCCTCCACACATTGATTTAGTTACCATTCCGTGGGCAAAACACTCATCCTTCGGCTCAATGAGTCTGCTAGCAGGTTTAGCCTTCCCGGAATGTGAAATGCCTTCAAGGTTATCATATGATCTAGACACCAGCAAGGCAGTTTCCAAGTCATCATACAGAGATGGGTGACTTCGTTCCGCCCTGGCAGTTTATGTAAGTCACTACTGTTGAGTTGTCTGATCGAACTATAACAATCTTGCCCTGAACTTTCTTTAAGAAATGTTCCAAGTCCAGAACTACTGCTCGTAATTCCGGTCGATTTTTATGTTCATGTGCCTGATCTAGATTCCAAAGCCCTGATAGTGTGGCTTCTTACAGGCAGGCCCCACATCCCTCCATTGATGCCTCGGTGTACATCATTATTTGAGGGTGGGGAGGGGTGAGCATCACCCCGCCAGGAGATTTTCTGTCTTCATCCACCATTGAAGGTAGTGAATATGAGGTTCCCACACTGACACCTCTGAGTCCAGGGAACCTGTCCTCTGGGTCCACTGTGTCATGAGAAATAACTTGATAGGCTGCCTGTGCACAGCCGCCTGTGCAATGACTGATTCCAGAGAAACCATTAACCCCAGCATTATCAAGTTCCAGATTCCACAGCCCTGATATCGTGGATTCTTCCAGGCAAGCTCCTCACCCCTATATCGATGCATCCGTATACATCATTAAATGAGGGTGAGGAGGGGTTAGCATCACCCCTGCCAGGAGATTCTCTGTCTTCATCCACCATTGAAGGTGGTGAATATGAGGTTCCAACACTGACACCTCTGAGTCCAGGGAACCTGTACTCTGAGTCCACTGTGTCATGAGAAATAACTGGATATGCCGCCTGCACAAGGCCGCCTGTGCGATGTCTAATTCCAGAGAAACCATCAACCCCAGCATTATCAAGTAAACCCATGCCAGTACATGATGACTGTTGCACACTGACTGTATTACTGAGATGAGTATTTCTACTCTCTCTTGATTAGGATAAACATATCCTATCTGTAGATCGAAGAACATTCCCAGATAAACAAACTTCTGGGATGGAGTTAGCTCTGATTTCTGAAAGTTTATTATCCAGCCTAAGTCTGTGAGAGTTTTCAAAACTATCTCCAGATTTGCTGCAAGACTTACCTGATTGTGTGCTTTTAACAGTCAATCATCTATGTAAGTGTGGACGGCTATGCTTCTCCTGCGGAGGTATGCTGTTATTGCAAGAACCACCCTGGTGAAGACCCGAGGAGCCATGGAAATTCCAACTAGTAGAACTTTGAATTCCTACTGTCGGCTCTGGAATGCGAATCTCAGGTACCAACGAACTCTTCGCAATTTGAATGTGGAAATAAGCATCCTTCAGATCTGTTGACACCGTCCACATTCCCTTCTCCACCTCGCCAACACCGTCTTGACTGTTTCCATCTTGAAACTTGGTGTGTCTATGAACTTGTTCAATGGCTTGAGGTTGAGAATTGGTCTACACCATCCAGTGCTCTTTGCCACAAGAAACATGGTTGAATAGAAGCCTGGGAAATTTTGCGCCGGTTGAATTGCTCCTTTTTGAATGAGGGAATTTATCTCTTCCTCTACACACAACCATTGATCTGGATCTCTTGGAATTTGAGTCCCGATCAGAACCAGAGCTAGATGCGATGATGGGCCTATCGCCCAGTTGGGCTGGTACCTGGCTGAAAGCCATCGCAAGACCCAGCGGTCCTGGGTTAACCGCTCCCACTCTTGCTTGTGGAGAGCCAATCGACCTCCCACGGGTCCACCTACGGAGAGAGGTGGACATAAGCAGTGCAAGAGTAGGACTGTCTCTGGTTCTAGCATTGGTTTGGTTCTTGTTGAAATCAGGACATCAGGCACGATTACCATGACCAGATCCTCGCATGCCACGGCTCGCGCCGCCCGCGCCACGGCCCTCTTCGGTGTGCGTGGCTGCCTGCGCGGGGAGGAGCCTGCACCACCACCACCCCCTCCCACTGCAGCCTGGTGCTGGCATGACCGTGGCCTATGCTGCGCCAGTGGCTGGCCTCTGACTTGACCAGCGCCACTCGGGCCTGCTGTGGACGGTACACAGGGGTTGCTGTGCAAATGTGCTCCCTACGAAGCACCTCAAATTGCTCGCATAGCGCCTTCTGATTGTTGACTAGTGACTATCTCTTGGAAGTGTCTACATCCCTCTCCCCCAAAGAGACCAGGACCTGACATAGGCGTCTGCAGCAGCCTGTTGTACAAATCCTGGGACGGACACACATTGTCTAGTGCAAATGTGCGTCTCGCCCTGACACTTCTAGTCACTGCCCTAGTCACACAGTCCAGAGTCAGGTTAATACCATCCTGGATGGCTCTCTGAACCGAGACAGGGCTTGCTTGGCACAATGCAGATGCTGTTACTACACCTTGTAACAGCTGGAAGACATGCGAGAGCACCGCTACGGATGCTCTAGATTTATCCTCTGCATCGCGTAATGTGGTATTAGATGAGCGCAGCGCTCCTGTGTCATAATGGGAGTCTGGCTGCGTGTTCTCGCCAAGCATTGCGCGATCTTCAGCGCTCGGCTTTGGCACTGTACTGTACTTCTGGTATTGGCCAGCAATGATACGACATCGCCTCGCCACCTCGCGGGGGGGGGGGGGGGGGGTGGGGTTGGGGGGGGGGGGCTTTGCAAGCTGTCAATTAAGCTTAATGGACGTCTCTGCGGCCGTGAACATATCAACTATATGTTCTGCTAATGGCAGAGATGGCATAGCGGTAACTGTCGGCTTTCCAGTCAACCACGGGCGCTGGTCCCGCTGGCTTGCCGACTGTTCTACACAGAGCTCTGGCCTAACGCTTACTAAACGAAATCAAGGATTTCTTTTTTCACGAGAGAGTTGATACTTACCTCCAGCGCGTTCGAACACAAGGCTCCCGTGTCAGAATGGGAGCCTGGCCGCGTATCCTCACCTAAAGCCGCGCGGTCATCCACGCTAGGCCTAGGTACCACACCGTACCTCTGGTAGTCCATGGGTACGATGTGGCAGCACCTTGCGACCTCGCGAGGGGCCTTCGCGAGATGCCCATTCGCCTTGATGGACATCTCCGCTGCCGAGAACATATCAACGATATGCTCTGCTAGCGGCAGAGATGGCATGGCGCTAACAGTCGACTTTCCAGCTAACCACGGCCTGTGGTCTCACTGGCTAGCCGACTGCTCCACGGGCAGGTCTGGCCTGACACTTATCAGCCATTGACAAGCGTCAGACCAATCCTCCTCCGTGGCTAACTGCGAAAGCTCTACTAGACGAGGGCCTTCGTCTTCCTCCTGAGCTAACGCAGTCGAGCTTGACGTTGGATATGCTGACACTCCTGGCAAGCCAGAGAAAGCATGCGGGCCCGAAAGAGCAGGCATGTTAATCTGACTGGCTTGTCCAGGAGCAGGCGCCGTGGTAGAGCGTGGGGCAGATACCGCCACACCACGGCCCCGGCCAGCACCAGCAACACTCTCGGCAAGCCGAGGTATGCGGAATAACTGACCATCAGATCCAACCAGGGCCACCTTCTGAGCTGTGAATTCTACTCCTGCGTGAGTAGAACCATGGATCATGTCGGCTGTATTCCCCGCGAGGGGTGCACAGACGTCAAAATCCATGGCCACGGCTTCAGAAGGGGACCCCAGCAGATAATCCTCTTCTTCCTGGCCAGAAAGATTAGACTCCGGGTCAGCAAAGAGAGCTAACCCGGACTGGCCAGGAAAGGTGCCATAGGAGGTACTGGCACCTGCGGCGTGCGGATATACCCTGGGCTGATAAGCAGCCAGCAGGTTCCAGCGACAACCATCCACGGACCACCGGCGCGGCAAGCCTGCTGCCAAGGTTGTGGAACTCCCCCTCTAATGGGGCCACCTCTGAATCATCGAAAACTGGTAACGGCCTATGGAAAGTCGATTCAGAGGTGGGGATTATCTGCTCCGAAGCAGATGATGAGGACAACAAAGGATTTGGTTCAGGAAGCATGCCACGGAGCAACTCTGGTACCAAATCCTTTATTGTCCTCTTCATCTCTCCCAACATCTCACTACGGAAGGCCTCCATGTCCACTGAGGACGAGGCCTTCCTCTTACCCTTTTTACTCACAACCTCTCGTTTCATCTTCCTCTCCTCCTCCGCAACCTTGTCCTTCACCTGTAAGCATAAAAACTCCTTCAATAGTTCGCCCCCCCCCCCCAATGCTTACACACATCACAATTAGGTAATGGCCCACAGGGGCTACATTGGGAACAAAGATGTGATATAAACTTCTCCTTCAGGAAGCGACCACAGGACGGGCAACCAGGTCTCTGAAACAGGACAGAAGATGAGGACAATGAGTATTTTAGTTAAGGTTAGAAACTCAAAACCAAAAATAAAAGAGAGGGAAACTGATCATAAAGATCACTATTCATATGAGAAAACCAGCGTTGGGCAAAACTTTAATTGTTAATAAAGAGAAAGGCTGATTATGACGTCATTAATTCAAGACAGAAATTAAATCGATCCGAAAACAAACATCCAGGTGTAATGACGAATTGTATTCATAACCAGAACATCTTCAGGATAGATATTCAGACTACACAAACATCAGATACACAATGATAATAGTGGCAATTTATAGTTTACATAATTATCATCACCTCATATCATTAACTAGAATACTTGACACTTTGTATCGACAAACCATCCAATGTGATGAACTGGAGCACTCCACCAAGACTACGACCTCTTAACTCTCTCCACCTTAGGGGGAAGGAATTGGATCAAGAGGGCAAAGTGAGAAGACCTTCTTACGAGGCCTCCGAGTCACTGGACATAGACTTTTTGGTTAGATAACCTAACAGTATTAGTAGGAAATGGAACCTTGGTGGAGAGAAACAAACCCTCTGTTGATGTGATGTCCCATACATATCCTGACAGATACCTGTGGACATAAACACAAAGAGAGATTACTATTATATAGCCCCATGTTGACATAAAACAACTATACTAGGCGCTTATCATGATAAACGCGAGTCCCGGAAACACATTACACCGGGGAAAACTCGCTAAAATATAATAGAAGTCACCTGATGGATAGATCCTGGGCCCTCCTCTGGCGAAGTAACTCTATCTGCCATCTTTACCGGTGTTCTAAACTTCTAATAAACGCTTAAAAAGACTTGAAAAAGACTTGGAAAAGCTTTGAGCACAAAAGCATGTGTACACCCTCTGCCAATAAATTAGCAAAGAGGAAGCGCTAGTCTGCGCATGCGCGGTGGTGGGGCTGGCATCCGCCGGACTGCACTCCGACTCCCTGCCCAGTAGGGGCACTTAACTGTTTTTATTCTGAGTGTTTATTGAGTGAAAGCCGATATTTAGCAATATCAAAGAGTATTAGGAAGGTAAATATACTCTTGAAGTGAAATACCTGCATCTTTAGCAAAGGCATACCACCACTTCCTGCTCTTGGAAGCTCCACTAGACAACCACACTTCATCACCACTCACTTATAAAGGGAGGGGTGGGACCAGAGGGCAGAACAACAAGCTCTCTCTTAAGGGAGCCTATATCATTCTGGGTAGTCTTTTTTCCTAACATTTATAGGGAAATAGTGGAGACAAACCTCCTTAGATGTGTACAAACCTCATTACTGAAACCTGTGGACACAATCATAAAGAGAGATTAACATTTATGGCGCCAGATAAAATTACCAGTTTTCTGGACGCCTATAAAGTCTATACCACATCAAGGAAATAGGTGACACCATGTAATTAAGACGTAATTAAGACATAATTGTAATAGAGATCACATGATAACTCAGTCCTGAAGTGGCCTCAGATGAATTATGATGATCAGACATGATAACAAACACTCTAGAACAACTTTAGACAGATAATTGAGCAAAAACTTAGCAAGTAGTAGATAAACACAAGCATGTGGTTCAGGCCAATAGTCAAGACAGAGGTCGTGACAGTCTGTGCATGCGCGAGGTTGGGCCCGACATCCGGCTGACTGTCACCTGTCTACCTGACCAGTACGGGCACCTATCTTTTTCGAATCAGGGGTTATTGAGTGAAGGTCGATATTTAGGAAATATAATAGTGTTAGGGAGGTAAGTATTTCTTGAAGTGAAAAGAAACCTCTCTGAGTTGAGCAGATTTCTTAGTCCGGATTTATATCTTATATTTAACCCTTTAACACTCATATCGGCTGAAAAGGGCTTCTGCAGTGGTCTTGAAAAATGTCTATTTGTAGACCAAGAGAAGACTATTTTTGAAATTTTACCACTAGAATGACTGGCTCGATAACTGAGCCAGCCATTCCAGTGGTAAATCTTTTAAAATAGTCTTCTCTTCCGCTGCAAATGCATATTTTCTATGAAGAAATTGAAATTTTCTTGAACAAATTCGAGGGTTAAAGGGTTAACATAAGCGTTAACCTGAAATGTCTCCAAACCTAACAAATGTACATGTCCCATAAAGGCTTCCTTTGGAGAGGTTCCTCTGTACATGATGGCTAACAAATGTACATGTCCCATAAAGGCTTCCTTTGGAGAGGTTCCTCTGTACATGATGGCTAACAAATGTACATGTCCCATGGAGGCTTCCTTTGGAGAGGTTCCTCTGTACATGATGGCTAACAAATGGACATGTCCCATGGAGGCTTCCTTTGGAGAGGTTCCTCTGTACATGATGGCTAACAAATGTACATGTCCCATGGAGGTTTGCTTTGGAGAGGTTCCTCTGTACATTGTGGCTAACAAATGTACATGTCCCATGGAGGCTTCCTTTGGAGAGGTTTCTCTGTACATGATAGCTAACAAAGGTACATGTCCCATGGAGGCTTCCTTTGGAGAGGTTTTTCTGTACATGATAGCTAACAAAGGTACACGTCCAATGGAGGTTTGCTTTGGAGAGGTTCCTCTGTACATGATGGCTAACAACTGTACATGTCCCATGGATGTTTGCTTTGGAGAAGTTCCTCTGTAGAGGATGGCTAACAAATGTACATGTCCCATGGAGGCTTCCTTTGGAGAGGTTCCTCTGTACATGATGGCTAACAAATGTACATGTCCATGGAAGTTTGCTTTGTAGAGATTTGTCTGTACATGATAGCTAGCAAATGTACATGTCCCATGGAGGCTTGCTTTGGAGAGGTTCCGCTGTACATGATGGCTAACAAATGTACATGTCCCATGGAGGCTTGCTTTGGAGAGGTTCCTCTGTACATGATGGCTAACAAATGTACATGTCCCATGGAAGTTTACTTTGTAGAGGTTTGTCTGTACATGATAGCTAGCAAATGTACATGTCCCATGGAGGCTTGCTTTGAAGAGGTTCCGCTGTACATGATAGCTAACAAATGTACATGTCCCATGGAGGCTTGCTTTGGAGAGGTTCCTCTGTACATGATGGCTAACAAATGTACATGTCCCATGGAAGTTTGCTTTGTAGAGGTTTGTCTGTACATGATAGCTAGTAAATGTACATGTCCCATGGAGGCTTGCTTTGGAGGTTCCTCTGTACATGATGGCTAACAAATGTACATGTCCCATGGAGGTTTGCTTTGGAGAGGTTCCTCTGTAGAAGATGGCTAACAAATGTACATGTCCCATGGAGGCTTCCTTTGGAGAGGCTCCTCTGTACATGATGGCTAGCAAATGTACATGTCCCATGGAGGCTTCCTTTGGAGAGGTTCCTCTGTACATGATAGCTAACAAATGTACATGTCCCATGGAGGCTTCCTTTGGAGAGGTTCCTCTGTACATGATGGCTAACAAATGTACATGTCCCATGGAGGTTTGCATTGGAGAGGTTCCTCTGTACATGTTGGCTAATGATTCAGCAGCCCATGTACTTCTATTTGAATGCGGATGTGAAATTTTCAGGCATTGAACACTTTTTCTTTTCAAATGCTGCGTTGAAATACAATATTGATTCAATTCACATCTGTGCCCCTTTTGTATGTATATATGGCAGGTTTTGAGCCTTTAAAGAATTGCATCCTACACAAAGTCACACACACACGCGCACAATAGGAGGCTTTTCTTGAAAGTAGCCTAGTAAGCATTCTGAGTGGATGTGGGAGTACCTTGTTGCTGGCTTGAGGTGACCGTTACAGCGTTTTTGAACACTGGTTCTCTCCAAGTGAGCTGAGCTTCTCTATCTGTGCTGATCAACAGCTGATGTTCAATACAGCTCACAATCCCTACAGCATCTGTATACAAAACAAGGAAAGTTATACATGTATATTTCACAAATCTGAAACAAAAATTAACAATGCATAGGTCAGAGAGAGATCGTAACATTGCAAATGTATAAACAGAATACTTCACTTTGCAACAACCATACACACGAAGGTCCTCACATGGCAGACACACACAGGGTCCTCACTTGTCAAACAAACACACACACACGAAGGTCCTCACTTGTCAAACACACACACACAGGTCCTAACTTGTCAAACATACACACGAAGGACCTCACTTGTCAAACACACACACACGAAGGTCCTCACTTGTCAAACACACACACGAAGGTCCTAACTTGTCAAACATACACACAAAGGTCCTCACTTGCCAGAGATACGCACGAAGGTCCTCGCTTGTCAAAAACACACACGACGGGCCTCACTTGTCAAACATATACACGAAGGTCCTCGCTTGTCAGACATACACACGAAGGTCCTACCTTGTCAAACATACACACGAACGGCCTCACTTGTCAAATACACACACGAAGGTCCTCACTTGGCAGACACACACACGATGGTCCTCACTTGCCACACACACACACACACACACACACACACACACACCCACACACACACACACACACACACACACACACACACACACTTGGCACACGCACGCACACAAGCACGCACGCACGCACGCACGCACGCACGCACGCACGCACGCACGCACGCACGCACACACAAAGTCCTCACTTGTCAGAGACACACGAAGGCCCTCACTTGGCAAATATACACACAAAGGTCCCCACTTCGAAAATCTATACACAAAGGTCCTCACTTTTTTTTGTTCAGAAAATAAGTTTGGACGAGCGCGAGAATGCATGGTTTGCCCTTTTCGGACAGCGGGCAAGTGCCCGATTTGTCTCTTCCAGTGTTTCCATATGTGAGCATGCAGAAATGCATATAAATCATCAACTTAAACTATAACTTGTCAGTTAATATTATTATAATTGTATGTAAATAAATCGACCCAGACGTGTATATATACTGGTCTGGCGTTTTGTTAGCTTACTAAAATACTTACCACTCAATTCACTGTTAGCTATAAGTCACCTGACTTAGATATCTCAGAAAATTTTAACCTATTCATTCCCATGGTGTGGGTTCCCTTGAAACAAGGTTAGCAGAGATACATCCATCCATTGGGTAGTCTTGATAGTATCTCTTTAACTCTAAAGCAGTCATTGCTCTAGGGAACCGGTTCCTATATTCCTATAGAGAACATATAAACGAGTCTGTGAGCATGCGCACTTATGCTACTATGCATGCGACCGAGTCCAAGCCGTCATTAATTAATTCCACAAATTTTTAATAATGATTTGCAATTTAACGATGCGGGGTGGCCGAGGTGGGCCACAGTGAATTGAGTGGTAAGTATTTTAGTAAGCTAACAAAATGCCAGACCAGTATATATACGTCTGGGTCATTTTGTAACACAACAAAAATACTAAGCCACTCAATTCACTGTTTGCTAAAACATATAATTGGTCAGAGCCCAAATACTAGGTGGGTTGGTAAATTGCAAATCAGGAATGAAAGGTTAATCACCAAAAATACTAAAACAAACTAAATCGCTGAAGTGCTGAAAGAGCACGAACAAACAAATGTTCTAAATAAAATACAATAATATAATGATAATTAGAAAATCTCAGCAAAGAGAATTTAAAAACAGCCGTGAGATGGTGAAGAAGACGGCTGACTAAAGAATCTAGGCAATTGAGCCTAGGTTTGAGTGGCGAAACGAGAAATGTCAGATTGTGAATTGAATCTGATCTTTCAGATAAAAATAATGTAGAATCTGACATTTATACTGCAACTTACATAATGTCGTCCACTGATAGATCTGCATAGAATGCGAAGGAGAAGGCCATACCACGAACATCGTGTGCCTTAACACAAACTGAGTGTCTCCTGGAGATACATTCTAGTGTCAATTAATGGTGTCTGTAATCCAGTTGATGAGATGCGCGCTTACTAAACAAATTCGCATAAGTAATCTGAACGGTAGATCTGCATAGAATGCGAAGGAGAAGGCCATACCACGAACATTGTGTGCCTTAACACTTGCTGAGTGTCTCCTGGAGATACATTCTAGTGTCGATTAATGGTGTCTGTAATCCAGTTGATGAGATGCGCGCTTACTAAACAAATTTGCATAAGTAACCTGAATGGTGTTTCAAAAAGATCTTTTAAATTGGGCATAGTTTTCGGAAAGGATTGAAAACAATTAATTAGGTTTTATATATATAAGATCTCTTCAAGGGCAAAGAATGAGGCCAGATCTCCTACCACCTAGAAAAGATCATTCACAAAAAGAATATGAATATCAAAATGCCATCTAACAAACGCGGCCGCCAGTACAAAAAGAATGATTTCAGAGTTATACAATTAAACAGATGGACCCAAGAAGGAATTAATAGAGGAATTTATTATAGGTATTTGCCTTTGTGCTATACCCTAAAAATACCGGTACCATGGATAAATGATGTAAATACTTAATAACTCTCAAACCGGCTTCTAGAAAATAAAGAAGGATAGATGCTAGTGAAAACCATAACACCACCCCAGCATACAGGGATTTAAATCATCAAAAAATATCCCATGAATCTATGACATGATGATGGGATGCAGAATCGGGAAGATAATGTGTTGTTCTAACAACCATTTGAAAACCTTAAATATACTCTGGTAAATTCTCCTGTAACAGATAGTTTGAATTGATTAAGAATACTAAAGTTCAGACAAAAAATCAATTTCTGAAAAACAGGTCTCTTGGAAAATACCATATATACATATTGAAGATTTGTGGAATGATGAACTGAAAGCTGCTGTTAAACGAGATAGAAAATCAGCAAAATTGGTAAGACGCTTTGGATTTCCACAAAGAGGACTACGAGATCCACTGAATAACTCTCATTGGACCAAGCAGGAGTGATTAAAGGGATAATACATTCTGCTGACAAAAGTTCTTAAAGACAAAATGTGAAGTCTATGACTGGGCCAGAGCATCTACCGCCAGATCCTAGCCTGGAGGAAGAATATGAACATCAAATCTGGACACTATACTGATTAGAAACTTAATGGGATGTAATAAATGAGCTACAAGGAAAATCATTCTACCTGGAATGTGAGCTGCTGAAAGTTTTCCTGACATCTCCACCGCAGGAGGAAGACCAAGACTCCAGACAAAATATGATAACCTCAACTGCCCTGCTTGTTGATGAAGGTCACTACTATAGAAATGACTGCATGAGCAGATAGGTGGCTTGCGAAAGAGACAATATCTCTTCATTCTCCAATATTCCAGAGTATTGAAGAGGATTACTAGAGTATTAGTTCCTGTTCTAGTTCCTGAAAAGGAAGAGAGTAGTAAGACTACTTTATCTGATTCCATAGACACAAGAACGAGAGGAAATTCTATAGCGATCCCCTCCCCCACACACGTAAGAACAAGACATCAAACTGGACCTGCAGATGGATAAACTGGTGAATTGGTACCGATGACACCCAGCGAATGAAAATGCAGTGTATGCGGTCGTGGTGAGGGACAAAATTCTGAATTACCAGACTTGACCGTCGTACACAAAACTGACTCCATTCGGCCCAAATTTTAACACAATTAAGCAACCTTCCAAGCCAGAGGAATCCCAGACTGGCTATGATGTAATTAAAAGAACCCAGATCCAGTTAGGATCAATTCTGTATATATAGAAATATCAGAAAACACTGTCCCTTATCCTTGACGAGACCAGTGATGACTAGGCAAAATGACTCCATGTCCATATTATTCCTTTCATCGATGAACTCCATTTCTGAGACAACATAGCAGGAAAAGAGTTGAATATAAAACGATTGACTAAGTAATTTTTGTCTCAAACGGTATCAAAGCAGCCATGGGTTCCAGACAAAATAATTCCAAAATATACAACAGAATTAGTATTAAATCATAAGGACCTGAAGTGTAAATTTTTTGGAAGTTGTCAGAAAAGGATAAATATGAGTTGAAGATAAGAGCCGAGACCCTATAAAAGATGATCTGCCAGCACCTCATAATCCTTAAAGTCTGGATTCTGCCATTCCTCCACTGTATCCTACTTGAAAAGAGCAGAAAATTATTGATCAGGAACAGAAGCAGGACTAATGTCAAAGGAGACCAACATGGTTTGATAGAAAAAAGGGGGATTCAATGACTACATTGATTGTACCTTATATGTAGGAAATCTGCTACCTAAGACATGCATGAGGCTAGCTATACCCATCCCACCCCTGATAGAGTAGAGATTATATAGAAGCGCTTAAGCATGACAGCTAGGACCAGAATAAACCTGCAGAATCTTATTTTACAAATCTAATTTTAAAACAAAGCTAGTATGATATGAGCCCAATTGTTAATATCTTTATCAGATGATTAAACAGGAAAGAAGTCCATCAAACCTGTGACCAGATCAATGATGGATAAGGACAAAGGACTGAAACTACACAGAAGGGTGAAAGGAAAAAACCATATTCCACAATCCATGCGAAGGCAATAAATAATCCAATCATCTTGGTTAGGCCCCCTTGAGGAATTTATTTAATAATGCCTGGGAAAGTTAGAATTTAGAAGAATAAAAAATAGGCTTGAATAGATAAGGCTGAGAAGACATCTCCATATGACAATAATAGAAATAGACATATCCCTAGACAAATAAAAAGATCAAAATTTCTACTGAACTCGAGAAAGGAGCGGTGTAAATCTTGATAAGACAAAAAAGATTTTGTTATTGTGACAAGCTTACATTCACCCATAGATATGCTTCTTCATGGCGAGGGATCCTACTGATAGAAAAGAAAGACTGAAAAACTATGTTAAAAATAAATCAGGCCAGATATGATACTAAAAGATAGCAAACCACTATTCACAATTAAAATAATAAAGTCTGATGCACTTATTTGCAGATTGATATTAGGAGAATCGAAAGATGATTGATTCCAATTTTTTGAGAGAACAGGTCGAAAGATGGAGGCTGATAGGAAGAGAGTAATACATGAGAAGATTCAGGAGCAAAACGAAATCTAGTGAAATCAAAACGACAAAAGCACTGCTAGGATCATAAGAAAAAATTAAATCATTCCTAGAAGATAAATGCGAAGAGTTGGGTGTACACAAGGTTTCGAAGGATGAGGATAATTGGATGGTTCAGCCATTGCACTAAGAGCAACTAATAAAGAATTAAAGAATTAAAAATAAGAGCCCCTGAAATAGGGCATTTAAACTGTCAAGTGATTTAGAAACAAACAATACCAGCAAAACAACAGAAGTGATTTGATTTGGCATACCTAAACCAGAAGTTTAATTATAATCAGTTGCTATGCCATAAAAATTGAGAGTTATAATTTAGGTAATAATACTGAGCAAAGGACAATTAGGCCCCATGGTCATCTCTTCTTCATTTATCTCCATGCCTGTGCCGTCACTTCTAGTCATGGGTTGCATGTACGGTGTAGTCATACATTGGCTTGACTATGCCAAAGCCTACCTAAACCATTTTCGAATGTTTTAAGAGATGGTGTGGAAACAACATGTTCAGACCAACATTTCACAGTTTACACACCCCTTAGAGAGAAAATTTTTCTAACTAGGTTAGTTCTCCCCCTCTTCTGGTAGACTTTCAGATGATTTCCACGAGTAATGGTCCATTTGCAAGCAGAATGTTATATTTGACTATAACAATTAATCGATTGAGAGCCGATAGAATGATCCATCATAGCTTGGGTACGTGCTCTATATATCCAATTTCACCCAAGTTAAGTACCTGCAGAAAGAATTTCCAAAATGATGACAGATTAGATTATACATTAAGTAGGGAAAAACCCCATCTTAGGGCTAATAAAAGTGGCTGATAGTCAAGAACTTTCCTGATCCAAAGGCTATGCTTGCTACTAAAACACTGAGATCAACACACATCTCTGATATAGTAAAACTTGGTCATCAAAGTTTGTAGCGTTTACTATCAAAATATCAACCATTTAACTCTCGAAGTTATTAGTCATAAGTTGCAACTGAAATAAGTTGAATCTGAATGAGTACCAGCAAATATGGGAGTGGCGTATTTACTTAAAAATCCATATGTAGGTCGCACATTTATGCTCAATTTACATGTTCTAAAAAATGTGCGCGCACTATATACAAGGATAAAACTTATTTTCCTCTGAATTTTTAAACATCTTAACGTCTGAAGATACCACGAAAAAACCCTTCACAAATCTTGTCACCTCGCGGCTATGCTTAATGTGTACCTCAAAACATCATTCGCAGAAGTGAAATTATTAAATTGAGCAGCCTAAATATTGCGTATCCTTTAATAAAGATTGTTTTTTTCCCTCAAAATTAATCCTAACTTGACATAAATGTCGTCTTTATAATATATAAATCAGAATCACGTGATAATCACATGATATATAAATCACGTGATATTATCTGACCAGATCAGGTTAAAGCAAATTTTAATGAAGTAGCTTAAGCGAGTACTCGGATATAGATATCCTGGAATCGGAAATTCGGCAATGAGATCTACGCTTCTCGTCAGCGCCTCCAAACGGAGATTTACTTTGCCACTGTCCGGCTCGCTAACAATAGACGCGGGCTACCCAGTTTAATTATCGGCCGTTCATGCAATTTTTCTAGAACATCGCATTACGATTTAGATCATTTTATGTTGGTCACTCACATTACAATATAACCATGCAGTAATATATATGATAAATTTTATCGCTAGACTTAGAAATCAAGTGAACGCAAGTTTCCCGCTAGTTTTACAAATCAAGTGAACCTGATAATCTGGCCCAGGCTTAATAGCCTATCTAACAAAAGAGGGTTATACGATTATGAGGATTCAAATCAGTATCGTAATTTTGAACATCCGGGCATTCCGAGATCGTCCAACATTTGCCAATTTACGACACACTAACGAGGATATCCCATAGCAACGCAATGTTTAAATTTTTCATGAAACTAAGGGCATAAAAAATACTTGCGTCGAATAACCCCGCCAGGTATTAGAAAACATAAAATCTCGAGTAATTTTTATAAGATATTAAATAAATGGTAAAAAGGTTTCACGGCCCATTGCTAGTAATGTTAAATTAGCCCGCAAAAACGCCGCGAATTGAAAGCGAACACCGAATCGCGAATTAATACTGATGGTCTCGTCTTTATTGTAATACGACTGACATGACTGATCATCATGAAGTAATTGCGAGTTTCAGTAAGTTGGTTAGTAACAGTCCTTAGAAGGACCACTCGCTTTTCTTCAGGGGATGATCGTGGTGTATCATTGTGGTGTTCATCCGGTCCACCACGCCTGTTTGCACCACTCTCACATTCTTAATAGATCCAATAACTTCCCAACCGGTATATGACATAGTTATGTAGGATACCTTATGTAGGATTCGGTCCAAACTGGTATGTAGTATACCTTATGTAGGAAAGAATGACGCTCGGAAATAAACGAAATCTAGGATTTCTTTTTTCACGAGAGAGTTGATACTTACCTCCCTAATACTTTTGTTATTGCTAAATATTGGCGTTCACTCAATAAAACACTCAGATTAAAAACAGTTAGGTGCCCCTACTGGGCAGGTAGACAGAGGTAGTCAGGCGGATGCCAGCCCCACCACCGCGCATGCGCCGACTACTACTTCCTCTGACTAATTTATTGGCTGACACACATGCAACTACTAAGAGCCTGAAGACCGAGCCTCTGTGGGGTGGAGAGGCCGGGTCCGTATCTAGGGAGGTAAGTATCAACTCTCTCGTGAAAAAAGAAATCCTAGATTTCGTTTATTTCACATCAAGAGTATACTTACCTCCCTAATACTTTTGATATTGCCAGAATTCGAAAGTGAATCTGGTGGGAGGGAGGCGAGGTCAAAAGACCAGCTCTTCCCTATACGCTTTCACGCATTTACGGCACTTAAAAACGTCTGAAAACTGTGTGAGAACACAGTCAGGATTTGACAAACCATCGGATAACACAACCGATGCATGAGAGATGACCGAATGTCATATGCACTCCCCATCCCCCCTCCTGGGAGGAAGACTAGATGACCTCAATGTCCTATACGCTCTCTACGTACTAGTGCCACGTACTACAGGACAGAGACGAAAGTACTCCATTTTCGTATACTCTCTATGAACCACAATCCACACAAACCATCACCATATTAATAATAACGGGTAACGTGACAATACATTTAACAATGAACAACACATAAACAAGACTGACCTTGTTGAACTTGGAAGCTGTCATCACGTTCCCAGTAGAGAAGCCTGATGCAGTCCCGACAAGTGGTTGTTACCATTACTTAAATGTGATGTATATAAGCAACGAGGAAACGCTCCTCATAAAACATACAGGCGATTATTGTTTCAAAATCGACAAGGCGAGAGGATTTGAGGTGTCACGGAGGTAATGGTCTGTAAAACTTGACTCACAGTGCCACTGAGCCACGGACATAATGTCATCCACAGGGACCCCACTAAACAGGGCAGTGGATGCCACGACACCACGGACACTGTGAGCCTTGGCCATGTCAACCTGTCTCCCGGTGGCGGATTTGTGACAAAACTGAATACATTCTACAATCCACCTGGAAATGGTGTCCTTAGACGCCCTGCCATGGGGTTCAATATATGACAACCATAACGCTGACTGGTCGGTACGCCACTCCGAAGTACGCTGTTTGTACCGGAGCAGCGCCGGTACGGGGCACCATACTTTAGAATTAGGATCATATCTAGTTAAAGATGGCAAAAAAATAGGTTGACCTGGATATTTCAAAGACTGATTCTTAGCCAAGAAATTAATCCTAGGTAGAAGCTTAAGGCCTTCCCCTGTAACCACAAAACGGTCATCCTCGGCTGATAAGGCGTGAATCTCACTCCTACGCCTTGCCGAGGCCGCAGCAATTAAAAACACAGTTTTAAGAGTCAACAATTTCATAGAAATGGAAATAAGTGGTTCAAAAGGCTTATCTCCTAGTACCTGAAGCACCAGAGATAAACTCCAAACTGGAATCAGTGGTGGATTCCTTGGTCTTAGACTGCCTATGCCTTTAATTAATACATTTAATGTACTTACTTCATCACTCCCCCTGTTAGCCAAGCAAGGAATAACAGTCATTAAAGCTGACTTATAACCAGCAATAGAGTTAGGTTTGAGGCTATAGGCATCATATAGGTGACAGAGGAAATCAGCTACTACCTGAATAGATGAATCCATTGGATCAATACATCTTTTTGAGCACCACTCTGCAAATCTGTTGATTTTATAGTTATATGCTCTGGAGGTTGACCCCCTCCTGGCTTTGGCCATAAACATGGCCGCTTGCTCAGAAAAGCCCTCCTTAATTCTAGATTCCTTGACAACATCCACGCAGTCAATCGGAACATTGACGGATTGTCGTGAAGGGCCTTGCCCTGGAAGATAAGGTCGTCCATCAGAGGCAGAGGAACCGGACTGCAGACCAGAAGGTCCAGCAGATCCGTATACCACGATCGGCTTGGCCAATCCGGGGCGATCAGAAGCACTTGGCACCCCTGCTGCCTGATTTTCTGAAGCACCTTTGGAATCAGGATTGCTGGAGGGAATGCGTATGCATACATTCCCGCCCAGCTGATAGCTAACGCATCTGTTGCGAAAGCGCTTGGGTCTGGAATCGGAGAGACGTACGTCGTCATCTTCGCATTCTTCTTCGTTGCGAACAAATCGATGTTGGGCTTCCCCCAATGGTCGAACAGACGATCCGCCACACATTGATTTAGTTGCCATTCCGTGGGTAAAATACTCATCCTTCGGCTCAATGAGTCTGCTAGCAGATTTAGCCTTCCCGGAATATGAACTGCTCTCAAGGTAATCCTGTGATCCAGGCACCAACAAAACAGTTTGCAAGTCATCATACAGAGACTGGGCGACTTCGTTCCGCCCTGGCGGTTTATGTAAGTCACTACTGTTGAGTTGTCTGAACGAATAAGAACAATCTTGCCCTAAACTTTGTGTAAGAAATGTTCCAGGCCCAGGACTACTGCTCTTAGCTCCAGTAGATTGATATGTTCCTTTGACTGATCCAGATCCCAAAGCCCTGATATTCTGGACTCTTCCAGACAAGCTCCCCACCCCTCCATCGATGCATCTGTATACACAGTCACCTGAGGGTGGGGAGGGGTTAGCAAAACCCCCAGCAAGAGATTCTCTATATTCAACCACCATTGCAGGTGGTGAATTAGAGGCGCCAACACTGACACGTTCGAGTCCAGCGAACCTGAACTCTGGGTCCACTGTGTCATGAGAAACAACTGGATCGGGCGCCTGCGTAAGGCCGCCTGCGGAATGACTGGTTCCAATGAAACCATCAACAGCTTGCTTATTGGTGCACCAAAACAACTTATTCATAAGCTACAGATTGTACAAAATACCGCTGCTAGAATCATATCACTCCGCCGAAAGTATGATCACATAACCCCTGTCTTACAGAATTTGCATTGGCTCCCGATCGAGCAGAGAATCACTTTCAAAATTTTATGCTTGACTTACCAATGTGTTTCCGGTACTGCCCCTGCATACTTAACTGAACTAGTACAACCCTATTCGCCTGGTCGATCACTCAGATCTGTCAATCAGATGCTGCTAAACGTCCCAAAAGTAAATTCTACTACATATGGCCACAAAACTTTCGCTTATGCAGCTCCCACCGAGTGGAACAATCTACCACTTAGTCTAAAAAACTCAGCATCATTAGATATTTTCAAATCACAACTGAAAACCACCCTTTTCAAACGAGCATATTCTCAGTAGATATAGCTATTACGCACTAGCGCTTAGAGCACGCATTGTCATGGATTCAGCGCTTTATAAATGTACTTATTATTATTATTATTATTATTATTATTATTATTATTATTATTATTATTATCAAACCCAGCATTCTCAAGTAAACCCGTGCCAGGACATGACGACTGTCGCACACCGACTGTATTAAGGAGATGAGTCTCTGAACCCTCTCCTGAGTAGGATAAACATATCCCGTCTCCAGATCGAAGAACATGCCCAGGTAAACAAACTTCTGGGATGGAGTCAGCTCTGATTTTTGGAAATTGATTATCCAGCCCAAGTCCGTGAGAGTTTTCAAAACAATCTCCAGATTGGCCGATAACGTTTCCTGGGTGTGTTAACAGCCAGTCGTCTATGTACGTGTGGACTGCTATGCTTCTCCTGCGGAGGTATGCCGTGATCGCGAGGACCACACGGGTGAAGACCTGAGGAGCCGTGGAAATTCCAAAGGGTAATACCCTGAATTCCCACTGTCTGCCCTGGAATGCAAATCTCAGGAAGCGACGGAAACTCCTCTCTATGGGAATGTGGAAATAAGCATCCTTCAAATCTATTGAAGCTGTCCACATTCCCTGCTCTAACCCCGCCAACACCAAGCGCACAGTTTCCATCTTGAAACTGGGCGTCTCTATGAACTTGTTCAATGGCTTGAGGTTGAGAATCGGCCTCCGCCCTCCGGTGTTTTTTGTTACTAAGAACACGGTTCAATAGAAGCCCGGGCACCTCTGCGCCGGCTGAATAGCTCCTTTTTGTATGAGGGAATTTATCTCCTCCTCGATACACAACCTCTGATCTGGATCTCTCGGAATCGGAGTCCAGATCGGCACGAGAGACAGTCGCGATGGTGGGCCTGTCATCCAATCGGGATGATAGCCGACAGAAAGCCATCGCAAGACTAAACGGTCCTGAGCCAACCGCTTCCACTCTGGCAAGTGGTCGGCCAATCGGCCGCCCACCGGTCCACCTAGGGAGAGAGGTGGACATAAGGAGTGCGAGAGTGGCACTGTCTTCTCGGCCAGAAACACTGGAGTGGTTCCCACCGTGGTAACCGGCCCATCAGGCCCGATTACCGCGACCAGATCCCCGCGCGCCACGCCCAGCACCGCGCGCACCTCGGTGCGCGGGTGGCTGCCTGACTGGCTGCGCCTGGCGAGCCTGCGCCCCCCCTCGCTGCGGGCCGAATCGCACGCGGCCTAGGCCGTCGCTGCGATGGTGGCTGGCCTCTGACCTGGCCACCTCCACCTCGGGCCTGCAGGGGACGATACGCAGGGGGTGTTGCGCACACGCTCGCACGACGGAGCACTTCAAATTGCTCGCGCAGCGCCCTCTGGTTGTTGACCAGAGTCACCGTCTCCTGGAGGTGCTTGCATACCTCACCCCCAGAGACCAGGACCTGTCATAGGCGTACGCAGTAGCCTATTGTACAGGTCCTGGGACAGGCACAGATTGTCCAAGGCAAACGTGCGCCTCGCCCGGACACTCCTGGTCACCGCCCGCGTCAAGCAGTCCAGAGCCAGGTTGATACCATCCTGGATGGCTCTCTGGACTGTGACCGGGCTTGGTTGGCGCGATGTGGATGCCGTTACCACCCCCTGTAACAGCTGGGAGACGTGGGACAGATCAGCAATCGACGCTCTCCCACTCTCCTCCGCATCACGCAGCGCGGCATTTGCCGAACGCAACGCGTTCGCGCACAGGACACCCGTGTCAGAACGGGAGCCTGGCCGCGCATCTTCGCCCAAAGCCGCGCGGTCATCGACGCTTGGCTTGGGCACCACACCGTACCGCTGGTAGTCCAGGGGCACGATGCGGCAACGCCTGGCCACCTCCCGAGGGGCCTTCGCGAGACGCCCATTCGCCTTAATGGACGTCTCCGCCGCCTCGAACATGTCCACGACATGCTCAGCCAGCGGCAGAGATGGCATAGCGTTTGCAGTCGGCTTAGCAGCTAACCACGGCCTGTGATCTCGCTGGCTAGCCGACTGCTCCACGGGCAGGTCTGGCCGAACACTCACCAGCCACTGGCAAGCGTCCGACCAATCCTCCTCCGTGGCTAGCTGCGAGCACTCTACAAGACGGGGGCCTTCGTCTTCCTCCTGAGCGCATGCAGCAGAGCTTGACGGCGGGTATGCTGATACCGCTGGCAAGCCAGGGAAAACATGCGGCCCCGAAAGACCAGGCATGCTAAGCTCACTGGCTTGACCAAGAGCAGGCGCCGTGGTAGCGCGCGGGGCAGACACTGCCCCACCACGGCCCAGACCAGCACCAGCGACACTCTCGGCAAGCCGAGGTATGCGGTAACGCTGGCCTTCAGCACCGCCCAGGGTCACCTTCTGGACCGTGAATTCTACTCCTGCGTGAGTAGAACCATGGACCACGTCGCCTGCATTCGCCGTGAGGGGTGCACAGACGTCGTAGTCCATGGTCACGTCCCCAGACGGCGACCCTAGCAGGAAATCCTCTTCCTCCTGGCCAGAAAGGTTAGACTCCGGGTCAGCAAAGAGAGCTAACCCGGACTGGCCAGGGAAGGTGCCATAGGAGGCATTGGCATCCGCGGCGTGCGGATACCCAGGGTCTGATGAGCAGACCGCGGATCCCTGCAACAACCGATGTCCACGGCCCCTCGGCGTGGCACCAAGCCTGCTGCCAGGGTCGTGGAACGCCCCCATCAACGGGGCCACCTCTGAATCGTTCTCAAACAACGGAATCGACCTACGGAAATTAGATTCAGAGGCGGGGATAACCTGCTCTGAAGCAGATGCTGAGGACAACAAAGGAGCTGGCCGAGGAAGCATGCTGCGAAGCAACTCTGGGACCAAATCCTTTATTGTCCTCTGCATCTCTCCCAACATTTCGGACCGGAAGGCCTCCATGTCCACCGCGGACGAGGCCTTCCTCTTACCCTTCTTCGAAACACTCTCTCTCTTCGCCTTCCTCTCCTCCTCCACGCCCTTCTCCTTTGCCTGCAACGACAAAAAGTCAGACATCAGTTCGCCCCCCCCCCCCCCCCCATTGCTTACATACATCGCACTTAAGCAGCGGTCCACAGGGACTGCAGCTGAAGCACAAATGGGGAACAAACCGATCCTTCAGAAACCGGCCACAGGACGGACAACCAGGTCTCTGAAACAGGACAAAGGACGAGGACAATGAGTAAGTTAGTTAAGGTTAGAAACTCAAAACCAAACTAAAAGAGAGGGACAAGATCATAAAGATCAGTAATCAAGAAAAACCAGCGTTGAACAAAACTTTAAATGTTAATAAAGAGCAAGGCTGATTATGACGTCATCAATCCCTTGACAGAAATTAAATCGGTCCGCAACAAGCATCCAAGTGCAAGGACGAATTGTATTCGCAACTAGAACAACCTCACATGGATATTCAGACTACACACCATCAGATACCCAATGATAACAATGGTATAAAACAGTCATTATTTTTTCAAATAATTCATATCACCTCATATCATTAATTAGATACCTGACACCTGGTATAGACAAACCATCCAACGTGATGCACTGGAGCACTCCACCAAGACTATGCCTCTTAACTCTCTCCACCTAAGGGGAAGGAATTGGATCAAGAGGGCAAAGTGAGAAGACCTTTATATCAAGCCTCCAACTCACTGAGCATAGATTTTTTGGTTAGATAACCTAACAGTATTAGTAGGAAATGGAACCGTGGTGGAGAGAAACAAACCCTCCTGTGCTGAGATGTCCACTAATAATGCAAATCCATACCTGTGGACATAAACACAAAGAGAGATTAGACTTATATAGCACCGAGTTGAAAAAACCAACTCAAACCGGCGCTCATCACGGTAAACGCGAGTCCCGGAAACACATTACACCGGGGAAAAACTCGCTAGAATATAGTTGAAATCACCTGATAAAGAGATCCAGCTCCCTCCTCCGGAGAAGTCGCCCTTTCTGACATCTTTCTCTTTCTTTCCAGGTATATTCAGACTATTTTACACAGGTAAACGAGTGAAAACTTTTTAACAAGCACAAACGCATGTGAACTCTCTGCCAATAAATTAGCAAAGAGGAAGTAGTAGTCGGCGCATGCGCCGTGGTGGGGGCCGGCATCCGCCTGACTACCTCTGTCTACCTGCCCAGTAGGGGCACCTAACTGTTTTTAATCTGAGTGTTTTATTGAGTGAACGCCAATATTTAGCAATAACAAAAGTATTATGGAGGTAAGTATACTCTTGATGTGAAATACGTACCTAGTCAAAACTCTTAATTGATCCACTAACTTCCCAACCGGTATGTTACATATTGTAGATATGGGATTGTCTTCTGGGGGGTCATGACCCCGGGGACATCTTATATTTGCAGTCCAAGACCACCAGCGAAGAATATGACAAGACCCCCAGCAAAGAATATGACTATATTTTTTAATACCAGACGAGCTAGGGAACGGATAACACAATGAGCGAAAATGTATTAGCGCGATCTAGTGTGTGCATCAAGTCGATGCAAAACTGACACGAAAATATAGCTGATACAAAAAGTGAAATTGGAATATGAAATCGGAATAGAATAGACTAAGACTTAGGGCAGTGAGCTGATGGAATCTATCGGCGATTGAAGAATGAAAGCTGTTGCTGCAGGCGCGGCATAACCCTTTATAGTATTCAGCAGAAGTTATGACCAATAGTTTTCTAAATATTCAAGCAAGAGCGTCGGTAGAATGCTACGCACAGAGTGTACATAGCACAGACTGAATGACTCATAGAATGACGTAGTAAACGTGGCGACGACCGACTTACCATAAGGACCGTAATAAGGTGACCGGGTTTCTATATTTCTATAGAGGCGACCCACGACACCAGATACGACACCAGATGTTGGTGAATCAGATGTACCACAGGGTCACTACATCATGGCACCCTTCTGAAATGCAGGCGTAGGCCTAATAAGCAAGGGGCTGGACGTGGACATGATAGCGTCTGGCGCCAAGTAGATTAGAAAACCAGACAAAAAGTTGACAGAAGACGTTAGTCAGAATAAGATATTAAGAAATGATTAGCAATGATTGTCGAAGCAATGTCCATCACTGTCAAGTTTGTGGGAGGATATCGGATAGGATTCCATCACTTAACTTGTTCGATGTTCTTTTCCTAAGAGAGAAACTCGGAGTTTGATTAGTCAGGATGACGTCACAATCAATGAGCATCGAATCAAACTCTGGAAAGAAGAACCCAAACGAACATGGTAAAGAGCTCCAAAGAAGTATAAGATATGGACTTTAACTTTAATGGGGAGTCCGGTCCGCCTCGCACCTCGTACAAGTTCTTGATGAACGTTTGTTTTGAGTAGAGCTAGTTGAATAGCATATCAGATCAGAGCGACTGAGAGTAATGCTATTCAGTTAGGAAAATATTGAATTAATTTCTTGGTCATTATAAGATACGAAAATCGGTCACAGTAAAAGCGACTAACTTTGTAAAGTTTACTGTATAGTTAAAGATGACAAATAAAAGCATCACCTTGTGAATTTACTACAAGGCAAGAGTTTGTGTTCTCGCTAAAGTTACTCCGACATCTACGGAAGACCACCGTAGCTTACCATTATCTTCATAGAATAGTCAGATCAGGCCCGGGTACAAACGAAATATCGTTACTTTCATCTTCCAACGAGGCGAGCGTGTACCCATCACTTTCGTCGTCAGTAAGACTGGTTGTCGCAGCAACCACGCATACAGATCTTATTGAATACGTAAGCGAGTGTAGTCAGTTCGAGTTTAGGAGATACCAGAAATCTTCAATATGTTATGTAGGATACCTTTCGTAGGAGATGTTCCAAACCGGTATATAGTATACCTTTCGTAGGAACGAGCCTCGGATCAGAGTTATTGACTCCACCTGGCTTGTAATGTGAAGCTGGCGCCATTTTCTTTCAACTTGGTCACAACGAACTTTCTGTTCATATTCACGTAAATTATAAACATTTTACATAAGTACTATAACTTATTCAACAAAGACCGCTTGTACTGTGGTATTCATGAAAAATCAAATGTGGATGTATCTCCACAAGATTATGGAATGAATAGGATTTGTTGAGATAAAAGTTAGGTGTTTCCCGTAATACAGAAAATTAATTAATGACGGCTTGGATTCGGTCGCATGCATAGTAGCATAAGTGCGCATGCTCACAGACTCGTTTATATGTTCTCTATAGGAATAGAGGAACCGGTTCCCTAGAGCAATGACTGCTTTAGAGTTAAAGAGATACTATCAAGACTACCCAACGGTGGGATGTATCTCTGCTAACCTTGTTTCAAGGGAACCCACACCATGGGAATGAATAGGTTAAAATTTTCTGAGATATCTAAGTCAGGTGACTTATAGCTAACAGTGAATTGAGTGGCTTAGTATTTTTGTTGTGTTACAGAACATATGGATATTCAGACTAACTGGGTCGACTTGAATAGGCTCGAAATTTCACTATATAAGATGAACACTGGTAACAGATTAATTATTTCCTGAATTTTGCTAACTCAACAAAGAAAATCTGGATATTTGACAAGATGTCTGGAAATCTGGAAGCCTGTTAAAAAATCTGTATTTTTCAGATAAATCTGGAGAGATGGTCGCTGTGGAGAGATAAACACGAATGCCCTCACATGGCAAGTAAACACAAAATATTTTCAAAATTAAATTACCTCTCAGGCAGACATCGCTACCTCTGGTCCAATAATATTAATTCAGGGTCTAAGGGTTAAGGATGTAAGTTACTGCCCATAATGCAATTCTACTCATAGTGTTACTTTTTGACATACACTTAAATTTCAAAATCAACATTTTCATCACCTATTTCAGTAGACATAAAGTTCTATAGATATCTAATTTCGTTTCTTATTTTGCTAGGGTGGTGAGTTATCATACCTGTTACAACAGAGGCTGCACATGTCTGTTCTGCGGCACACTTAGCCTCTCTGGATGTAAATGTACTGTACAGTTTTGCAGCTGCAGATTTTACAACAAGATCATCAGTTAATGCCAGTAACGCGTTATTAGGTATGAAACGAGGATTCTGAAATAGTTCTGCAACTTCCACCGGGTAACTTATCTCTTGGCTAATGACGCGAAGCTCACTAACTGTGCCACGGAATTGAGAGGTGGTGCCAGATGATGCTCCGCCCAATTCCAACATGATGCTACAAAGTGAAGAAGTAATAATATCCATACAGGGTACATCCAATAGTCTGTTAATAATAAACGTTTAACTCTCAAATTTGCTCAAGAAAATAAAAGTTTCTCCTGGAATATGTCCAATTGAAAAACAAGAGACTATTTTTTTTAATTTACCAGTGGTAAATTTTCAAAAATATTCTTCTCTTAGTCTGCAAATGGACATTTCTCACACAGCAGCAACCGTTTTTGGCTGATATGAGTGTTAAAGGGTTAATAACTAAACAATAATGTCAATGGTGAATTCTATTTTATCCATCAATCATATGATGTCATAATCAACTATGTGATGTGTAGGATGAGGTCATAATCAATTACATCACAAACGCTTAATTGATGATGGACTAAGTGCTGTTGTATGAATTGCATATCTTTACCATTCAATAAACATAGGCAACAACAACATCAAGTCAAGTTAGTTTCAAAATATTCAACAGCATACTTGTATAGTTGTTTAGAAATTGAGATTCAGAGTGCAGGGATCGATCGATCCCAACATGAGCAAAAAGTCAGTGGGTCGCTCTCCCATTGCCACCAATCATGATTAGTACTAGTACTTACAATGGCGGTAGTGACTGCATGTAACCTGCACTTGTTCCTGATGGTTGCTTATCCACGTAGAACTTGACTTGACCACTAAGACGTGACCAGGTGAGAATGACATGATGACAAACACAATCATTAATAACGTTGCGCAAGGTAACATTCCGACCGACACCACCAAACATTAGTCTGGCTCCAGCATGGTCAATGGTCAGAACTTCAGACTTCACACCAGCAGGATTGTCAGAACTAAAAGTAAATGTAATAAGAAACACAATTAAATATCTCTTATGTCATGCTGATTATAACTAAACACCAGAGCTTAGGTTAAAAGTCTAACTCATTTGGTAGCTAAACGAATTGTTATGTTTAGTTGCAATACATTAACTGTCTCATCGCTGGAAGTCACCAGACAATAATTTCAATGGGCAATAACTCTGAATATGCTGAATATTTTGAAAACAATTTGACTGAGTTGTTGGTTCCTTAGGTCCCAACAACTTTCAGTCCAATTATTTTCAAAATATTTACCAGGTCTAGTGATATAACCCTTGGAATATGTCGTCTGCTAAAACTCAGCAGTCAGTCAAGTTCATGATAAAAAATAAAACACCGATACATACACATTTACTGGATATTACACATGGAGTGGGTTTATTTGTGCATATGATGACCTTTCACACACTGTGATTACCACCTTAACCCTTCACACTCATATCAACCAAAAACGGATTCTGCTGTGAGTTTGAGAAATGTCCATTTGTAGACAAAGAGAAAACTATTTTAGAAAATTAAACCACTGGAATGACTGGCTCGGTTATTTTCAAAAATAGTCTTCTCTTGGTCAGCAAATTGACATTTTCTATGAGAAAATTGAACTTTTCTTCAATAAATTTGGGTGTTAAAGGGTTCTCTTAGAGAAAAATGTCCATTTTCAGACAAAGAGAAGACTACTTTTGAAAATCTATCACTTGAATGACTGGCTCGATAACCGAGCCAGTCATTCCAGTGATAAATTTTCAAAAACAGTCTTCTATTCGTCTGCAAATGAACATTTCTTAAGACCACAGCAGAAGCCGTTTCTTGGTTGATATGAGTTAACGGGTTAACCCTCAAATTTCTTATGAAAAACGTCCATTTGCAGACTAAGAGATTAATTCTTTAAACTTAACACTGGTTAACCGCTCGGTTATCGAGCCAGTTCTTCCAGTCGTACATTTAAAAAAATAGTATTCTCCTGATTTCAAAATGGAGATTTCTGAAGGAAAACTTATCTTTTTGAGTATCGTAGCGTTAATGTCTCGGAGAGATGTACACTGACTCTCATTCTGCTCTAAGATATGGACTAAACAGTAGTTTTAATGTCTGAGAGAGATGTACACCATGGCTCTTATTCTGCTCTAAGATATCAACTAAACAGTAGTATTAATGTCTGAGAGAGATGTACACCGTGGCTCTTATTCTGCTCTAAGATATCAACTAAACAGTAGTGTTAATGTCTGAGAGAGATGTACTGTGACTCTTATTCTGCTCTAAGATATCAACTAAACAGTAGTGTTAATGTCTGAGAGAGATGTACTGTGACTCTTATTCTGCTCTAAGATATTAACTAAACGGTAGCATTAATGTCCGAGAGAGATGTACACCGTGGCTCTTATTCTGCTCTAAGATATCAACTAAACAGTAGCATTAATGTCTGAGAGAGATGTACTGTGACTCTTATTCTGCTCTAAGATATCAACTAAACAGTAATGTTAATGTCTGAGAGAGATGTACTGTGACTCTTATTCTGCTCTAAGATATTAACTAAACGGTAGCATTAATGTCTGAGAGAGATGTACACCATGGCTCTTATTCTGCTCTAAGATATCAACTAAACGGTAGCATTAATGTCTGAGAGAGATGTACTGTGACTCCTATTCTGCTCTAAGATATCAACTAAACAGTAGTGTTAATGTCTGAGAGAGATGTACACCGTGGCTCTTATTCTGCTCTAAGATATCAACTAAACGAGGCTGACATTGTCATATTAACCCTTTCACCGACAAATCCCCGAAAAACTAAATACTTTACTAGGTATAGCATATTCTGTTGAATATTTTAAAATTAAAATGACTGAAGCCTCAGGCAGTAATGTTTTCCAGTCATATTAATTTCAAAATATGCAACATCTTTCTTGTATGATTGCCATGAAATTGAGGTACAGGGAAGTCATAAGTTAAACTTAATGTTCGGTAAATATACCTAAGGCTGTATATTGTCAGAATCTTCCCAGTTGATGTGTCACTCATGTAGTCTACCCAGAAGGCAACAGTTAGGCCATTTCCTGCAAAGGAATGTGGTCTCTGACTGATAATTGGGGATGCTTCTGGGCTGATATTAATGATAAGGCCTGCCGTATAGGGAACATCTGAAAGTAAGCAAAATATCATTATTACGACAACATTTCATGGTATTCATATCATTGGTAATTAATCATTAATCTTCTTCTGTATTAAACAAATAGTTAAATAATCGGAATATCTTGTTTATAATAACATTCTGCCCTCAATATTTAAAACTTTCATTTGTGAAAGTCCAGGATCTCCACAGGCATGCTGGTATATATTCTGAAAATAAAGCTACTCGAAAACACAACACATATATATGATGGCAGAATATTCACCATCCTTAATTATGTATCACCTAGGAATGCTGCAGAGTTCAGAATAAAGAGTTAAATTAGAAGTAATTATAACAAGAATGACAATCACAGTTTGTTGAAATCTATACACCACCTCACACAACTACCCCATCTCACCCCCACCAGCACGCAATGGATCAATGGAGCACGAAGATCGTCTAACAGTGCAGTGTCAAAGGAAATTGACAGCGCATATTGTGTTCATGCTTATTTATGTACGTGAGCATGTACTGCGCTGATGACATTCATTCAACCATAAAAGGCATATTATTAAAAGTAAAAATAATCAACATTGCCATAATTCTGTCACCATGACCTTTGACCTTTTGAAACCATAATTAATAGGGTTCTTGCGGACCCCCAAGGGCAACTCACATGCCAAGTTTGATGATTTCTATGTACGAAATAAGAAAATTTATCAAATTTCTTTTTCACGAGTGAGATGACATACTTACCTCCCTAACACTCTTGATATACTAGTATACCGGCTCTAAATTCAATAATATTCAGAATTATAAAAAGTTAGGTGCCCCTACTGGGCAGGTGGAATGTACACAGGCATGCACATGTCAGACCCCACCTCAGCGTATGCGCATACTGGTATTTCCGTTACTAAATACTGGTTGACATAGAAGCAACTATTCAAATACCCTATTAAATAATAACATGACACAACCAACAAGACAAAAAAAAAGGTCACATATACTGACCTCTGATGACTTGAGTGCAGAAATCACCTCTTCCCCATACGGATGAAGAGAATGTAACCAGAAACAGTAGGGATTCCCTACTAACAAATGTGATATTTGTAAATAGCAGAGGAGGAAAACTAATTACAAATAAATACCTCTGCACTATTTACTGAGGACTAAGATGGCAAGCGGGGTGGAAGTGTCACAGAGATAATGGGCGGTAAAACTTTATTCACAGTGCCACTCGGCTACTGACATAATGTCTTCAACAGAAACACCATTAAATAATGCTGTGGAAGTTACCACACCAGAGACACCATGAGCCTTGGCTCTATCTACTTGTCTTCCAGTGGCTTTTTCTTGTACTTATTTAAGGCACAGACAGGACACCATGCTTTAGCAGCAGGATCATATCTGGTTAAGGCAGGTACAACTATAGGTTGACCCGGATTTTTTAAAGATTGATTCTTAGCCACGAAATTCAATCTCGGTAGAAGCTTAAGGCCTGCACCTGTAACTATATAATGGTCAGGCTCAGCAGACAAGGCATGAATTTCACTTCTGCATCTGGCTGAGGCTGCCGCAGTTAAAAATACAGTTTTAAGTGTCAATAATATTATAGAAATAGCACTAAGTGGTTCAAAAGGTTTATCACTCAAAACTTGAAGAACCAGAGAAGGACTCCATGACGGTGTCTGTGGAGAATTTCTCAGTCTAAGATTGCCCATACCTTTGATAAGAGTATTTAGAACACACACTTCATCACTTCCCCTATTTGCCAAGCAAGGGATAACAGTCATTAATGCTGATTTAACACCAGCAATAGAATTAGGCTTAAGACTATAGGCATCATACAGGTGACAAAGAAAATCAGCTACTACCCGAATAGATTCATGCATTGGATTGATACATCTCTTTGAGCACCATTCTGCAAATCTGTTGATTTTATAATTATATGCTCAGGAGGTTGACCCCCTTCTGGCTCTGGCCATAAAATTGGCTGCTTGCTCAGAAAAGCCCTCCTTAATTCTAGATTCCTTGACAACATCCACGCAGTCAATCTGAACATTGACGGATTGTTGTGAAGGGCCTTGCCCTGGAAGATAATATCGTCCATCAGAGGCAGAGGAACCGGATTGCAGACCAGAAGGTCCAGCAGATCCGTATACCATGATCGGCTTGGCCAATCCGGGGCGATCAGAAGCACTTGGCATTCCTCTTGTCTGATTTTCTGAAGAATTTTTGGAATCAGGATTGCTGGAGGGAATGCGTATGCATACATTCTCCCCCAGCTGATAGCTAACGCATCTGTTGCGAAAGCGCTTGGATCCGGAATCGGAGAGACGTACGTCGTCATCTTCGCATTCTTCTTCGTTGCGAACAAATCGATGTTGGGTTTCCCCCAATGGTCGAACAGACGATCCGCCACACATTGATTTAGTTGCCATTCCGTGGGTAAAACACTCATCCTTCGGCTCAATGAGTCTGCTAGCAGATTTAACCTTCCCGGAATATGAACTGCTTTCAAGGTAATCTGGTGATCCAGGCACCAACAAAGCAGTCTCCATGTCATCATACAGAGACTGGGCGACTTCGTTCCGCCCTGGCGGTTTATGTAAGTTACAACTGTTGAGTTGTCTGAACGAATAAGAACAATCTTGCACTGAACTTTCTGTAAGAAATGTTCCAGGCCCAGGACTACTGCTCTTAGCTCCAGTAGATTTATATGTTCCTTTGACTGTTCCAGATTCCAAAGCCCTGATATCGTGGATTCTTCCAGGCAAGCTCCCCAGCCCTCCATCGATGCATCTGTATACACAGTCACCTGAGGGTGGGGAGGGGTTAGCATAACCCCCACCAAGAGATTCTCTGTGTCCAACCACCATTGCAGGTGATGAATCAGAGGCGCCAACACTGACACATTTGAGTCCAGCGAACCTGTACTCTGGGTCCATTGTGTCATGAGAAATAACTGGATCGGCCGCCTGCGTAAGGCGGCCTGAGGAATGACTGGTTCCAATGAAACCATCAACCCCAGCATTCTCAAGTAAACCCGTGCCAGGACATGACGACTGTAGCACACTGACTGAATTAATGAGATGAGTTTCTGAACTCTCTCCTGAGTAGGATAAACATATCCTGTCTCTAGATCGAAGAACATCCCCAGGTAAACAAACTTCTGGGATGGAGTCAGCTCTGATTTTGGGAAATTGATCATCCAGCCTAAGTCTGTGAGAGTTTTCAAAACAATCTCCAGACTGGCCGATAAACTTTCCCTGGTGTGTGCTTTCAACAGCCAGTCGTCTATGTACGTTTGGACTGCTATGCTTCTCCTGCGGAGGTATGCGGTGATCGCAAGAACCACACGGGTGAAAACCCGAGGAGCCGTGGAAATTCCGAAGGGTAGCACCCTGAATTCCCACTGTCTGCCCTGGAATGCAAATCTCAGGAAGCGACGGAAACTCCTGTGTATGGGGATGTGGAAATAAGCATCCTTCAAATCTATCGACGCTGTCCACATTCCCCTCTCTAACCCCGCCAACACCGAGCGCACAGTCTCCATCTTGAAACTGGGCGTCTCTATGAACTTGTTCAATGGCTTGAGGTTGAGAATTGGTCTCCACCCTCCGGTGTTCTTTGTTACTAAGAACAGGGTTGAATAGAAGCCCGGACACCTCTGTGCCGGCTGAATAGCTCCTTTTTGTATGAGGGAATTTATTTCCTCCTCGATACACAACCTTTGATCTGGATCTCTCGGATTTGGAGTCCAGATCGGCACTAGAGACAGTCGCGATGGCGGGCCTGTCATCCAATCGGGATGATACCCGACTGAAAGCCATCGCAAGACTAAACGGTCCTGAGTTAACCGTTCCCACTCTTGCATGTGGTCGGCTAGCCGGCCTCCCACCGGTCCACCTAGGGATAGAGGTGGACATAAGGAGTGCAAGAGCGGCACTGTCTCCTTTGCCAGAAACACCGGCGTGGTTCTCACCGCGGTAACCGTCCCATCAGGAACGATTACCCCGCCCAGATCCTCGCGCGCCACGACCAGCACCGCGCACACCTCGGTGCGCGGGCGGCTGCCTGGCTGACTGCGCCTGAGGAGCCTGCGCCCCACTCGCTGCTGGCCGAATCCCACGCGGCCGAGGCCGACGCTGCGATGGTGGTTGGCCTCTGACCTGGCCACTACCACCTCGAGCCTGCAGGCGATGATACGCAGGGGGTGCGGCGCGAACGTTGGCACGACGAAGCCCCTCAAACTGCTCGCGCAGCGCCCTCTGGTTACTGACCAGAGTAACCGTCTCCTGGAGGTGCCTACATCCCTCACCTCCAAAGAGACCAGGACCTGTCATAGGCGTACGTAGTAGCCTATTGTAGAGGTCCTGGGACGGGCACAGATTATCCAAGGCAAAAGTGTGCCTTGCCCGGACACTCCTGGTCATCGCCCGCGTCATACAGTCCAGAGCCAGGTTGATATCATCCTGGATGGCTCGCTGGACTGTGACCGGACTTGGCTGGCGCGATGCGGATGCTGTTACTACCCCTTGTAACAGCTGGGAGACGTGGGACAGAGCGGCAATCGAAGCCCTCCCACTCTCCTCCGCATCACGCAACGCGGTATTTGCTGAACGCAACGCGTTCGAACACAAGACTCCCGTGTCAGAACGGGAGCCTGGCCGCGCATCCTCACCCAAAGCCGCGCGGTCATCCACGCTCGGCTTAGGTACCACACCGTACCGCTGGTAGTCCAGGGGCACGATGCGGCAACGCCTGGCCACCTCGCACGGGGCCTTAGCGAGACGTCCACTCGACTTAATGGACGTCTCCGCCGCCTCGAACATGTCAACGACATGCTCTGCCAGCGGCAGAGAAGGCATAGCGTTAGCAGTAGGCTTACCAGCTAACCACGGCCTGTGATCACGCTGGCTAGCCGACTGCTCCACGGGCAGATCTGGTCTAACACTCACCAACCACTGGCAAGCGTCAGACCAATCCTCCTCCGTGGCTAGCTGCGAGCGCTCTACAAGACGGGGGCCTTCGTCTTCCCCCTGAGCGCAAGCAACAGAGCTTGACGGCGGATACGCTGATATCCCTGGCAAGCCAGGGAGAGCATGCGGGCCTGACAATACCGGCATGCTAATCTCAGGAGCAGGCGCCGTGGTAGAGCGCGGGGCATATACCGCCCCACCACGGCCCCGGCCAGCACCAGCGACACTCTCGGCAAGCCGAGGTATGCGGTAACGCTGGCCTTCAGCGCCCAGGGCCACAGTCTGAACCGTGGATTCTACCCCTGGGAGAGTAGAACCGTGGAATAAGGCGCCTGTATTCCCCGCGAGGGGTGCACAGACGTCATAATCCATGGCCACGTCCTCAGACGGCGACCCCAACAGGTTATCCTCATCCTCCTGGCCAGACAGATTAGACTCCGGGTCAGCAAAGAGAGCTAACCCGGACTGGCCAGGGAAGGTGCCATACGAGGTACTGGCACCCGCGGTGTGCGGATACCCCTGGACTGATAAGCAGCCCGCGGGTTCCAGCGACAACCGTCCACGGTCCCTATTGGGCGCGGCAATAAGCCTGCTGCCAGGGTCGTGGAACGCCCCCTCTAATGGGGCCACCTCTGAATCTTCAAACAACGGAAGCGTACTAAGGAACGGTGATTCAGAGGTGGGGATTACCTGCTCCGAAGCAGATGATGAGGCCAACAAAGGATTTGGTCCAGGAAGCATGCCACGAAGCAACTCTGGAACCAAATCCTTTATTGTTCTCCTCATCTCTCCCAACATCTCGGTCCGGAAGGCCTCCATGTCCACCGCGGACGAGGCCTTCCTCTTACCCTTCTTACTTACAACCTCTTTTTTCAGCTTCTTCTTCTCCTCCTCCACCACCTTGTCCTTCGCCTGCAAGCACAAGAATTCGGACATTAGCTCGCCCCCCCCCAGTGCTTACATATCTCGCAATTAAGCAAGGGACCACAGGGACTACACTGAAAACAGAGATGAGGACCAAACTTGTCCCTCAAAAATCGTCCACAGGACGCACAACCAGGTCTCTGAAAAAGGCCAAAGGACGAGGAGTATGAGCAATCTAGTTAAGCTTAGAAACTCACCAACTCAAGAGAAGGAAAATGATCATAAAGATCATAATTTATCAGAAAACCAGCTTCGGACAACTTTAATTGTTAATAAAGAGCAAGGCTGATTATGACGTCATTAATCCTATGACAGGAAAAAATCGATCCCCAACAAACATCCCAGTGCAAGGACGAATTGTATCTCTAACCAGAACATGTGCAGAATGGACATTTCGACTACACAACCATCAGATATATACTGATAACAATGGCAAATACTGTTAATTATCTCCCTTTCTCTAAATAATTAACATCACCTCATATCAATAATTAGATACCTGACACCTTGTCTAGACAAACCATCCAACCTGATGAACTGGAGCACTCCACCAACTGAACGCCTCTTAACTCTCTCCACCTCTAGGGGAAGGAATTGGATCAAGAGGGCAAAGTGAGAAGACCTTTATAATAGGCCTCCAACTCACTGGACATAGAATTTTTGGTTAGATAACCTAACAGTATTAGTAGGAAATGGAACCATGGTGGAGAGACACAAACCCTCTGCTGATGTGATGTCCATTATATTTCTTCACACAGACCTGTGGACATAAACACAAAGAGAGATTAGTCTTATATAGCACTTAGTTGAAATAAACCAACTAAACAAGGCGCTTATCACGTTTAGCGCGAGTCCCGGAAACACATTACAACGGGACAAAACTCGCTAATTTTACTAGAAGTCACCTGATTTAAAGGTCCTGGGCCCTCCTCTGGCGAAGTCACTCTTCCTGCCATCTTTATCAGGGATAAACACTTCTTAACTTTCACAAAAACACTTAGAATTGAGCCACGAAAAGCACTAGCACAAAAGCATGTGTAGACTCTCTGCCAATAAATTAGCAAAGAGGACGTGCTAGTCTGCGCATGCGCGGTGGTGGGGCTGGCATCCGCCAGACTACGCTCTGACTCCCTGCCCAGTAGGGGCACCTAACTGTTTTAATCTGAGTGTTTATTGAGTGAAAGCCAATATTTAGCAATATCAAAAGTATTAGGGAGGTAAGTATACTCTTGATGTGAAACAGAACTCTGCATCCACTGAGTCATGAGAAACAGCTGAATCGGCCACCTGCGCATTAAAACCACGAGACCTAGCATTCTTAGATAGACTCGTGCTAGAATATAATGACTGCTGCAAACCAATTGAATGCACGAGGAGATTTTCCACTCTCTCTTGGGATGGATAAACATATCTTATCTCCAGATCGAAGAACATACCCAGGTAAACAAACTTCTGGGATGGAGTCAGCTCTCATTTTTGAAAGTTGATTATCCAGCCTGATTGTGTGTTTTCAAAACTATTATCCACTCTTTACCATATCAGCGCGAAATCCATTGCAAGACTAAGCGGTCCTGAATTAACTGCTCCCACTCCTGAATGTGTAAAGTCAATCGACCTCCCACTGGAGCACCTAGGGTTAGCGCGGTGCACACAAATTTTAGAAGTGGGCATGTCTCTTGTACGTGTGACAACACCAGAGTGGTACCTGTGGTAACCGAAATTATTTTATGCCATCAGGCCCGGTTACCACACGCTGCACCGCGCACGCCATGCCCAGCATCACGTGCACCTCGGTGCGTGGGCTGCTGCCTGGCTGGCGGCGCTTGGAGCGCTGGCTGACGCACAGCAGCATATTGCTGCTGGCGAGGTTTCTGAACCCGGCCGGCCTGCTGACCTCTGACACTGCCAGCACCGCCACGAACATACTGCTGCCGAACAGCCCAGGGCTGAACACACACGTGTTCTCTGTGCAACACTTCAAATTGTGCGCACAGAACCCTCTGGTTGTTGACCCAATTCAGTCTCTTGGAGGTGCTGACAACCTTCACCTCGAAACAGACAAGGGCCTGCCATCGGCGCTTGCAATAAGCGCGAGTTGAGCTCTTGGGATCGGCACAGATTGTCCAGTGCAAATGTGTGCCTCGTCCGCAGTGCTGCTACTAACCCTGACAGCATCTGAGAGATGTGAGACAGCGCACTGATTGCTGCTCGTGAACTCTACTCGGTATCACACAGTGCGGCGTTTGCTGAGCGCATATCGCCCGAGCACAGCGCACCCATGTCAGCATGAGGGCCTGGTCGCGTGTCTTCAGCCAGAGCGGCGCGGTCATTTGACTGACTGGCAGTAACTCGACAACGTCTAGCAACCTCTAGGCGACCATTTGGTCTAATCGACTCCTCTGCATATGGCAGAGATTGAGCCGAGGTGGCCAACGGCTTAGCCTGTAACCACGCCCGCGGGTTAGTGGCAGCCGTTTCATTCACGGATAGCACTGGTCTGACAGCGAGGAGCCACGCGCATGCGTCAGACCCGTCTTCGTCCGTGGCCACCTGCAAATTGCCGACGAGCAGCAAGCCCTCGTCATCTTCAATGGCTTTCGCAGGTGTGGCCGTGGAGGAGGCTACATATGAACCCGACTGCCCGGGGAATGCATCCGGGCCCGCAATGGCTGACAAGACATTCTCCATGGGTAGGATGCACACTGGGGGCCACGCTCGTATGAGGGGCATAAGCCACACTAGCGCGGTCCGGGTCGTCCGTATAAGATTTCAGGGATAAGCGTGGTATCTTATACGGGCGGCCATCCGCTCCAAATCGGCCCACAGGTTGAATCATGAAACCCACTCCTGAGGGAATGGTACCATAGGCGCGAGCAGCCACGCTCCCCATGAGGGGAGTGTAAACGCTCGCATCCATGGCTTCATGTTCATCCCGTGGGTCGAGCAAGTTGTCTTCGTCATCTTCCCAGTCAGGAAAGTTAGACTCCGGGTTAGCAAAGAAAGCTAACCCAGACTGACCAGGAGAAGGCCCGTAGGCAGATGACGAGGGTACTCCACGAGTGATCATGGTCAGGCCACTGGTCGGGTCCCGCCTGATGCTACTCGCACTGCGGGATCACCAGGCGATGCGAACATCAAGCCTGGGTCCAAGTCGGCCGCCCCGGTTCACTGAAAGCTTTGTCCGAACTAGGAGGGCATGATCCAGGAACGGGGCTACCTGCACTGAGGTCGATGCACAGGAAGTTGAAACATCTGTGCCCGGCAACATGCCACGAAGCATGTCAGGCATTAGGTCCTTCAAGGTCCTGAGCATCTCACTCACTAACTCTACCTTGAAGGCCTCCAGCTCACCCTTCTCGGAGGCCTTCTTCTTACCCTTCTCCTCCTTCCTCACCCTCTTGCCGTCCTCTGCCATCATCTTCGCCTGAGAACAGGAGAATTCAGAGGTTAGCTTCCTGCCCCCCCCCCACCCAGTCTTTACAAATAGCACATTTGTTAGACAGCCTACAATTGGTACAAGATGGGCAGAGGTGGGGGAAGAATCTAGCCTTAAGATGCTTCAAACAAGATGGACATGATGACTTCTGAAAGGTATCCATACGAAGAGATTGAGTATTTTAGTTTGTTAATTTTCTTAAAGAAATTTTAAAAAAAAGCTCAACAGAGAAGACAACCACTGTTATTACTGACAACCCCCGAAGGTACAGATGTCTTCATAAAAAAATAAGGAATAAAAAACACAGCCAGGGATAACATGAGAATGTTAGAAAGGATGAGAGACTGATTATGACACCCAGTTATCTCTACACATTCATAACATAATAATGATAATGACATCAAGAGATCCTCTATTTTTAAAACAAGATTATAAAGTCAAGGAAAAGGAGAAAAAACTGGCTGATTATGACATCAAACCTCAATGCAAAGCCTCTTCAAGGAGAGGAGATATCAGATTATGAATGCAAGAAATACCTAGGACTACATATATTCATCACTCAAGAATAATATAATACCATAATTATATATCTGAGAACCCATGCACAACCACAAGAGAGTATACAGTGCAATAAGGATGGCAACAAAAATTGATAAAAATTTCAAATAATTAGGTGCCATAACTAATAAACTCCCTTATCCTAAACACAGGTAAACCATCCTCTTGTGCAGAAAGTCACGTCCATATCATTCGCCGAATCTATAGAGTCTGATGAAGTCGATGGGGCAAAAGGAGGGAGATATTTTTCGTTTTATATCTCCGACCCTTAGATATATCATATGATGTCAGAAAAAAGGAGACGTGATCAACCTCCGAGTGAAGAACAGGAGCTCTACCATCATAAACTGAGCCTATGGACATAAAGACACAAGGGATTAGTAGAATTTAAGCGCTGGGATAATTTAACAAGGATTCCCACCGCCTAAAAATGTGCTAACGTTAGGTCAGCCACGAACGTAAACCGGCAATGTATAAATGTTACGTCTTAAATAAAAAATGGAACAATATCACCTTAATGGATGATGAAGCAGACTTCTCTGATGCTTTAGGTTCAGCCATAGTGAAAAATGGATGAAAGAAATGAATGAAATTCTACAAAAGAGCTTGAAATTGTTTTCAATGTTGCTTATAAGCCAATATATTAGAAAACGGAAGTACCAGTATGCGCATGCGCAGAGGTGGAGTCTGACATGTGCATGACTGTGTACATTTCACCTGTCCAGTAGAGGCACCTAACTTTTTATAATTCTGAATATTATTGAATTTAGAGCCGATATACTAGTATATCAAGCATGTTAGGGAGGTAAGTATGTTCTCATGATGTGAAAACAGATAACCCTAAGTTCATTCACCATATCAATCACAATATATTATTTATTTGCACATAAAGATTTTGAATATTCATGATTTTGCTAAAATCGCAACAACTTCGATTTCAACATTGCAATATTATGGTATGATTACTTTTAGAAGTTGAAGTGACACATTTCACTGACGATTCTTATACACATTTGACATTATGTCGTAACGTCATATGTATGGCAGTAACAGGAATGACAGACCATAGTCGAGGGTTAACATTTAGATAATAGTACTTTAACTCACTGCTGTCTTACAATCAAACGAAACTCACAATTCAAAAGTAACTAGTTATAACAATCTGTGGCTACTGCTGATATTGGTAATACTACATCAATAATATTAGAAGCAATTCTCTACCTTTATTGCACGTGTTTCCCATTTTGCCCATCGGACATTCACATGTGAATGTATTCACGCCATCAGCACAGGTTGAACCTACAGGGCAGCTGCCTACTCCGCAGTCATTGACATTTGATTCACAGAGACGACCTATGAACCCTGCAATCACATACACACAAATGTAGTCTTTTTTAATTTAATCATTTATTTAACTTATCAGGGATTGTCATCTCTAATTCCATTACATATCAATATATTTAAGTTTGATATTCAGGTTTACAACGCAACACATTAAACTTCACCTGAATAAGTATCATCAATATTGTAATCCTAGATAAATAAATTATCACGTAAGGAATCATCCATCCATTCGTTCGTCACAATGCAATCACCACCCATGCAACCACCCACCCACACATCCATCCATCCATCCATTCATTCCCTGAGTCAAAAGTGGCAATTTTAAATAGACAAGTTGTTTGCTCACCTGTGAGACATGAGCAGATGAAGAGACCCGGCCTGGACACACATGAGCCTTGATTCTGACATGTAACACCATCACAGCTGTCTACCACCACTTCACATCCATCACCACTAAAGCCTGGACAAGCAATAGAAAACAGTAGGAAAACCAGAACATTGCACGACTGACAAATATTAGTAAAAACTATACAGATTTCAGTATCCGATTCAGAGGCAAATTCAACATAACCGTAGCTCATTAATGCAAGCCTCTGCAATGTTCATGAGAATTGTTCATTTGTGGAATAAGACAAAATATTATAGATAACATGTGCTGGAATGCCGGCCTCATTAACTCTTCCACGAATCCGGGTTTTAAGTTTTCTAAATCTTCCTCTCTTAATTCATAGATGGATGTTCACTAAGTGAAATTTGCTGATCCATTTTGATAATTAAATGAGTAAACACACACAGACAAAGTTTTTCTATGCAAATCAAAATGATCCGAATCAAACACAGGATTTTAAACCAGTTCTCAATTTAATATGTAAATTTAAAATAAAATAAATGAAATCACGGATTTATTTTTTCACGAGAGTTAATACTTACCTCCCTAACACTCTTTAATATTCCCAAATATCGACTTTCCCTCAAAAAATACTCAGATTAAAAAAGTTAGGTGCCCCTAATAGGCAGGTAGTCAGATGACAGTCCGGCGGATGGCAGCCCCAACCTCCGCGCATGCGCAGACTAGTACTTCCTCTGACTAATTTATTGGCTGACACTATGCAACTTTAAGAAAGCCTGAAGACCAAGCCTCTGTGGAGCGGAGAGGCAGGGTCCGTGTTAGGGAGGTAAGTATCAACTCTCTCGTGAAAAACGAAATCCGTGATTTCGTTTATTTCACTTCAAGAGTATACTTACATCCCTAATTCTTTGATATTGCCAGAATTCGGTGGGAGGGAGGCAAGGTCAAAAGACCAGCTCTTCCCTATGTGCTTTTCTGCGTTTAAGGCACTTAAACTTCTGAAATTGTGTGAAAACACAACCAGGGATAAATTTCAACATCGGATAACACAATCGATGGCTGAGAGAAGACCATATGTTATATGCGCTCCAGCCCGCCCCCCCCCACCCCACCCCTTTCTTGGGAGGACGACAGAATGACCTCAATGTCCCATACACTCTCTACATACAAGTGCCATGTACTATAGGACATTAAACGAAAAGGCTTCATTTTCGTATACTCTCAATAATGAACCACATAAAACACATACCATCACCATATTAATAACGAAGGGTCACGTGACAACACAATCAACAATGAACAACACATAAAAAAGACTGACCTTGTGAAGTTAAAGTTGGCTGCTGTCATCATCTTCCCATTGGCGAAGGCTAATGCAGTCCAAGTAAGTGGTTGTTACCACTGATAAATTGTGAAATAGGTAAAAAATGAGAGAACCATATCAAAATGTGTACACCTACATGTAGATTATCCTTTCAAAATTGATAAGGCGTAAGGTGTCACGGAGGTACTGGTCGGTAAAACTTGACTCCCAGTGCCACTGGGCTACTGACATAATGTCATCCACAGGAATCCCATTAAACAGGGCAGTAGAAGCCACTACGCTGTGAACACTGTGAGCCCTAGCTAAGTCAACTTGTTTACCTGTGGCGGATTTATGACAAAATTGAATGCACTCTACAATACACCTGGAAATGGTGTCCTTAGATGCCCTGCCATGGGGTTCAATATATGACAACCATAACGCTGCTGGGTTCATCCGCCATTCCTGAGTACGTTGTTTGTACCGATTTAATGCTCGGAGTGGACACCATTAGAATTAGGATCATATCCAGTCAAAGCAGGTAAAAATATGGGTTGACCTGGATATTTCAGACTGATTTTTAGCCATGAAATTTATCCTAGGTAGAAGCTTAAGGCCTTCCCCTGTAACCACAAAATGGTCTGCCTCGCCTGATAAGGCATGAATTTTGCTTCTCCGCCTTGCCGAGGCCGCAGCAATTAAAATTACAGTTTTAAGTGTCAACATTTACATAGAAATGGAACTTAGTGGTTCAAATGGCTTATCAGCTAGTACAGAGCACTAGAGATAAACTCCAAGACGGAATCACTGGGGGATTCCTAGGTCTTAGATTGCCCATGCTTTTAATTAAAGTAGTTAATGTACTTACTTCATCACTTCCCCTATTAGCCAAGCAAGGGATAACTGTCATTAAAGTTGACTTATAGCCAGCAATAGAGTTAGGCTTGAGATTAAGGCATCATAGAGGTGACAGAGGAAATTGGCTACTACCTGAATAGATGAATCCATTGGATTAATACATCTTTTTGAGTACCATTCTGCAAATCTGTTGATTTTATAATTATATGCTCTGGAGGTTAACCCCCTTCTGGCTTTTGCCATGAACACAGCTGCTTGCTCAGAAAAGCCCTCCTTAATTCTAGATTCCTTGCCAACATCCACGCAGTCAATCTGAACATTGACGGATTGTTGTGAAGGGCCTTGCCCTGGAAGATAATATTGTCCATCAGAGGCAAAGGAACCGGATTGCAGACCAGAATGTCCAGCAGATCCATATACCATGACCGGCTTGGCCAATCAGAAGCACTTGGCACTCCTGTCGGATTTTCTGATGAATTTTTGGAATCAGGATTGCTGGAGGGAATACGTATGCATACACCCAGCTGATAGCTAACGCATCTGTTGTGATACCGCTTAGATCTGGAATCGGAGAGACGTACGTCGTCATCTTCGTATTCTTCTTCATTGCGAATAAATCTATATTGGGTTTCCCCCAGTGGTTGAACAGACGATCCGCCACACATTGATTTAATTGCCATTCCGTAGGTAAAACACTCATCCTTCGGCTCAATGAGTCTGCTAGCAGATTTAACCTTCCGGGAATATGAACTGCTTTCAAGGTAATCCTGTGATCCAGGCACCAGCCAAGCAGTTTCCATGTCATCACACAGAGACTGGCCGACTTCGTTCTGCCCTCGCGGTTTATGTAAGTCACTACTGTTGAGTTGTCTGATCGAACTAGAACAATCTTGCCCTGAAGTTTCTCTATGAAATGTTCCAGGCCCAGGACTACTGCATGCAATTCCAGTAGATTGATATATTCTTGTGACTGATCGAGATTCCAAAGCCTGGATACTGTGGCTGCTTCCAGGCAAGCTCCCCACCCTTCCATCGATTCATCTGTATACATCATTAACTGAGGGTGGGTAGGGGTTAGCATCATCCCCGCCAGGAGATTCTCTATCTTCATCCACCACTGAAGGTGGTGAATAAGATGCTCCAACACCGACATGTTCGAGTCGTGATCCTGTACTCTGGGTCCACTGTGTCATGAAAACTGGATAGGCTGCCTGCGTACGGATACCTGTGGAATGACTGGTTCCAAAGAAACCATCAACCCCAACATTCTCAAGTAGACCCATACAAGGACATGACAACACTGACTGTATGACTGAGATGAGTACTTGTTCCCTCTCCTGATTAAGATAAATATATCCTATCTCTAGATCGAAGAACATTCCCCGGTAAACAAACTTCTGGGATGGAGTCAGCTCTGATTTTTGAAAGTGGATTATCCAGCCTAAGTCTGACAGAGTTTTCAAAACTATCTCCAGATTTGCTGATAGACTTTCCTGATTGTGTGCTTTTAACAGCCAGTCATCTATGTATGTGTGGACTGCTATGCTTCTCCTGCGGAGGTATGCTGTTATAGCAAGAACCACCCTGGTGAAGACCCGAAGAGCCGTCCAAATTCCGAAGTGTAAAACCCTGAATTCCCACTGTCTGCCCTGAAATGCGAACCTCAGGAACCGAAGAAAACTCCTCGCTATTGGAATGTGGAAACAAGCATCCTTCAGGTCTATTGATGCTGTCCACATTCCCTTCTCCAACCCTGCCAACACCATTTTCACTGTTTCCATTTTGAAACTGGGTGTGTCTATGAACTTGTTCAATGGCTTGAGGTTGAGAATTGGTCTCCACCCTCCAGTTCTCTTTGTCACTAGGAACATGGTTGAATAGAAGCCCAGGCACTTTTGTGCCGGTTGAATTGCTCCTTTTAGTATGAGGGAATTTATTTCCTCCTATATACACAACCATTGATCTGGATTTCTTGGATTTTGAGTCCAGATTGGCACCAAGGACAGCCGCGATGGCAGGCCTGCTATCCAATCGGGATGATAACCCACTGAAAGCCATCGCAGGACTAAACGGTCCTGAGTTAACCTTTCCCACTCTTGCTTGTGGTGGGCCAACCGGCCTCCCACTGGACATAAGTAGCGCAAGAGTGGCAGTCTCCTGGTCCAGAAGCACTGGAGTGGTTCTTACCATGGTACCCGACCCTTCAGGTATGACTACCACGACCAGATCCTCGTGTGCCATGGCCCGCACCTCGGTGCACGGACGGCTGCATGGCTGGCAGCGCTGGAGGAGCCTGCACCCACCTCGCCTGGCCGCATATCCTCGCCTAGTGCAGCGCGATCATCCGCGCTTGGCTTAGGCACCACACCGTACCTCTGATACTCCTCAGGTACCATGCGACATCGTTTCACCACCTCGCGAGGGGCCTTAGCGAGACGTCCTTGCACCTTGATGGACATCTCTGCCGCTGTAAACATATCTACAACATGTTCCGCCAGTGGCAGAGATGGCATAACGGCAGTAGTCAGCTTACCTGCCAGCCACAGGCACTGGTCCCGTTGGATGGCCGACTATTCCACAGCAAGACCTGGCCTGATGTTTATTAGCCAATGACAAGCGTCAGACCAGTCTTCCTCTGTGGCTACCTGCGAATACTCGACAAGGCATGGGCCTTCGTCATCCTCCTGAGCAATCGCAGGCATGTACGTGGCTGGAGGAACTGATACTCCTGGCAAGCCAGAGAAAGCATGCGGGCCTGAAAGCCCAGGCATGCTAAACTGACTGGCTTGACCAGCAGGCGCTGTGGTATTGCATGGGGAAAATTTTGCCGCACCACGGCCTTGGCCAGAGCCTGCTACACCATCGGCAAGCCGAGGTATGCAGTAATGTTGGCCATCAGATCCAGCCAGGGATACCTTCTGTGCCGTGAACGCTACTTCTGCGCGAGTAGTTCCATGGAAAATGTCGCCCGTACGCCCCGTGAGGGGTGCACATACGTCAATGTCCATGGCCATGCCGCCAGAAGGAGAACCCAGCAGATAATCCTCTTCTTCCTGGCCAGAAAGATTAGACTGCAGGTCAGCAAAGAATGCTAATCCAGACTGGCCAGGAAAAGTAACATAGAAGGAAGTGGTACCTATAGGGTGCGGATAATCCTGGCCTGATAAGCAGGCACCAGGTTCCAGCGATACCTGTCCACGAACAACCGGCGCGACAAGCCAGCTGCCATTGTCCTCATAGTGGACTGCTCCCTCTAATGGGGCCACCTCTGAATCTTGGACAAAAACTGCTAAGTCCCTACAGAGCACCGATTCAGAGGTGGAGATTATCTGCTCCAGAGCAGAAGACGACAATAAAGGATTTGGTCCAGGAAGCATGCCACGATGCAACTCTGGAACCAAATCCTTAATTGTCCTCTTCATCTATCCCATCATGGTGGATGAGGCCTTCCTCTTACCCTTCTCACCAAGAACCTCTTTCCTCGTTCTTCTCTCCACCTCAATCGCCCTCTCCTTGGCCTGTAATGATAAAAACTCAGACATTAGCTCACCCCCCCCCTTTTTTACAGATGTCACAGTTAAGCAATGATCCACAAGGACTGCATTGCAAGCATAAACGTGGGGCAAATCGTTCGTTCAAAAACCTTCCACAAGAGGGGCAACCAGGCTTCTGAAAAAGGCCAGAAGACGAAGACAATGACCATTTTAGTTACTGAATTAGTAACTCAAAACCAAAATAAGAGCGAGGGAAGGTGGCCATAAAGACCACTAACTAATAAGTAAAACAGCATTGGACAAAACTTTATAATTGTTAGTAACATGCAAGGCTGATTATGATGTCATAACTTCAAAAATAAGAAGTTAATCTGACCCGAAAACAATATCCAGGTGTAAGGACGAATTGTATTCATATCCAGAACATCTAACTGGAAAGGATAGTAGAGACAGACTATGCAAACATCAGATATACAATGTTAAAATGGTAGCAGATTTCAGAAATATTTTCACAAATAATTGAAGTGCCTAATATCATAAGTAGAATACCTGCGTCTTTAGCATATACAAACCATCCGATCTGATGCACTGGAAGCTTCACCAATCTCTATGACCTCTTAAATCTCTCCACCATTAAGGGAAGGAAGTGGACCAAGAGGGCAAAGTGAGATGACCTTCTTATGAGGCCTCCAACTCACTGGGCATAGATTTTGCATTAGTTCATTCTAACATTGTTAGTAGGAAATGGAACCTTGGTGGAGAGAAAAACAAATCCTCTCATGATGTGTTATCCTTTTCAATCATAGATAGATACCTGTGGACACAAACACAAAGAGAGATTAGTATTTCATAGCGCCATATAGAAATAAACCAGTTTTATGGGCGCTTATCATGTCTAATCGTGAGTCCCGGAAACACATTACATCGGGACTAAAACACTAAAACATGCTCAGACATGGTCTCAGGTGATTAATAAATTCAGTACGTGATGAGAAACAGCAGAAAACTCTTAGAAAAAAGTAACGCATGTGTCTCTTTGCCCATAAATTGGAAAATAGGAAGTACTAGTCTGCGGATGCATTGAGGTTGGGGCTGGCATCCGCCGGACTGTCATCTGACTAACGGCCCATTAGGGCCACATAACTTTTTTTATCTGAGTGTTTATTGAGTGAAAGTCAATATTTGGGAATATCAGAGTTAGGGAGGTAACTATACTCTTGAAGCGAAATGAAGAAACTGGATCAATAGGGAATTTATTTGTTATGTGTAAATCAACTTCAGTATCTCAAACAATTTTCATTGAAGTAAAATAATGTAAAATACCCTCAGTTTCATCATATAATGATTAAGATGTCATTGTGTTTCTAGTTTGTATTTGTTTGAACATTTAAATCAATCCTTTGTCCTTACTTAATGCACATGAACAATTGACATGCCCATTCACCCCATGTCATTACCTAGAGTGCATGAACAATTGACACACAAATTCACCCCATGTCATTACCTAGTGTGCATGAACAACTGAGACGTCCATTCACCCCATGGCCTTACCTAGTGTGCATGAACAATAACTACACCCATTCACACCATGCATTTACATAGTGTGCATGAACAATTGACATGCCCATTCACCCCATGTCCTTACCTAGTGAACATGAATAACTGGCATGCCCATTCACCCCATGTCCTTACCTAGTGAACATGAATAACTGGCATGCCCATTCACCCCATGTCCTTACCTAGTGAACATGAATAACTGGCATGCCCATTCACCCCATGCCCTTACCTAGTGAACATGAATAACTGGCATGCCCATTCACCCCATGTCCTTACCTAGTGAACATGAATAACTGGCAAGCCCATTCACCCCATGTCCTTACCTAGTGAACATGAACAATTGATATGCCCATTCACCCCATGTCCTTACCTAGTGAACATGAGTAACTGGCATTCCCATTCACCCCATGTCCTTACCTAGTGCGCATGAACAATTGACACGACACACCCATTCACCCCATGTTTTTACGTAGTGTGCATGAACAATTGACATGCCCATTCACCCCATGTCCTTACCTAGTTCACATGAACAATTGACATGCCCATTCACCACCTGGCAGTCAGCAGTACTGGCAGAACAGTGATTGGCCATTGCACATACATTATAGCCAAATTGACAGAGATTGCCACGGTAACTAGTGTCGCATCTGTAAATTAGTAAATAAGTAGAGATTTATGACAGAATTTCTTAGTGTGTATTCTCAGCCTTGGGTACATTAAAACATAATCAGTATCATTCCCAATACAGGCATCCATTTCTAACTATTCCCAGCTTATTTTTATCTAACCTGCGCCCATGTCTTGCCCATTTTGGGATCAATCGAAAGCTGAATTCCAAGAATCACAATATCATGGTTGCTATACAGGTAAACTATTGAAAATATTTTGAAACTAATTTGATTATGTGTTCTAATGGCAGAAACAGCGCCCAGAAAATTAGTTTCAAAATATTCAACAGACAATTATTAAATAGTAGAGACACAATTTATACACTTGATGGACTACTATTCAATGTTCATGCTGGAGCTATATTACATCATTCATTATGCATTTTGTTTGTGATGGCACCCTACATGTAATGTAATTGATTATGACATCATATACTTGAGTGATAGATCGGATCCATCTATTCAGGTAGCTTGGTTCAGATAAAATCTAAGCAGCACTATGAAAGCAATTTGACTGAGAATAGCTCCAAGCGAAGCCTATACTCAGCAGGGTTTTAGTATGACAATTCTCAAAATTAACACAGGAATGAGGCACGAGAAGATGTTCAAGCAAACATTCGGGTGAGAAAGAACCAGAATTCCTGCTAACTCCCCAAGAGAATGCTGATGGTCTGATGGCACTCACAAACATTCATAACTATCACCTGTGTTCAAACACATGCTATTGATAAACATTGCTAATTATTTCCTGTGTTCAGCAACATGTTACTGACAAATATTGATAACTATCGGTGGTGTTCAGACACATGTTACTAACAAACATAGGTAATTATTGCCTGTGTTCAACCACACATTACTTACAAATATTGATAACTCTCGCCTGTGTTCAGACACGTTACTTACAAGACTGATAACTATCGCCTGTGTTCAACCACACGTTACTTACAAACATTGATAACTATCAGCTGTGTTCAACCACACGTTACTTACAAACATTGATAACTATCGCCTGTGTCCAACCACACGTTACATCAAACAAACATTGATAACTATCGCCTGTGTTCAACAACATGTTACTTACAAACATTGATAACTATCGCCTGTGTTCAACCACACACTACTTACAAACATTGATAATTATCTCCTGTGTTCAACCACACGTTACTTACAAACACTGATAACTATCGCCTGTGTTCAACCACATGGTACTTACAAACATTGATAACTATCGCCTGTGTTCAACCACACGTTACTTACAAACATTGATAACTATCGCCTGTGTTCAACAACATGTTACTTACAAACATTGATAACTATCACCTGTGTTCAACCACACGCTACTTACAAACATTGATAACTATCGCCTGTGTTCAACCACACGTTACTTACATTGATAACTACCGGCTGTGTTCAACCACACGTTACTTACAAACATTGATAACTATCGCCTGTGTCCAACCACACGTTACTTACAAACATTGATAACTATCGCCTGTGTTCAACAACATGTTACTTACAAACATTGATAACTATCGCCTGTGTTCAACCACACGCTACTTACATTGATAACTATCGCCTGTGTTCAACCACATGTTACTTACAAACACTGATAACTATCGCCTGTGTTCAACCACACGTTACTTACAAACATTGATAACTATCGCCTGTATTCAGACACATGTTACTTACAAACATTGATCACTATTGCCTGTGTTCAACCACACATTACATACAAACATTGATAACTATCGCCTGTGTTCAACCACACATTACATACAAACATTGATCACTATTGCCTATGTTCAACCACACATTACATACAAACATTGACAACTATCGCCTGTGTTCAACCACACGTTACTTACAAACATTGATAACTATCGCCTGTGTTCAACTACACGTTACTTACAAACTAAACAAAATCCCGGATTTCTTTTTTCACGAGAGAGTTGATACTTACCTCCTAAACACTCTGATATTCCCAAAATATCCACTTACACTCAATAATCCCCCAGATTTAAAAAAGTACGGTGCCCCTACTGGGCAGGGAGAAAGATGACAGCCGGGCGGATGCCGGCCCCACCTCTGAGCATGCGCCGACTGACACTTCCTTCCCATAATTTATTGGCTCACATAAAGCAACTATAACATGCCTGAAGACCGAGTCTCTATGGAGTGGAGAGGACAGGTCCATGTTTAGGAGGTAAGTATCAACTCTCTCATGAAAAAAGAAATACATGATTTCGTTTATTTCACTTCAACGGATATTTACCTCCTATGATATTGCCAGAATTCGTCAGTGAATTTGGCAGGAGGGAGGCTAGGTCCAAAAAAACAGCTCTTCCCTAGGAGAGCCAAGCTCCTTATGCGTAAAAGCACTCACATCTGAATTTGTGTATAAAAACACAACCAGGAAAGATAAGACCATCGGCCCAGAACTGATGGGTGAGAGTAATGGGCGTCGAGCCATATGCCCTCCCCCACCTCCTTATGGGACAGCAGGAGCTATGTCTTTAACGTCCTACATGCTCTCTAAGTACTCGTGCATCGAATGAAATGCTTCATTTCGTAAACTCTCATGAGAGAACCATAAAATTACACGAACCATCACCATGATAGAATGGGTAACGTGACATAATTATGAAATAACACAAGACATTAGACCTACTTAGTAAATCTTTGACATGGACATCATCATCTTCCCCTCGGGGAAGAATGAAAACAATACAAGTGGTTGTTCTCATAATTAAATGAACTGTTTAAAAACAGTGAGAAAGCCTTATTTAGAAAATGTACACCTGATTATCTTTTTTAGAATCGATAAGGCGAGTATTGGTGGTGTCATGGAGATAATGGTCGGTGCCACTGGGCTACCGACAATATTATCCACCGGAATCCCATTAAACAGGGTGGTGGAAGGCACTATGCCTCGGACACTGTGAGCCTTGGCCATGTCAACCTGCTTACCAGAGACAGATTTGTGGCAAAACTGGATGCATTCCACAATCCACCGAAAAATGGTGTCTTTTGACACCCGGCTGTGAGGTTCAATATAAGACAACCATAATGAACTAGGGTCTGTCCGCCAATCCTGGGCACGATGCTTGTACCGGTTAAGTGTGAAGACTGGACACCATAACTTTGAACTAGAATCATATCTAGGTAAAGCTGGTAAAACAATCGGATGACCTGGGTATTTCAATGACTGAATCTTTGCCATGAAATTAACCCTAGGTCACCTGTAACCACAAACGGTCTGGCTCTGTAGAAAAGATGTGAATTTCACTTCTACACCTTACAGAGGCTGCAGCAATAGAAAATACAGATTAAGTGTCAACAATTTCATTGAAAATGGAACTTAGTGGTTCAAATGATTTATCAGCTAGAACTTGAAGCACTGGAGATAAACTACAAGACGAAATCACTGGAAGATTTCTGAGTCTTAGATTACCCATGCCTTTAATTAAAGTATTTAATGAACCTATTTTGTCACTTCCGCTAACAGCCAAGCAAGCGGTAGCTGACATTAAAGCTGACTTGAAGCCAGCAATAGTTAGGTTTGAGGCTATAGGCATCATACAGGAGACAGAGGAAATGGCTATTAACTGAATAGATGTATCCATTAGATTAATACATCTTTATGAGCATCATTTCGCAAATCTGCTGATTTTATAATTATATGCTCTGGAGGCTGACCCCCTTCTGGCTTTTGGCATAAACATGGCTGCTTGCTCAGAAAAGCCCTCTTTAATTGCAGATTCCTTGACAACATCCATGCAGTCAATTTGAACATTGACGGATGTTGTGAAGGGCCTTGCCCTGGAAGATAATATTGTGCATCAGAGGCAGAGGAACTGGATTGCAGACCAGAAGGTCCAGCAGATCCATGTACCATGATCGGCTTGGCCAATTAGGGGTGATCAGAAGCACTTGGCACTCCTCATGCTTGATTTCCTGAAGAATCTTTGGGAAACAGGATTGCTGGTGGGTATGTAAATGTAGACAATTCCCCCAGCTGATAGTTAGCTGGCGTGTATGTAAATGAAAACAATTCCATCCAGCTGATAGCTAGCTGGCGGGTATGTAAATGTAAACAATTCCCCCCATATGATAGCTAGCTGGAGGGTATGTAAATGTAAACAATTCCACCCAGCTCATAGCTAGCTGGTGGGTATGTAAATGTAAACAATTCCACCCAGCTGATAGCTAGCTGGAGGGTATGTAAATGTAAACAATTCCACCCAGCTCATAGCTAGCTGGTGGGTATGCAAATGTAAACAATTCCACCCAGCTGATAGCTAGCTGGTGGGTATGTAAATGAAAACAATTCCACCCAGCTGATAGCTAGCTGGCGGGTATGTAAATGAAAACAATTCCACCCAGCTGATAGCTAGCTGGCGGGTATGTAAATGTAAACAATTCCACCCAGCTGATAGCTAGCTGGCGGGTATGTAAATGAAAACAATTCCACCCAGCTGATAGCTAGCTGGCGGGTATGTAAATGTAAACAATTCCACCCAGCTGATAGCTAGCTGGCGGGTATGTAAATGTAAACAATTCCACCCAGCTGATAGCTAGCTGGAGGGTATGTAAATGTAAACAATTCCACCCAGCTGATAGCTAGCTGGCGGGTATGTAAATGTAAACAATTCCACCCAGCTGATAGCTAGCTGGAGGGTATGTAAATGTAAACAATTCCACCCAGCTGATAGCTAGCTGGAGGGTATGTAAATGTAAACAATTCCACCCAGCTGATAGCTAGCTGGTGGGTATGTAAATGTAAACAATTCCACCCAGCTGATAGCTAGCTGGTGGGTATGTAAATGTAAACAATCCCACCCAGCTGATAGCTAGCTGGAGGGTATGTAAATGTAAACAATTCCACCCAGCTGATAGCTAGCTGGTGGGTATGTAAATGTAAACAATTCCACCCACCTGATAGCTAGCTGGCGGGTATGTAAATGTAAACAATTCCACCCAGCTGATAGCTAGCTGGTGGGTATGTAAATGTAAACAATTCCACCCACCTGATAGCTAGCTGGCAGGTAGGTAAATGTAAACAATTCCACCCAGTTGATAGCTAGCGCATCATTTGTGATAGCACTCGGATATGGAATCGGAGAGATGTACGTTGTCATCTTCACATTCTTCGTTACGAAGAAATCTATGTTGGGTTATTCCCAGTGGATGAACAGACGGCCCACCATACATTGATTTAGTTGCCATTCTGTAGGTAAAATACCCATCCTTCGGCTCAATGAGTCTGCTAACAGATTTAACCTGCCCGGAATATGAACTGCTTTCAAGGTGATCGCATGATCTAGACACCAGAAAAGCAGTTTCCATGTCATCATACAGAGGCTGGGCGACTTCGTTCCGCCATGGCAGTTTATGTAAGTCACTACTGATGACTTGTCTGATCGAACCAGAACTATCTTCCCCTGGACTTTCTCTAGGAAATGTTCCAGGCCCTGGATTACTGCTCGTAATTTCAGTAGATTGATATGTTCTTGTGACTGATCCAGATTCCAAAGCCCTGGTAGTGCGCCTTCTTCCAGGCAAGTTCCCCATGCATCCATAGATGCATCCGTATACATTATTATTTGAAGGTGAGTAGGGGTGAGTATCACCCCTCCCCCTGGAAGATTTTCTCTCTTCATCCACCACTAAAGGTGGTGAATAAGTGGTTCCAACCCTGACACATAGCAACTGTTGCACACTGACTGAATGACTGAGATGAGTGTTTCCACTCTCTCCTGAGATGGGTAAACATACCCGATCTCAAGATCCAAGAACATTCCCAGGTAAACAAACTTCTGGGATGGAACCAGTTCTGATTTTTGAAATTTTAACTTCCAGCCTAAATCTGAGTTTTCAAAAATATTCCCAGATTTGCTGATCAAATTTCGTGGTTGTGTGCCTAAAATAACCAGTCGTTTATGTGTAACGAGGTTACTTAGTTATTATTTAGATAATTTGTAATCAAAAGAACAATCAGTCAAGCTAAAGTTTCAAAATATTAATTTTAAATTTGTTCCTAAAGCAATTTTAGAAAGGGTTATTCTCAACATGGGCTATAGATGTAATGATTCGTGGAACCACAATGTAATATTAAGGGAACGGGCTGTGAATGGCATTCAAATAAATCATGCAACAAATCATGTAACAAATATATGTATGCACTCTATTGTAGTCATAATTTGGTTCATAAGTACAGGAACGGTCCAAATGCTATAGCTACCGTATGTACTTAAACATACTAAGATACATGATCAATAAATTAATGACACTGGTTCCTACTGATTATTTTTGATTATCTCGATTGAAATTGCTAGCTAACATGCACCTAATATAATGGAACATAGTGTCATACAGGATCGATTGTGTAATATAGTTCCGTGCAACACGTATGATCGCGGCACAGCTGCACTTAATTCAAATTGATACAGGTCGTCGGATCATTGACCATAAGTAAAACGTCAAGTACATTTGGATCTAGGTGTCACACAAGAACAGGGGAAAAGCAATGAGTGAGAAGTCAGAACACTATGAATCAGATACGGTCGCCGAAGTGTACAATTCCCTACTCATGAAGAATGGTCTGTTCATCATGACAAGCAAAACCGATCCAATCTCATCCAATCCAATCCCATCCCCCAGCAGCGTGGAACTAACTTAACATCTAGGCATAGCCATTATCTGCCACTGCAGTCATGAAATCCAGACATCCGAATTTAATCTACTGCATGACGATAATTGAAATGCGATAAACTTAGCGACCCAAAACACGTTGTCAGACAAATTCAATCTTGGCAAGTGAATGACTTGCACAAAGTTTCCCGTGACTATTGTTCATGACAGCTGCGGTAACTCGAAGAGAACATCATCAATCAATTAGATGGCTGCACATTCCTAATGAACCAATCAGAACATTGACATACTTCTCGATGTAACCACAGATATAGCAAGTGTAGACTAACTAATATACAATATACTACGCGATCTTAAAATAAAGCTATCCACTGCCGAATGGAATGTATGTAACAGTAATCCAATTACTCTGTTACATATGTATGAGTGGACTGCTATGCTTCTCCTGCAGAGGTATGCTGTGATAGCAAGAACCACCCGGGAGAAGACCCGAGGAGCAGTCGAAAATTCAAAGGGAAGAATTCTGAATTCCACTGACATCCCTGAAAAGCCAATTTCAAAAACCGGTGTAAAATCTCGCAATTGGAATGTGGAAATATGCATCTTTTAGATCTATTGATGTTGTCCACATTCCCCTCTCTAACCCTGCCAACACCGTTTTGATTGTTTCCATCTTGAAAACTCAGTGTGTATGAACTTGTTTAATCAATGGCATGATGTTGGGAATTGGCCTCCACCCCCAGTGCCTTTTGTCACCAGAGACAAGTTTGAATAAAAGGCAGGACAATTTTGTGCCGGCTAAATTTCTCCTCTTTGTATAAGAAAATTTTCAATACACAACCGTTGATCTGTATCTCTTCAATTGAGTCCAGATCGGTACCAGATAGCTGTGATGGCAGACTTGACCAGTCAGGCTGGTACCCGGCTGAAAGCCATCGCAAGACTAAGAGGTTCTGGGTTAACCATCCCCACTCTTGCTTGTGGAAGGCCAAACGACCTCCCACAGGTCCACCTAGGGATAGAGGTGGATGTGAGTAATGCAAGAGCAGCACTCTCTCTGATAGCACTGGAGTGGCTCCTGTAGGGTACGAACCATCAGGAATGCTGCCCACGATCAGATCCCGGCGCGCATCTGCCAGTGCCACACGGGATGGCTGCGCTGGATGAGTGAGCGCTGCAGCCGGAGTGGCCCAGTGCACTTCACTAGAGCGATTGTCTACTGTAGAGATCGTCTACTGGAGGTGTTTATACAATACACTCCTAGTGACAGACTGTGTCATACAGTTCTGTTAGGTAAAAACCATGGCTCTGACGGGTCTGAGCTGATGCGACACAGAAGCCGACACTAAACCGTGTTACTACACCATTACAAGGCTAGACATGCGAGTGCTACCATAGCGGCCTTCCTCTGAATTGCAAAACGCCGAATTGATGCTCCTCGGAGCTCCAAAGCACAGTGCTCCTGTGTCTGCATGGGAACCTGGTCGCGTATTATCGCCTGCCTAGCGTAGCAACGGTCATCCGTGCTCGGATTAGGTACAACCATAGAAATGTACTATATTCACTGTACATTTCTTTGGATGGTTACACCGTATTGCTGGTACCACCCAGTGACAATACGGCAGTGCTTGGTTACCTCTTCGGGGCATTTTCTAGGCAGCCGTTAATATTCACAAATAGGACTATCGGCCGCTGAAGCATATACGTGGCCACCCATTTCCATAGTATCTATATAAATGTGGCCAACACTTTGGAGCCTAAGCCCAGCAGCCATTAATTTTGACAAATAGGTCTATCGGCCACTGAAAACATCCAGAACACCACTATGGGGTCTATGACATGAGATATGTTCAGCTAACATTAGGCAGACATGGAAAGTGCTCATCGCTAATTCCTGCTAACTACGGGTACTGGTCCCATTGGCTAGACCACGGTTCCACAATGTCTAGTCTAAAGATTACCAGCTTTCACTGGCATAGCATGAAGCCGATCCTTTGTGGACGCTTGCGACAGCTCGACCAGGCGCAGGCCTTCATCGTCATAGATATCTAGAGTATCTATATTGGTGTTATCACTCGCAAGCGTACTAGCAGCCGGAACAGGAAACACAGCAAATAGTCCTCTTTCTCCTGGCCAGAAAGGTTACTCCTGGTTCAGCAGAGTGCTAACCTGGGCTGGCCAGGAAATGTACCGAAAAATAAACGAAATCAAGGATTTCTTTTTTCACGAGAGAGTTGATACTTACCTCCCTAATACTTTTGATATTGCTAAATATCGGCATTCACTCAATAAACTCTCAGAATAAAAACAGTTAGGTGCCCCTACTGGGCAGGTAGACAGAGGGTAGTTCGGCGGATGCCAGCCCCACCACCGCGCATGCGCCGACTACTACTTCCTCTGACTAATTTATTGGATGACACACATGCAACTCTTAAGAGCCTGAAGACCGAGCCTCTGTGGGGTGGAGAGGCCGGGTCCGTATCTAGGGAGGTAAGTATCAACTCTCTCGTGAAAAAAGAAATCCTTGATTTCGTTTATTTCACTTCAAGAGTATACTTACCTCCCTAATACTTTTGATATTGCCAGAATTCGACAGGGAATTCGGCGGGAGGGAGGCGAGGTCAAAAGACCAGCTCTTCCCTATACGGTTTTCCGCGCTCAAGGCACTTAAACTTCTGAAACTGTGTGAAAACACAGTCAGGATTTGATGAACATCGGCTAACACCAACCGATGGATGAGATGACCGAATGTCATATGCGCTTCCCCCCCCCCCCTGGGAGGAAGACTAGAATGACCTCAATGTCCTATACGCTCTCTACGTACCAGTGCCATGTACTATAGGACAGAGACGAAAAGGCCCCATTTTCATATACTCTCAATGATGAACCACATCAAAACACAAACCATCACCACATTAATAACAAAAAGTAATGTGACAATACAATCAACAATGAACAACACATGAGCAAGACTGACCTTGTTGAACTTGGCAGCTGTCATCATCTTCCCAGTGGTGAAGACTGATGCAGTCCCAAAAAGTGGTTGTTTCCATTAATTAATTGTGAAGTATATAAGCAATGAGGAAACCCTCATCAAAAATCATACAAGTGATTATTTTTTCAAAATCGACAAGGCGAGAGGATTTGAGGTGTCACGGAGATAATGGTCTGTAAAACTTGACTCACAGTGCCACTGAGCAACGGACATAATGTCATCCACAGGGACCCCATTAAATAGGGCAGTGGAAGTCACCATGCCGCGGACACTGTGAGCCTTGGCCATGTGAACCTGCTTACCAGTGGCGGATTTATGACAAAATTGGATACACTCTACAATCCACCTGGAAATGGTGTCCTTAGACGCCCTGCAATGGGGCTCAATATATGACAACCATAACGCTGACTGATCGGTCCGCCACTCCGAAGTACGTTGTTTGTACAAAAGCAGCGCACGAACGGGACACCATGCTTTAGAATTAGGATCATATCTAGTTAAAGCTGGCAAAAAAATAGGTTGACCTGGATATTTCAAAGACTGATTCTTAACTAAGAAATTAATCCTAGGTAGCAACTTAAGGCCTTCCCCTGTAACCACAAAACGGTCCTCCTCGGCTGATAAGGCATGAATTTCACTCCTACGCCTAGCCGAGGCCGCAGCAATTAAAAATACAGTTTTAAGAGTTAACAGTTTCATAGAAACGGAAGTAAGTGGTTCAAAAGGCTTATCCCCTAGTACCTGAAGCACTAGAGATAAACTCCAAGATGGAATCACCGGGGGATTCCTTGGTCTTAGATTGCCCATGCCTTTAATTAATACATTTAATGTACTTACTTCATCACTTCCGCTATTAGCCAAGCAAGGGATAACTGTCATTAAAGCTGACTTATAACCAGCAATAGAGTTAGGCTTGAGGCTATAGGCATCATACAGGTGACAGAGGAAATCAGCTACTACCTGAATAGATGAATCCATTGGATCAATACATCTTTTTGAGCACCACTCTGCAAATCTGTTGATTTCATAATTATATGCTCTGGAGGTTGACCCCCTCCTGGCTTTGGCCATAAACATGGCTGCTTGCTCAGAAAAGCCCTCATTAATTTTAGATTCCTTGACAACATCCACGCAGTCAATCGGAACATTGACGGATTGTTGTGAAGGGCCTTGCCCTGGAAGATAATGTCGTCCATCAGAGGCAGAGGAACCGGATTGCAGACCAGAAGGGCCAGCAGATCCGTATACCATGATCGGCTTGGCCAATCTGGGGCAATCAGAAGCACTTGGCACTCCTCCTGTCTGATTTTCTGAAGAATTTTTGGAATCAGGATTGCTGGAGGGAATGCGTATGCATACATTCCCGCCCAGCTGATAGCTAACGCATCTGTTGCGAAAGCGCTTGGATCTGGAATCGGAGAGACGTACATCGTCATCTTCGCATTCCTCCTCGTTGCGAACAAATCGATGTTGGGCTTCCCCCAATGGTCGAACAGACGATCCGCCACACATTGATTTAGTTGCCATTCCGTCGGTAAAACACTCATCCTTCGGCTCAATGAGTCTGCTAGCAGGTTTAACTTTCCCGGAATATGAACTGCTTTCAAGGTAATCCTGTTATCCAGGCACCAGCAAAGCAGTTTCCATGTCATCATACAGAGACTGGGCGACTTGGTTCCGCCCTGGCGGTTTATGTAAGTCACTACTGTTGAGTTGTCTGAACGAATAAGAACAATCTTGCCCTGAACTTTCTGTAAGCAATGTTCCTGGCCCAGGACTACCGCTCTTAATTCCAGTAGATTTATATGTTCCTTCGACTGTTCCAGATCCCACAGCCTTGATATTGTGGATTCTTGCAGGCAAGCTCCCCACCCCTCCATCGAGGCATCTGTATACACAGTTACCTGAGGGTGAGGAGGGGTTAGCATAACCCCAACCAGGAGATTCTCTGTCTTCAACCACCATTGCAGGTGGTGAATTAGAGGCGCCAACACTGACACATTCGAGTCCAGTGAACCTGTACTCTGTGTCCATTGTGTCATGAGAAATAACTGGATCGGCCGCCTGCGTAAGGCGGCCTGAGGAATGACTGGTTCCAACGAAACCATCAACCCCAGCATTCTCAAGTAAACCCGTGCCAGGACATGACGACTGTCGCACACCGACTGAATTACTGAGATGAGTCTCTGAACTCTCCCCTGAGTAGGATAAACATATCCTGTCTCTAGATCGAAGAACATCCCCAGGTAAACAAACTTCTGGGATGGAGTCAGCTCTGATTTTGAAATTTTATTATCCAGCCTAAATCTGTGAGAGTTTTCAAAACAATCTCCAGATTGGTCGATAAACTTTCTTGGGTGTGTGCTTTTAACAGCCAGTCATCTATGTACATGTGGACTGCTATGCCTCTCCTGCGGAGGTATGCTGTAATCGCAAGAACCACTCTGGTGAAAACCTGAGGAGCCGTGGACACCCTGAATTCCCACTGTCTGCCCTGGAATGCAAATCTCAGGAAGCGACGGAAACTCCTGGCTATGGGAATGTGGAAGTAAGCATCCTTCAAATCTATCGAAGCTGTCCACATTCCCTTCTCTAACCCCGCCATCACCGAGCGCACAGTCTCCATCTTGAAACTGGGCGTCTCTATGAACTTGTTCAACGGCTTGAGGTTGAGAATTGGTCTCCACCCTCCGGTGTTTTTTGTTACTAAGAACACGGTTGAATAGAAGCCCGGACACTTTTGTGCCGGCTGAATAGCTCCTTTTTGTATGAGGGAATTTATCTCCTCCTCGATACACAACCTTTGATCTGGATCCCGCGGATTTGGAGTCCAGATTGGCACTAGAGACAGTCGCGATGGCGGGCCTGTCATCCAATCGGGATGATACCCGACTGAAAGCCATCGCAAGACTAAACGGTCCTGAGTCAACCGTTCCCACTCTTGCGTGTGGTCGGCCAGCCGGCCTCCCACCGGTCCACCTAGGGAGAGAGGTGGACATAAGGAGTGCAAGAGTGGCACTGTCTCCTTCGCCAGAAACAGCGGAGTGGTTCCCACCGTGGTAACCGGCCCATCAGGCACGATTACCACGACCAGATCCTCGCGCGCCATACCTCGGTGCGTGGGTGGCTGCCTGGCTGACTGCGCCTGAGGAGCCTGCGCCACCCCACCCTCACTGCTGGCCGAATCGCACGCGGCCGAGGCCAACGCTACGATGGTGGGTGGCCTCTGACCTGGCCACCCCCACCTTGAGCCTGCAGGGGACTATACGCAGGGGGTGCGGCGCGAACGCGCTCCTAACGGAGCACTTCAAACTGCTCGTGCAGCACCCTCTGGTTATTGACCAGAGTAACCGTCTCCTGGAGGTGCCTACATCCCTCACCTCCAGAGACCAGGACCTGTCATGGGCGTACGCAGTAGCCTATTGTACCGGTCCTGGGATGGGCACAGATTGTCCAAGGCAAACGTGTGCCTCGCCCGGACACTCCTGGTCACCGCCCGAGTCATGCAGTCCAGAGCCAGGTTGATACCATCCTGGATGGCTCTCTGGACTGTGACCGGGCTTGGCTGGCGCGATGCGGATGCTGTTACTACCCCCTGTAACAGCTGGGAGACGTGGGACAGAGCGGCAATCGAAGCTCTCCCACTCTCCTCCGCATCACGCAACGCGGCATTGGCCGAACGCAACGCGTTCGAACACAAGACTCCCGTGTCAGAACGGGAGCCTGGCCGCGCATCTTCACCCAAAGCCGCGCGGTCATCCACGCTAGGCTTGGGGACCACACCGTACCTCTGGTAATCCAGGGGAACGATGCGGCAACGCCGGAACCACCTCACGAGGGGCCTTCGTGAGACACTCATTCGCCTTGATGGACGTCTCCGCCGCCGCGAACATGTCAACGACATGCTCTGCTAATGGCAGAGATGGCATAGCGCTAGCAGTAGCCTTACCAGCTAACCACGGCCTGTGATCATGCTGGCTAGCCAACTGCTCCACGGGCAGATCTGGCCTAACACTTACCAGCCATTGGCAAGCGTCAGACCAATCCTCTTCCGTGGATAGCTGCGAGCGCTCTACAAGACGGGGGGCCTTCGTCTTCCTCCTGAGCACAAGCAGCAGAGCTAGATGGCGGATAAGCTGATACCCCTGGCAAGCCAGGGAAAGCATGTGGGCCCGAAAGAACAGGCATGCTAATCTGACTGGCCAGACCAGGAGCAGGCGCCGTGGTAGAGCGCGGGGCAGACACCGCCCCACCACGGCCCCGGCCAGCACCAGCGATACTCTCGGCAAGCCGAGGTATGCGGTATAGCTGGCCATCAGCACCGCCCAGGGCCACCCTCTGAGCCGTGAACTCTACTCCTGCGTGAGTAGAGCCATGGAATATGTCGCCTGTATTCCCCGTGAGGGGTGCAGAGACGTCATAATCCATGGTCACGTCCCCAGACGGCGACCCTAACAGGTAATCCTCTTCCTCCTGGCCAGAAAGATTAGACTCCGTGTCAGCAAAGAGAGCTAACCCGGACTGGCCAGGAAAGGTGCCATAGGAGGTACTGGCACCCGCGGCGTGCAGATACCCCTGGACTGATAAGCAGCCCGTGGGTTCCAGCGACAGCCGTCCACGACCCCTCGACGCGGCACCAAGCCTGCTGCCAGGGTCGGGGAACACCCCCACTAATGGGGCCACCTCTGAATCTTCGAACAACGGAAATGGCCTATGGAAAGGTGATTCAGACGTGGGGATTACCTGCTCTGAAGCAGATTCCGAGGATGACAAAGGATCTGGTCCAGGAAGCATGCCACGAAGCAACTCTGGAACCAAATCCTTTATCATCCTCTTCATCTCTCCCAACATCTCACTCCGGAAGGCCTCCATGTCCACCGCGGACGAGGCCTTCCTCTTACCCTTCTTACTTACACCCTCTTTTCTGCTTCCTCTCCTCCTCCACCACCTTGTCCTTTGCCTGCAAAGACAAAAACTCGGCCATTAGCTCGCCCCCCCCATTGCTTGCATACCTCACACTTGAGCAATGGCCCACAGGGACTACAACTAAAACACAGGTGAGGAACGAACCTATCCTTAAGGAACCGTCCACAGGACGAGCAACCAGGTCTCTGAAACAGGACAAAGGACGAGGACAATGAGTAATTTTGTTACGGTTAGAAACTCAAAACCAAACTAAAAGAGAGGAAAATGATCATAAAGATCAATAATCATCTGAAACCAGCGTTGGACAAAACTTTAATTGTTAATAAATAGCAAGGCTGATTATGACGTCATGAATCCCATGACAGAAAATTAATCGATCCGAACCAACAACCAGGCGTGCGGACGAATTGTATTCATAACCAGAACATCTTACGAACGGTTATTCAGACTACACAACCATCAGATACACAACGATAACAATGGCAATTACAGTTAATTTTCTTAAATAATTAACCTCACCTCACATCATTACTTAGATACCTGACACTATGCATAGACAAACCATCCAACGTGATGAACTGGAGAACTCCACCAACTGTACGCCTCTTAACTCTCTCCACCTTAGGGGAAGGAATTGGATCAAGAGGGCAAAGTGAAAAGACCTTTATACTAGGCCTCCGACTCACTGGACATAGAATTCTTGGTTAGATAAAACCTAACAGTATCAGTAGGAAATGGAACCTTGGTGGAGAGAAACAAACCCTCAGATGCTGTGATGTACATTACATATCCTAACAGATACCTGTGGACATAAACACAAAGAGAGATTAGTGTTATATATCACCATGTTGAAATAAAACAACTAAAACAGGCGCTTATCACGGCAAACGCGAGTCCCGGAAACACATTACACCGGGAAAAACTCGCTAGAATATATTAGAAATCACCTGATATAAGGATCCTGAGCTGTCCTCTGGCGAAGCCACTCTTTCTGACATGATCACAGGCGATAATACTTCCAATATAAGAACTTAAATGCGTTAGAACAAGTGAAAAGTGAAAAACCACAAAAAACATGTGTTCACTCTCTGCCAATAAATTAGCAAAGAGGAAGTAGTAGTCGGCGCATGCGCGGTCGTGGGGCTGGCATCCGCCGGACTACCCTGTCTACCTGCCTAGTAGGGGCACCTAACTGTTTTTATTCTGAGTGTTTATTGAGTGAACGCCGATATTTAGCAATATCAAAAGTATTAGGGAGGTAAGTATACTCTTGAAGTGAAAAGGGTACTGTACTTGTGAGGCGCGGATGCTCCAGGGAACCTGATAAGCGAGAACCTACATCCAGCATGCCTGGCACATGATCTACCGGTGCGGCAAAGCCTGCTGCCATTATCATTTGATCTACCGGTGCGGCAACGCCTGCTGCCAGAATAATTTTGGGCTGCCCCTGGATCCAACAGCAAGGTGGCGGGGCTTCCGAGAGCCACCACTGATTCACGAATGGACAACGGAACTCGACGGAAACCCGAATCAGACGCGGGGACTATCTGCTTGGGGAAAAAGAATAAGGCAACAAATAACCTGGTCCAGGAAGCATGCTGCGAAACAACTCTGGCACCAGGACATTAATTGTCTTTTTCATCTCCCCACTCATTTCAACACGAAAAGCCTCCATATCCATGGACATGACAGGCTTCCTCTTACCCTTTCCACCACTTACACCCTCGCGTTCCTTCTTGGGATGCTTCTCAACACAAGCCATGTCCTTCGCCTGTAATAAAACAGATTCAGAGAATAAGTCAGCACACACACACCCCCCCCCCTCCCCTCCATGTGTTCACAAACATCACATTTAATGATGGGACCACAAGAACTGCATCTAAAGCAGACATTGGGAGTATACTTGGGCTTGAAAAAAACACCCTTAGGAGCAAACCCACCTAAACTCTCAACAAATTATAATACGAAGACAAAGAGAGTTTTAGTCATAGGCTAAAAACTGAATAACAGGGAGCAACAAATTCTTATATTTAATACATTTTAAAAATAGACCTTACTATTACTAAGAACGTTGCTAAGATAATACAGCCTGATACATAATGTAAATATTGACAATAAGCATATGGCTGATAATGACATCATAGCTTAAATATATCCAAGCAAGATAATCATTAAGAGAAACCATTCAACCAGATGTAAAAAATGAATCGTATTCAACACACAAGCGCATGAAACATAAGTAATGATTACAGTAAGCTGTATACTTGTTATTTTATGTTTTGTTAGTAATAACCCATGCAAATTAACAGAGAAACAAAAGAAAAATATTTGGCAGAGATTTAAAAAAAAATTAAAATATATAACAGTGCCATATTCTTTAATAACTCGAGTACCTGCATCTTTAGCATAGGCATACTACCATGACTCTTGCTCAATCCACCACTTCACATGCCTCTCCACCATATAAATAAAAGGGACCATGGGATAAGAGAGAGAAGCTTAACTCATAGGTAGCTCTCGACTCTCTAGGCCTAAATATTCCTAATAGGAAGGGAGTGAACAGTGGAGAAATGAACCTCTCCAAGAATTTCTGTCCATTACAAGTACCTGTGGACACAAAAAGAAGGAGAGATAAGAAATTCTAGGCGCCAACATATAATTTTACCAGTTTGTATGGCGCTAAATATGTCTAAAAAGAATCCCGGAATGCGAAACACTGGCAAAATTTAGACAAAATATTAAATAAAAACACCTGATAGTTTGGTCTCAGCACTGCATCTGGTGTTCTAGCATGTCCAGACATGATTAATAACCAAAATTATTCAGATATTAAGTCACAAAACCCACAACTAGCTTGGTAACTAGAAAGGCATGTGTTTATAAAGTCAATAAATTAGGAGGAGGTGGTGTTAGTCAGCGCATGCTCGGAGGTGGGGGCCAGCATCCGCCCAGCTGTCATCTTTCTCCCTGCCCAGTAGGGGCACCTTACTTTTTAAAATCTGGGGGATTATTGAGTGTAAGTGGATATTTTAGGGAATATCATGGTGTGTTTAGGAGGCATGTATCTCTTGAAGTAAAAATTGATAACTATCGGCTGTGTTCAGACACATGTTACTTACAAACATTGATAACTATCGCTTGTGTTCAGACATGTGCTACTTACAAACATTGATAATTATCACCTGTGTTCACACATGCTACTTACAAACATTGATAACTATCACCTGTGTTCAGACATGTACTAATTACAAACATTGATAATTATCACCTGTGTTCACACATGCTACTTACAAACATTCATAACTATCGCCTGTGTTCCACCACACGTTACTGACAAACAATGATAACTATCACCTGTGTTCAGACACATGCTACTTACAAACATTGATAACTATCGCCTGTGTTCAGACATGTGCTACTTACAAACATTGATAACTATCGCCTGTGTTCAGACATGTGCTTCTTACAAACACTGATAACTATCACCTGTGTTCAGACATGTGATACTTACAAACATTGATAACTGTCGCCTGTGTTCAGCCACTTGTTACCGACAAACATTGATAACGATCGTCTGTGTTCAGACACATGCTACTTACAAACATTGATAACTATCGCCTGTGTTCAGACATCTGCTACTTACAAACATTGATAACTATTGCCTGTGTTCAGACAAGTGCTACTTACAAACATTGATAATTATCGCCTGTGTTCAGACACGTGCTACTTACAAACATTGATAACTATCACCTGTGTTCAACCACACATTACTTACAAACATTGATAACCATCGCCTGTGTTCAGACATGTGATACTTACAAACATTGATAACTATCACCCGTGTTCAACCACACATTACTTCCAAACATTGATAACTATCGCCTGTGTTCAGACACATGCTACTTACAAACATTGATAACTATCACCTGTGTTCAGCCACATGTTACTGACAAACATTGATAACTATCGCCTGTGTTCAGACACATGCTACTTACAAACATTGATAACGATCGCCTGTGTTCAGACACATGCTACTTACAAACATTGATAATTATCGCCTGTTTTCAGACACGTGCTACTTACAAACATTGATAACTATCACCTGTGTTCAGCCACACATTACTTACAAACATTGATAATTATCGCCTGTGTTCAGACATGTGCTATGAATGCTACATGAGCTCCGTGTACACATGTCTATGAGTGTTTCACACTGGTTCCCTGTCCATCCATCACCACACATACAGCTATACGAGGCTACAGACGTTACGCAGGTGCTGCCATGGTGACATGGATAGCTCAAACAGTGATCTATGCTTTCCTGAAAACAAACAACAAACAAACATAAAATATTAAACATTGGTTAGGATTTGTGCCTGGATTGCAGATAGTTTGCAGTCCATGTTTGATGGATTGGCACAAATTCCAAATTGCAGGATGTAGTGATAATTATACAGACATTCGTTGATGATGTGTATAAAGTCTGTCAGCACCCATTCTTAAGGTATTGCATTGTACTTTGTCCTCTGATACTTGGTATATTGACCTGAATACATCAGAATCATATGATAATCATTTTATTTGTTATACACAGTATCCATTTCCAAGACAAATATCCATCCATGCAAACATCGTCAAAAGAAGTATTTTTGATTTTCCAAATTTTTTAGATCACGACCAAAGTTAATTTGATTTGATCTGGGTCGGGTTTCTTTTATTTGGATGATCTGGGTCAGGTTTCTTTTATCTGGAAGATCTGGGTCAGGTTTGTTTTATCCCACTCATGGCCTGTCTGGAAGATCTGGGTCAGGTTTCTTTTATTCAGATTACAGCTTGTCTCGAAGATCTGGGTCAGGTTTCTTTTATTCAGGTCACAGCTTGTTGGGAAGATCTGGGTCAGGTTACTTTCATTCAGGTAATGATCTGGGTCACGATTCTTTTATTCCGGTCACAGCCTGTCTGGAAGATGTGGGTCAGATTTCTTTTATTCCGGTCACGGCCCGTCTGGAAGATGTGTCAGGTTTCTTTTATTCCAATTATGGCCTGTCTGGAAGATCTGGGTCAGGTTTCTTTTATTCCAGTCATGGCCTGTCTGGAAGATCTGGGTCAGGTTTCTTTTATTCAGATTACAGCTTGTCTCGAAGATCTGGGTCAGGTTTCTTTTATTCAGGTCACAGCTTGTCGGGAAGATCTGGGTCAGGTTACTTTCATTCAGGTAATGGCCTGTTTGGAAGATCCAGGTCGGCTTTCTTTTATTCAGATCATGACCTGTTTGGAACATCCGGGTCGGGTTCCTTTTATTCAGATCATGGCTTGTTTGGAAGATCGGGGTCAGTTTTCTTTTAGTCAGATCATGGCTTGTTTGGAAGATCTGGGTCAGGTTTCTTTTATTCAGATCATGGCCTGTCTCGAAGATCACGGTCGGGTTCCTTTTATTCAGATCATGGCCTTTTTGGACGATCCGGGTCGGGTTTCTGTTATTCAGATTACAGCCTGTTTGGAAGATCCGTGTCGAGTTTCTTTTATTCAAATCACGGCCTGTTTGGAAGATCCGGGTTGGGTTTCTTTTATTTAGATTTGACAACCTGTATGTATTATCCGGGTCAGGGTTCTTTTATTCAGATCTGATGGCCTGTCTGGAAGATCTGGGTTAGGGTTCTTTAATTCCGGTCACGGCCTGCCTGGAAGATCCGGGTCAGGTTTCTTTTATTCCGGTCATGGCCTGTCTGGAAGATTCGGGGCAGGTTTCTTTTATTCAGATCTGACAGTCTGTTTGGAAAATCTGGGTCGGGTTTCTTTTATTCCAGTCATGGCCTGTCTGGAAGATTAGGGTCCGGGTTCTTTTATTCCAGTCACAGCCTGTCTGGAAGATCTGGGTCAGGTTTCTTTTCCGGTCACAGCCTGTCTGGAAGATCTGGGTCGCGGTTCTTTTATTCAGATCTTACAGCCTGTCTGGAAGATGTGGGTCGGGCCCTTTTATTCAGATCTGATGGCCTGCCTGGAAGAGCTGGGTCGGGTTTCTTTTATTCCGGTCATGGCCTGTCTGGAAGATTCGGGTCCGGGTTCCTTTATTCCAGTCACAGCCTGTCTGGAAGACCTGGGTGAGGATTCTTTTATTCCGGTCACAGCCTGTCTGGAAGATGCGGGTAAGATTTCTTTTATCCCGGTCACGGCCTGTCTGGAAGATGCGGGTCGGGTTTCTTTTATTCCGGTCATGGCCTAGCTGGAAGATCTGGGTCAGGTTTCTTTTATTCCAGTCGCCGCCTGTCTGGAAGATCCGGATCGGGTTTCTTTTATTCCAGTCATGGCCTGTTTGGAAGATCCGGGTCAGGTTTCTTTTATTTAGATTACAACCTGTCTGGAAATCTGTTACAGAAACATCTTTCCTTGTATTAAGATTTGAGCCAAATTAGAGTAGATTTTTAGGTACAGCTACAGGCAGGCAGGCAGACATGCATGTAGGCAGGCAGGCAGGCAGGCCAGAATGCAGACATATGGATGGATGGATGGACTGATTGATGGACAGACGAATGGACCGACCAACCGACCAACTGGGTCGGGTTTCTTTTATTCAGATCATGGCTTGTTTGGAAGATCCGGGTTGGGTTTCTTTTATTTAGATCACGGCATGTCTGGAAATCGGTTACAGAAACATCTTTGGTTGTATTAAGATTTGAGTCAAATTGGTGTAGTTTTTTTAGATACAGCTACAGGCAGGCAGGCAGGCAGGCAGGCAGGCAGGCAGGCAGGCAGGCAGGCAGGCAGGCAGGCAGGCAGGCCAGAATGCAGACATATGCACGGATGGATGGGCAGAAGGATGGATGGATTGGCTGATTGATGGACAGATGGATGTACCGACCGACCGACAAACCGACAGAGACCGACAGACCATATAGTCGTCTTCTTACAGGGCGAGTGTAAAAATAAAGTTAAAGCAAGATATTGCTATTTAGGACAAAGAAAAAGCGCAGTATGGTCTGGTCACCTTGCTTAATCCCATTATGTACCACACATGCTATATTTACCCTTGCCCTGTAAGTGGAAGAGGTCACCGCATCTGTCACTCTGCCTGTCTACATGTCTGTCTCTCTGTCTTGCTGTCTGTTTGAGTCTTCCTGTCTATCTGTTTGTCTGTCTGTCTCAATACTTGCCTGCATGTGTGCGTGCGTGCATGTGTCGCAACGTGCATGTGTGTTTGGAGCTGTACATCAAAAGGTACTGATTTCATTTGTCATAAATCTTAAGAGAAGACTGGCTCTGACCATATAAAAGGATTGCTAAACATTGGCTGGATCAGATTATATTCTGCCTCTCTGGATATCCCTGAAACTACGGATGTGATTGAGATGAAATTTTAACTCAAGAAAGGCTCTAACGATACAGTAAGATTCCAAAACGTTGCTAGTGATCGGAAGTTAAATATCTGAAAAAATCCTAAATATTTAATTGCGACTCGCAATTAGTATAAGTCAAGCATAAAGCTGGCTATGTCACAAACATAATGCGCTCCCTCTTGTTAACTGTTAACTGTCTCCCTGCTCCAAGCCACCAGACAATAATTTCAATTAGCAATAATTCTGGACCTGCTGAATATTTGTACTTCTGTTAGTAAATATTGGCTGGCGTAGAAGCAACTATTCAAATAACCAATAACCAAAGGACCAGGCCTCCGTGGGGTGGAGAGGCCGGGATCCTGTTAGGGAGGTAAGTATGTCATCTCACTCATGAAAAAGAAATTTGATAAATTTTCTTATTTCACATCATGAGAACATACTTACCTCCCTAACACTTGATAAAAGCCCGAATTTGAAAGTAAATTTGGCGGGAGGGAGGTAAGGTCCTAAATCCAGTTCACCCCTGAAGAGACTAATTCTTTGAATTTTCAAGAGATTTAAAACATCTGAAATTGTGTCTGAAACACAACCAGGAATAGAATTTTGCATCGTATAATCGACCAATGAAGCGAGATTGATCAAAAGGCAAATGCGCTCCCTCCCCCCATCCCCACACCACCCCCACCCACCTCCTCCTCTTTCTGAGGAAGGTTAGGAAAAAACGCTGCTCTAAATGACTAGCACGTTCTCTAATACTTGAAACAAGTATTACTAGACATTGGAAAAAGAAGAATTGCTTCATTTTCAAAAACTCTGAAAGAACCACAATTAAGAGACATTAACCATCACCCTATTAATAATAACATGACACAACCAACAAGACAACAACAAAAAATTGTCACATATACTGACCTCTGATGTCTTGAGCGCGGAAATCACCTCTTCCCCCAACTGGATGAAGAGAATGTAACCAGAAATAGTAGGGATTCCCTACTAACAAATGTGATATTTGCAAATAGCAGAGGGGGGTAACTAATTACAAATAAATACCTCTGAATTATTTTCTGAGGACTGAGATGGCGAGCGGGTTGAAAGTGTCACGGAGATAATGGTCGGTAAAACTCAATTCACAGTGCGACTGGGCTACTTACATACTGTCTTCAACAGAAACACTATTAAATAATGCTGTGGAAGTTACCACACCACGGACACTATGAGCCTTGGCTCTATCTACTTGTTTCCCAGTGGCTGTTTTATGACAGAATTGAATGCATTCTACTATCCATCTGGAAATAGTGTCTCTTGATGCCCTACCATGGGGTTCAATATATGACAACCATATGGAGCATAGGTCAGTCTGCCAAACCCGAGTTCTTTTCTTGTACTTATTTAAGGCACGGACAGGACACCATGCTTTAGCACCAGGATCATATCTGGTTAAGGCAGGTAAAATAATAGGTTGACCCGGATATTTTAAAGATTGATTCTTAGCCAAGAAATTCAATCTCGGTAGAAGCTTAAGGCCTTGACCTGTAACTATAAAACGGTCAGGCTCAGCAGACAAGGCATGAATTTCACTCCTGCATCTGGCTGAGGCTGTCGCAGTTAAAAATACAGTTTTTAAGTGTCAATAATTTTATAGAAATAGCACTAAGTGGCTCAATAAGTTTATCACTCAAAACTTGAAGAACCAGAGAAAGACTCCGTGACGGTGTCTGTGGAGAACTTCTCGGCTTAAGATTGCCCATACTTTTGATAAGAGTATATAGAACACATACTTCATCACTTCCCCTCTTTGCCAAGCAAGGAATAAGTCATTAATGCTGATTTATATCCATCAATAGAATTAGGCTTAAGACTATAGGCATCATACAGGTGACATAGAAACTCAGCTACTACCCGAATAGATGCATCCATTGGATTAATACATCGCTTTGAGCACATTCTGAAAATCTGTTGATTTTATAATTATATGCTCTGGAGGTTGACCCCCTTCTGGCTTTGGTCATAAAACTGGTTGCTTGCTCAGAAAAGCCTGCCTTAATTGCGGATTTCTTGACAACATCCATGCAGTAAATTGAAACAATGACTGATTGTTGTGAAGAGTCTTGCCCTGGAAGATATATTGTCCATCAGAGGCAGAAGAACAAATGTCCTGCAAATAAACCATGATCGGCTTTGCCAATTCGGGGTGATCAGAAGCACTTGGCTTTCCTCCTGTTTGATTTTCTGAAGAATCCTTGGAAACAAGATTGTTGGAGGGTATGCGTATGCATACATTCCCTTCCAACTGATAGCTAGCGCATCTATTGCAATAGCGTTTGGATCTGGAATCAGAGAAACGTACGTCGTCATCTTCGCATTCTTCTTCATTGCGAATAAATCTATGTTGGATTTCCCCCAATGATTGAACAGATGATCCATCACCCATTGATTGTTGCCATTTCATAGACAGAATGCTCATCCTTCGGCTCAATGAGTCTGCTAACAGATTCAGCCTTCCCGGAATATGAACTGCTTTCAAGGTGACCATATGATCCATGCACCAGCAAAGCAGTTTCCATGTTATCATACAGAGACTGGGTGACTTCGTTCTGCCCTAGCCATTTATGTAACACACAACTGTTGAGTTGTCTGAACGTATCAACACAAACTTTCCTTCCACTTCATTTAAGAAGTGTTCTAGGCCTAGGATTACAGCTCGTAATTCTAGCATGTTGATATTCCCCTTTGACTGATCCAGATTCCAAAGCCCTGATATTGTGGTTTCTTCCAGGCAAGCTCCCCCATCTCTCCATCGATGCATCCGTAAACATCATGAGGGTGGGGAGGGGTCAGCATGCCAGGAGATTCAAAACTATCTCCAGATTTGCTGTCAGGATTTCTGGGTTGTGTGCTTTTAGCAACCAGTTGTCTATGTAAGTGTGGACCGCTATATTTCTCCTGCAGAGGAAAGCTGTGACAGCAACAACCAATCGAGTGAAGAACCTCGGAGGCGTCGAAATTGCGAATGGGAGAACTTTGAATTCCCATTGGCGTCCCTGAAAAGCAAATCTCAGGAACCGACGAAAATTCCTTGCAATGGGAATGTGGAAATAAGCGTCTTTCAGATCTATCGAAGCTGTCCACATCCCCTTCTCTAACCCCAACAGCACTGATTTTATTGTTTCCATTTTGAAACGTGGTGTGTCTATAAATGAGTGTTTTTTATCACAAGAAACACGGTTTAATAGAAGCCCCCAGGCAATCGTGTGCCGGATGAATTGCCTCTTTTAGAATTAGAGATTCTATCGCCTCTTCTATGCACAACCGCTTGTTTGGATCTCTTGGAATTTGAGTCCCGACCGGTACCAGACAGATGCAATGGTGGACCTATTAGCACAAATTGTCCAGTGCAAACATGTGCCTCATCCTCAGTGACTTGGTCACCGACATAGTCAAACAGTCGAACGCTAGGTTGATACCATCCTGGATGGCTCGTTGGGCTGTCACTGGACTAGGATGCTGGTGAACTGAGGCCGATACTACCCCTGATAGCAGTTGAGAGACGTGAGACAGCGCACTCAATCCTGCTCGCGAACTCTCCTCGGTATCACAGTGCGGTATTTGGCGAGTGCATAGTGCCCGAGCACAGAACTCCCGTGTCAGCATGAGAGCCTGGTTGCGTGTCTTCACCCAGAGCGGCGCAGTCGTCCGTGCTCGGTCTGGTCGCTAGACCATACTGAGTGTACTGACTGGCAGTAACTCGACAAGGTCTAGTAACCTAGCCGGGGGGTGGGTGGGGGGGGGGGGGTGGCCGAGGTGGCCAATGGCTTAGCCTGTAACCACGCTCGCGGGGCACTGGCAGCCGTTTCATCTACAGAGAGCTGCGGTCTGACAGCGAGGAGCCATGCGCACACGTCAGATCAGTCCTCGTCTGTGCCCACCTGCGAATTGCCGACAATCAGCGGGCCCTTGTCATCTTCAATGGCTTCGCAGGTGGGGCCATGGAGGAGGCTACATACGTACCCGACTGCCCGGGGAATGCATCCAAGCCTGTAAGGGCTGGCATGACATTCTCCATAGGCACGCCGCGCACCGAGGACGCGCTCGTGTGAGGGGAAAAAGCCACACTAGCGCGCTCCGGGTGATCTGTATAAGATTCCACGGCTAAGCATGGTATCGTATACAGGCGGCCATCCGCTCCAAATCAGCCCAGGTTGAATCATGAAACCCGCTTCCGAGGGAACGGTACCATAGGTGCGAGCGGCCGCACTCCCCATGAGGGGAGTGTAAATGCAAGCATCCATGGTTTCATGATCGTCCCGTGGGCCGAGCAGGTAGTCCTCGTCATCTTCCTGGACAGGAATGTTAGACTACGGGTTAGCAAAAAAAGCTAACCCAGACTGACCAGGAGAATGCCCATAAGCAGATGATGCGGGTACTCCGCGAGTGATCGTGGTCAGGCCCGCTGGTCGGGTCCCGTCAGATGCTACTCGTGCCGCTGGATCACCAGGCGATGCGAACATCAAGCCTGGGTCCAAGTCAGCTGCCCCTGGATCACTAACTTTGTCAGAACTAGGAGGGCATGATCCAGGGACAGGTGATACCTGCACTGAGGTTGATGCGCCAGAAGTTGAAACACCTGTGCCCGGCAACATGCCGCGAAGCATGTCAGGGATCAGGTCTTTCAAAGTCTTGCACATCTCACTCACTAACTCTACCTTGAAGGCCTCCAGCTCGCCATTCTCGCAGGCCTTCTTCTTACCCTTCTCCTCCTTACTCACCCTCTTGCCACCCTCTACCATCATCTTCACCTGAGAACAGAAGAATTCAAAGGTTAGATTCCCCCTCCCCACTATTTACAAATAGCACATTTGTTAGATAGCCTACAATTGGTACAAGATGGGCAGAGGTGGGGGAAGAATCTAGCCTTAAGATGCTTCAAACAAGACGGACATGATGACTTCTGAAAGGTAGACATACGAAGAGATTGAGTATTTTAGTTTGTTAATTTTGTTAAAGAAATAAAAAACAAACTCGACAGAGAGGACAACCACTTTTATTACTGACAACCCCGAGGGAACAGATGTCTTCATAAAAAAATAAGGAATAAAAAACACAGCCAGGGATAACATGAGAATGTTAGAAAGGATGAGAGAGACTGAGACAAAAAAATAAGGAATAAAAAACACAGCCAGGGATAACATGAGAATGTTAGAAAGGATGAGAGAGACTGATTATGACACCCAGTTATCTCTACACATTCATAACATAATAATGATAATGACATCAAGAGATCCTCTATTTTTAAAACAAGATTATGAAGTCAAGGAAAAGGAGAGAAAAACTGGCTGATTATGACATTAAACCTCAATGCAAAAGCCCCTTCAAGGGGAGGAGACATCAGATTATGAATACAAGAAATACTTAGGACCACATACATTCATCACTCAAGAATAATATAATACTATAATTATATAGCCGAGAACCCAATGCCATGCCCAACCACAAGAGAGAATACAGTGCATTAAGGATGGCAGCAAAGATTGATAAAGATTTCAAATAATTAGATGCCATAACTAATGAACTGAGCACAGGTAAACCATCCTCTTGTGCAGAAATCACATCCATACCATCTGCCGAGTCTGTAGTCTGATGAAGGGGATGGGGAAAAAGGAGGGAGATATTTTTTGTTTTAAATCTCCGACCCGTAGACATATCAGATGATAAGTCAGAAAAAGGAGACGTGATCAACTTTTGAGTGAAGAACAGGAGCTCTACCATCCTAAGATGAGCCTGTGGACAGAAAGACACAAGGGATTTGTAGAACTTAGGCACTGGGATAATTTAACACAGATTCCCAGTGCCTAAAAATAAACGAAATCTAGGATTTCTTTTTTCACGAGAGAGTTGATACTTACCTCCCTAATACTTTTGATATTGCTAAATATTGGCTTTCACTCAATAAACACTCAGATTAAAACAGTTAGGCGCCCCTAGTGGGCAGGGAGTCAGAGCGTAGTCTGGCGGATGCCAGCCCCACCACCGCGCATGCGCAGACTAGCACTTCCTCTGACTAGATTATTGGCTGACACACATGCAACTATTAAGAGCCTGAAGACCGAGCCTCTGTGGGGTGGAGAGGCCGGGTCCGTATCTAGGGAGGTAAGTATCAACTCTCTCGTGAAAAAAGAAATCCTAGATTTCGTTTATTTCACTTCAAGAGTATACTTACCTCCCTAATACTTTTGATATTGCCAGAATTCGAAAGTGAATCTGGCGGGAGGGAGGCGAGGTCAAAAGACCAGCTCATCCCTATACGCTTTTTCCGCGTTTAAGGCACTTAAACTTCTGAAACTGTCTGAAAAAACAGTCAGGATTTGACTAATCATCGGATAACACCACCGATGTATGAGAGATGACCGAATGTCATATGCGCTCCCCCCCCCTCCTTCCTGGGAGGAAGAGTCGACTGACCTCAATGTCCTATACGCTCTCTACGTACAAGTGCCATGTACTACAAGACAGAGACGAAAAAGCTCCATTTTCGTAACTCTCAACAATGAACCACACAAATACACAAACCATCACCATATTAATAACGGGTAACGTGACAATACAATCAACAATGGACAACACATGAACAAGACTGACCTTGTTGAAAATGGCTGCTGACATCATCTTCCCCTTGGTAAAGACTGATGCAGGCCCAAAAAAGTGGGTGTTTCCATAAATTAATTGTGAAATATATAAGTAATGAGGAAAACCCTCCTCAAAAAATATAAACCGAGTTATTTTTTTCAAAATCGACAAGGCGAGAGGATTAGAGGTGTCACGGAGATAATGGTCTGTAAAACTTGACTCACAGTGCCACTGAGCCACCGACATAATATCATCCACCGGGACCCCATTAAATAGGGCGGTGGATGTCACTACGCCGCGGACACTGTGAGCCTTGGCCACGTCAACCTGCTTCCCGGTGGCGGATTTATGGCAAAACTGAATGCATTCCACAATCCACCTGGAAATGGTGTCCTTAGAAGCCCTGCCATGGGGTTCAATATATGACAACCATAACGCTGACTGGTCGGTGCGCCACTCCGCCGTACGTTGTTTGTACCGGCGCAGCGCCCGGACGGGACACCATGCTTTAGAATTAGGATCATATCTAGTTAAAGCAGGCAAAATAATAGGTTGACCTGGATATTTCAACGACTGATTTTTAGCCAAGAAATTAATCCTAGGTAGCAGCTTAAGGCCTTCCCCTGAAACCACAAAACGGTCATCCTCGGCTGATAAGGCATGAATTTCACTCCTACGCCTAGCCGAGGCCGCAGCAATTAAAAACACAGTCTTCAGTGTTAATAGTTTCATAGAAATGGAACTAAGTGGTTCAAAAGGCTTATCACCTAGTACTTGAAGCACTAGCGATAAACTCCAAGACGGAATCACAGGAGGATTCCTTGGTCTTAGATTGCCCATGCCTTTAATTAATACATTTAATGTATTTACTTCATCACTTCCCCTCTTAGCCAAGCAAGGAATAACAGACATTAATGCTGACTTATAACCAGCAATAGAGTTAGGCTTGAGGCTATAGGCATCATAGAGGTGACAGAGGAAATCAGCTACTACTTGAATAGATGAATCCATTGGATCAATACATCTTTTTGAGCACCATTCTGCAAATCTGTTGATTTTATAATTATATGCTCTGGAGGTTGACCCCCTCCTGGCTTTGGCCATAAACATGGCTGCTTGCTCAGAAAAGCCCTCCTTAATTCTAGATTCCTTGACAACATCCATGCAGTCAATCTGAACATTGACGGATTGTTGTGAAGGGCCTTGCCCTGGAAGATAATATCGTCCATCAGAGGCAGAGGAACCGGATTGCAGACCAGAAGGTCCAGCAGATCCGTATACCATGATCGGCTTGGCCAATCCGGGGCGATCAGAAGCACTTGGCATTCCTCTTGTCTGATTTTCTGAAGAATTTTTGGAATCAGGATTGCTGGAGGGAATGCGTATGCATACATTCTCCCCCAGCTGATAGCTAACGCATCTGTTGCGAAAGCGCTTGGATCCGGAATCGGAGAGACGTACGTCGTCATCTTCGCATTCTTCTTCGTTGCGAACAAATCGATGTTGGGTTTCCCCCAATGGTCGAACAGACGATCCGCCACACATTGATTTAGTTGCCATTCCGTGGGTAAAACACTCATCCTTCGGCTCAATGAGTCTGCTAGCAGGTTTAACCTTCCCGGAATATGAACTGCTTTCAAGGTAATCTGGTGATCCAGACACCAACAAAGCAGTTTCCATGTCATCATACAGAGACTGGGCGACTTCGTTCCGCCCTGGCGGTTTATGTAAGTCACAACTGTTGAGTTGTCTGAACGAATAAGAACAATCTTGCCCTGAACTTTCTGTAAGAAATGTTCCAGGGCCAGGACTACTGCTTTTAGCTCCAGTAGATTTATATGTTCCTTTGACTGTTCCAGATTCCAAAGCCCTGATATCGTGTACTCTTCCACGCAAGCTCCCCAGCCCTCCATCGATGCATCTGTATACACAGTCACCTGAGGGTGGGGAGGGGTCAGCAAAACCCCCGGCAAGAGATTCTCTGTATTCAACCACCATTGCAGGTGGTGAATGAGAGGCGCCAACACTGACACATTCGAGTCCAGCGAACCTGTACTCTGGGTCCATTGTGTCATGAGAAATAACTGGATCGGCCGCCTGCGTAAGGCGGCCTGAGGAATGACTGGTTCCAATGAAACCATCAACCCCAGCATTCTCAAGTAAACCCGTGCCAGGACATGACGACTGTCGCACACTGACTGAATTAATGAGATGAGTTTCTGAACTCTCTCCTGAGTAGGATAAACATATCCTGTCTCTAGATCGAAGAACATCCCCAGGTAAACAAACTTCTGGGATGGAGTCAGCTCTGATTTTGGGAAATTGATCATCCAGCCTAAGTCTGTGAGAGTTTTCAAAACAATCTCCAGATTGGCCGACAAACTTTCCCGGGTGTGCGCTTTCAACAGCCAGTCGTCTATGTACGTGTGGACTGCTATGCTTCTCCTGCGGAGGTATGCTGTGATTGCAAGAACCACACGGGTGAAAACCCGAGGAGCCGTGGAAATTCCGAAGGGCAACACCCTGAATTCCCACTGTCTGCCCTGGAATGCAAATCTCAGGAAGCGACAGAAACTCCCGTGGATGGGGATGTGGAAATAAGCGTCCTTCAAATCTATCGACGCCGTCCACATCCCCCTCTCCAACCCCGCCAACACCGAGCGCACCGTTTCCATCTTGAAACTGGGCGTCTCGATGAACTTGTTCAGTGGCTTGAGGTTGAGAATCGGTCTCCACCCTCCGGTGCGTTTTGTTACCAAGAACAGGGTTGAATAGAAGCCCGGACACCTTTGTGCCGGCTGAATAGCTCCTTTTTGTACGAGGGAATTTATCTCCTCCTCGATACACAACCTTTGATCTGGATCTCTCGGAATGGGAGTCCAGACTGGCACCAGAGACAGTCGCGACGGCGGGCCTGTCATCCACTCTGGATGATACCCCACGGAAAGCCATCACAAGACTAAACGGTCCTGAGTTAACCGTTCCCACTCTTGCATGTGGTCGGCTAGCCGGCCTCCCACCGGTCCACCTAGGGACCGCGGTGGACACAAGGCATGCAAGAGCGGCACTGTCTCCGTCGCCATACACACCGGCGTGGTCCTTACCGCGGTAAGCGCCCTGTCAGGAACGATAACCACGCCCAGATCCTCGCGCGCCCCGCCCCGCCCCACGCGCACCTCGGTGCACGGGCGGCTGCCTGGCTGACGGCGGCTGAGGAGCCTGCGCCCCCCTCACTGCTGGCCGAATCGCACGCGGCCGAGGCCGGCGCTGCGACGGCGGCTGGCCTCTGACTTGGCCAGCACCACCTCGAGCCTGCAGGGGACGATACGCAGGGGCCGCGGCGCGAACGTTAGCACGACGCAGCACCTCAAACTGTTCGCGCAGCGCCCTCTGGTTATTCACCAGGGTGACCGTCTCCTGGAGGTGGCGACATCCCTCACCTCCAAAAAGACCAGGACCCGTCATAGGCGTACAGAGTAGCCTATTATACAGGTCCTGAGACGGGCACAGATTGCCCAGGGCAAACGTGCGTCTTGCCCGGACACTCCTGGTCACCGCCCGCGTCATACAGTCCAGCGCCAGGTTAATACCATCCTGGATGGTTCGCTGGACCGCGAGCGGGCTTGGCTGGCGCGATGCGGATGCCGTTACTACCCCCTGTAACAGCTGGGAGACGTGGGACAGAGCGGCGATCGAAGCCCTCCCACTCTCCTCCGCATCACGCAACGCGGTATTCGCCGAACGCAACGCGTTCGCGCACAAGACCCCCGCGTCAGAACGGGAGCCTGGCCGCGTATCCTCACCCAAAGCCGCGCGGTCATCCACGCTGGGCTTGGGTACCACACCGTACCGCTGGTAGTCCAGGGGCACGATGCGACAACGCCTGGCCACCTCGCGAGGGGCCTTCGCGAGACGTCCACTCGTGTTAATGGACGACTCCGCCGCCTTGAACATGTCAACGACATGCTCCGCCAGCGGCAGAGAAGGCATAGCGTTAGCAGTTGGTTTCCCAGCTAACCACGGCGTGTGAACACGGTGGCTAGCCAACTGCTCCACGGGCAGATCAGGCCTAACGCTCACCAACCACTGGCAAGCGTCATACCAATCCTGCTCCGTGGCTAACTGCGAGCGCTCTACAAGACGGGGTCCTTCGTCTTCCTCCTGAGCGCAAGCAGTAGAGCTTGACGGCGGGTACGCTGATACACCTGGCAAGCCAGGGAAAACATGCGGGCCTGACAGCACCGGCATATGAATATCACTGGTTTGACCAGGAGCAGGCACCGCGGTAGAGCGCGGGGTATATATAGCCCCACCACGGGCCCGGCCAGCACCAGCTACACGCTCGGCAAGCCGAGGTATGCGGTACCGCTGGCCATCAGCAGCGCCCTGGGCCACCACCTGAACCGCGGACCTTACTCCAGGGTGAGTAATACCGTGGAAAAAAGCGCCTGTATTCCCCGCGAGGGGTGCACAAACGTCTTCATCCATGTCCACGTCGTCAGACGGCGACCCTAGCAGGTAATCCTCATCACCCTGGTCAGAAAGATTAGACCCCGGGTCAGCAAAGAGAGCTAACCCGGGCTGACCAGGAACGGTGCCATAGGAGGTACTGGCCACCGCGGCGTGCGGATACCCCTGGACTGATAAGCAGCCAGCGGGTTCCAGCGACAACCGTCCACGGTCCCCTATCGGCGCGGCAATAAGCCTGCTGCCAGGGTCGTGGAACGCCCCCTCTAATGGGGCCACCTCTGAATCGTCGGACAACGGAAGCGGACTAAGGAAAATCGATCCAGAGGCGGGGATTACCTGCTCCGAAGCCGATGATGAGGACAATAAAGGATCTGGTCCAGGAAGCATGCCACGAAGCAACCCTGGAACCAAATCTTTTATTGTCCTCTTCATCTCTCCCAACATCTCGGTCCGGAAGGTCTCCATATCCACCGCGGACGAGACCTTCCCCTTACCCTTCCTACTTACAACCTCTCGTTTCCGCTTCTTCTTCTTCTCCTCCTCTACCACCTTGTCCGTCGCCTGTAAGCAGCACAAGAATTCGGACATTAACTCGCCCCCCCAGTGCTTACATATGTCACAATTAATCAAGGGACCACAAGGGCTACATCGATAACACAGATGCGGCCAGAACTTTACATGCATAAAACGTCCACAGGACGGGCAACCCGGTCCCTGAAACAGGCCAAAGGACAAGGAGTATGAGCAACTAGTTAAGCTTAGAAACTCAATCCAACTCAAAGAGAAGGAAAACGATCATAAAGATCAATATACATCAGAAACCAGCATAGCGCTTGAATTGCTGATAAATACATAGCCAGGCTGATTATGACGTCATTAATCCTGTGACAGGAAAAATTCAATCCCAACAAAACATCCAAGTGCAAGGACGAATTGTATGCTGAATGGATAAGTTGACTACACAACCATCAGATACATATAGATAACTCTTTTCTGGCAAAAATGTTAATTATCTCCCTTTGTTTGTTTACAATAATTAACATCACCACATTATCAATAACTAGATACCTGACACTTTGTATAGACAAACCATCCAACGTGACGAACCGGAAACTCCACCATCTGCACGCCTCTTAACTCTCTCCACCTCATGGGGAAGGAATTGGATCAAGAGGGCAAAGTGAGAAGACCTTTATACCAGGCCTCCAACTCACTGGACATAATTTTTCATTTGGTTAGATAACCTAACAGTGTTAGTAGGAAATGGAACCATGGTGGAGAGAAAACTAACTCTCTGCTACTGTGACGTCACCACCTAGCGTCATACAGACCTGTGGACATAAACAGAAAGAGAAATTAGTCCTAGGTAGCACCGAGTTGATATAACCCAACCAACCAAGGCGCTTATCACGGTAAACGCGAGTCCCGGAAACACAATACACCGGGAAGAAAACTCGCTAATTTTACTAGAAGTCACCTGATTTAAAGGTCCTCCGTCCTCCTGTGGCGAAGTATTCCTATCCGCCATCCAAAAAAGTGACTAACACTCCAAACAAACACCACTTAAACAGTTTAAGAGAGCGAAAAAGCTATTGAACAAAAAAACATGTGTGATCTCTTTGCCAATAATCTAGCAAAGAGGAAGTGCTAGTCTGCGCATGCGCGGTGGTGGGGCTGGCATCCGCCAGACTACGCTCTGACTCCCTGCCCACTAGGGGCGCCTAACTGTTTTAATCTGAGTGTTTATTGAGTGAAAGCCAATATTTAGCAATATCAAAAGTATTAGGGAGGTAAGTATACTCTTGAAGTGAAATGCTCTAACACCAGGTCGGCTGCAAACGAAAACCTGTAACATATAAAAGTTACAAGTTTTTAAATAATATATGGAACAATATCACCTTAATGGATGATGAGGCAGACTCCTCTGATGCTTTGGATTCAGCCATAGTGAAATTGATGAAAGAAATTGAGTGAAAATTCAACAAAACAGAGCTTGAAATTGTTTTCAATGTTGCTGATAAGCCAATACATTCGAAAACTGAAGTACCAGTAACCGCATGCGCAGAGGTGGGGTCTGACATGTGCATGAATGTGTACATTCCTCATGCCCAGTAGGGGCACCTAACTTTTTACAATTCTGAATATTATTGAATTTAGAGCCGATATACTTGTATATCAAGAGTGTTAGGGAGGTAAGTATGTTCTCATGATGTGAAAACACCTGCACATGGGTAAATCTATCCTCAAACCCAATGTTATAGCATTACAATGATTAAAACAAGTTTAATCTCAATACAATATGATCACGCAGGCGCCAAATTACATAATGAGTTACTTACAGTGCAATCCTTCCCTGTAAATCCTGTATTACAATGGCAAATATAGTCTTCATAGAGGTCATCGCAGCGGGCGTAGTTACCTCGTTGACATGGTAACGGAACACAATTATTATGAGTATCAGCACAGCTAGCACCTGAAAATCAAATACAAAATACTGTTGAAACAAGAGGCCCAACAGCCTGTAGCGCTCACCTGGACCATTGCCATTTAAATCCTTTGCATTTAAATAGACATGTGTGATTTTTGGAAAATCCAAGATGACGATAAAAAAAATTGACCAATCAAGATTTTCGTTTAATATATTGAAGCCTACCGTCATAGGATCGTTCCACCCACGTTTTGTTGAAATCGGGCTATTGATTGAATGAGTACCATTTTTAAATGGTTCTGGAAATCTTTCAGAACATCAGAGATGGCTGCCAAAAGACCTATCAAAATTCTGAATAAAATTTCTGGAAGCTACACCAATAGAATCCTTCCAGCCAAATTGGGTTGAAATTGCCCAAGCGATTAATGAGGAGTAGCATTTTATACAAATTCAAATTTTTTCGGAAAATCCAAGATGGCCACCATCAAAATCAAGCCGTCAAAATTCTGTATACATGTTCTGAAGCGTACCGGCCTAGGGTTCTTTCAGCCGAGTTTGGTTGAAATCGGCCTAGCGGTCAATGAGAAGTTTAACTGATTTCCCAAAATATTCAGAAAATCCAAGATGGCTGCCGGAAAAATTGATCAATCAAAATTCTGTATACAAGTTCTGAAGCCTACCCCGCTAGGCTCATTCCAGCCAGTCTGGTTGAAATCGCTCACGCGGTTAATGAGGACCAACGTTTTAAACAATTTTCAGCCATTTTTTCTGGAAAATTCAATATGGCCACTGAACAAATTGAACAATAAAAATTCTGTATACAAGCTCTGAAGCATACCACTTTAGGGTCCTTCCAGCCGATTTTGCTTGAACTCGTTCAAGCGGTTAATGAGTAGCCTTTTAACTGATTTACAGATATTTTCAGAAAATCCAAGATGGCCACCTGAAAAATTGACCAATCAAAGTTCTGTATACAAGTTCTGAAGCAAACTATGATAGGGTTCTTATGCTAGTTTGATTGAAATCGGCCCAGTTGTCATCGATGAGTAGGCTTTTAAGTGATCTTCAGAAATTTTCAGAAAATCAAACATGGCTACTGGCCAAATTGGCCGATCGGCGTCATTTGAACAAAGTTGGATCCCTATGCATTAAGGATGCTTCCTGCCAAACATAATTGAAATCGGGCCAGTGGTTCTCGAGAAGACATTTTAAATTTTCTGTTGCTTTAGTATGGGAGTATTGGGTGGGGAAACAAAGATGACTGTCCGACAATTTCACAAGCGCCAAATTTGAAATCAGAATACCAAAAAAACATATATAATACTAATTTTGGCGTCAAAATTCATTAAATAAAAAAATCTGATTTAACCCTTTAATCCTCAAATTTGGTAAAAAAATTTCAATTTTCTCATTGAAAAATGTCTATTACCAGACCAAGACTAATTTTTAAAATTTACCACTGGAATGACTGGCTTAGTTATCGAGCCAGTCATTCCAGTGGTAAATTTTAAAAAAGTCTTCTCTTGGTCTGAAAATGGACATTTCTCAAGACCACTGCAGAAACTGTTTTTGGCTGATATGAGTGTTAAACGGTTAAATGACACATCCAACAGGTCACTAAGGAAACAAACTCTGATTAGTGTTCATTAGAAATAATTAATAGAGATATTAAACATTTAACGGTCATATTTGGTCAAGAAATTCTAAATATTTGCTTATTGATTTTTTAAAACTTTATCACTGGAATGACTGGATTGGTTATCGAGCCAGGCATTCGTGATAAATTTCCAAAAATCGTCTTCTCTTGTCCTGCAAAGGGTCATTCCTCAAGACCACTGCAGAGGACCGGCTTAAACATTAAAGGACAAAGCGCCAGATTAAAATGCTTAGTTAGATATTATCTGTCAAGATTCTTTGATCAAAAGAAATATTATCCAAGCACAAACACACACACACACACACACACACACAGACACACACACACACACACACGCACATGCACGCACACATGGTATGGTAAGCATGCATGCACACACATATGCACGCACACATGGTACAGTACTCATGCATGCACGCACATATGCATGCACACATGGCATGGTATGCATGTATGCAGGCACATATGCACGCACACATGGTACAGTACTCATGCATGCACGCACATATGCATGCACACATGGCATGGTACGCATGTATGCAGGCACATATGCACGCACACATGGTACAGTATGCATGTATGCAGGCACATATGCATGCACACATGGCATGGTACGCATGTATGCATGCACATATGCACGCACACATGGTACAGTACGCATGCATGCATGCACATATGCACGCACACACGGCATGGTATGCATGCATGCAGGCACATATGCATGCTCACATGGTACGGTATGCATGCATGCACGCACACATGGCATGGTATGCATGCATGCAGACACATATGCATGCACACATGGTACAGTACGCATGCATGCACGCACATATGCATGCACACATGGTACAGTATGCATGCATGCATGCACATAAGCACGCACACATGGTACAGTATGCATGCATGCACACACATATGCACGCACACATGGCATGGTATGCATGCATGCAGGCACATATGCACGCACACATGGTATGGTACGCATGCATGCACGCACACCCGGCATGGTATGCATGCATGCAGACACACATGCATGCACACATAGTACAGTACGCATGCATGCACGCACATATGCATGCACACATGGTACAGTACGCATGCATGCATGCACATATGCATGCACACATGGCATGGTACGCATGTATGCAGGCACATAAGCACGCACACATGGTACAGTACGCATGCACGCACACACATATGCATGCACACATGGCATGGTATGCATGCATGCAGGCACATATGCACGCACACATGGTACGGTATGCATGCATGCATGCACACACGGCATGGTATGCATGCATGCAGACACATATGCATGCACACATGGTACAGTACGCATGCATGCACGCACACACGGCATGGTATGCATGCATGCAGACACATATGCATGCACACATGGTACAGTATGCATGCATGCACACACACACATGGCATGGTATGCATGCATGCAGACACATATGCATGCACACATGGTACAGTATGCATGCATGCACGCACACACGGCATGGTATGCATGCATGCAGACACATATGCATGCACACATGGTACAGTATGCATGCATGCACGCACATATGCATACACACATGGTACAGTATGCATGCATGCACGCACATATGCATGCACCCATGGCATGGTACGCACGTATGCAGGCACATAAGCATGCTCACATGGCATGGTATGCATGCATGCATGCAGGAACATATGCACGCACACATGTTACGGTACGCATGCATGCATGCACACACGGCATGGTATGCATGCATGCAGACACATATGCATGCACACATGGTACAGTACGCATGCATGAATGCACATATGCACGCACACATGGTACAGTACGCATGCATGCATGCACATATGCACACACACACACATGGCATGGTATGCATGCATGCAGGCACATATGCATGCACACATGGTACGGTACGCATGCATGCAGGCACATATGCACGCACATATGGTATAGTATGCATGCATGCAGGCATATATGTACGCACACATGGTATGGTATGCATGCATGCAGGCACATATGTATGTACACATGGCATGGTACGCATGCATGCACGCACATATGCATGCATACATGACATGGTATGCATGCATGCAGGCACATATGCATGCACGCATGGCATGGTATGCACGCATGCATGCACGCAAACATTCTTAGACCATGGTTAGACTCCACTCAGTTTGCTAGCATTTGCATTAGATGTTACCTAGCTCCCTACCTCCAGTGTTTGGCTTGGTACAGATACACTCATAATCATTGACCTTGTCCACGCAAAGTCCATCATTCATGCACGGGTTGATTACACAATTATCAAAGTTATGCTGACATAATTTTCCCTCGTATCCTACGACGCAGTCACATGTAAATCCAGATGAATATGAATTACATGTGCCATTGTTCTGACATGGAGTTGACCGACAGTAATCTATTGATACACATGTTCCTCCAACTGCCGAGAAAACAGACAAAGCATGTTCCATATTAACATCCTGGCTACTTGCTTGGATGGAAGATGAGAAGTATGAATGAAAGCTTAACCCGTTAATGTAATTTCACCAACAATATCAAAGTATTTGCTAATTGAATGTCTATTTGTAGACCAAGAAATTATTATTTTTACAAATTTACCACTGGAATGACTGGCTGGGTAATCGAGCCAGTCATTTCAATTGTAAATTTTCAAAAATTGTTTTCTCTTGGCCTGCAAATGGAGATTCCTCAAGACCAGTGCAGAGGCCGGTTTTGGCCGGTTTCACCACGAAAGGGTTAATCAATACGTTTCAATACAAAGAAATGGCAAAGAAGTCAGTTAATGTGCATCACATTGTTTATGTAGTGCTTGACACAAGCAGAAAACTCATCTAACACACCATTTCATATATAGAGGGTTCATAGCTTATTACTGTTTATATCACTGGCTATGTCATCCCTCAAAGAATGCTCAATATAGCACTGGCTATGTCATTCATCAAATAATGCTCAATATAGCACTGGCTATGTCATTCATCAAATAATGCTCAATATAGCGCTGGCTATGTCATCCCTCAAATAATGTTCAATATAGCACTGGCTATGTCATCCATCAAATAATGTTCAATATAGCACTGGCTATGTCATCCATCAAATAATGTTCAATATAGCACTGGCTATGTCATTCATCAAATAATGTTCAATATAGCCCTGGCTATGTCATTCATCAAATAATGTTCAATATAGCCCTGGCTATGTCATTCATCAAATAATGCTCAATATAGCACTGGTTATGTCATTCATCAAATAATGTTCAATATAGCACTGGCTATGTCATCCCTCAAATAATGGTCAATATAGCACTGGCTATGTCATCCATCAAATAATGCTCAATATAGCACTGGCTATGTCATTCATCAAATAATGTTCAATATAGCACTGGCTATGTCATTCATCAAATAATGCTCAATATAGAACTGGTTATGTCATTCATCAAATAATGCTCAATATAGCACTGGCTATGTCATTCCTCAAATAATGCTCAATATAGCACTGGCTATGTCATCCCTCAAATAATGCTCAATATAGCACTGGCTATGTCATTCATCAAATAATGCTCAATATAGCACTGGTTATGTCATCCCTCAAATAATGCTCAATATAGCACTGGTTATGTCATCCCTCAAATAATGCTCAATATAGCACTGGTTATGTCATCCCTCAAATAATGCTCAATATAGCACTGGTTATGTCATTCATCAAATAATGCTCAATATAGCACTGGCTATGTCATTCCTCAAATAATGCTCAATATAGCATTGGCTATGTCATCCCTCAAATAATGTTCAATATAGCACTTGCTATGTCATTCATCAAAAAATGTTCAATATAGCACTGGCTATGTCATTCATCAAATAATGCTCAATATGGCACTGGCTATGTCATTCATCAAATAATGCTCAATATAGCATTGGCTATGTCATCCATCAAATAATGCTCAATATAGCATTGGCTATGTCATCCATCAAATAATGCTCAATATAGCACTGGCTATGTCATCCCTCAAATAATGCTCAATATGGCATTGGCTATGTCATCCATTAAACGAAATCTAGGATTTCTTTTTTCACGAGAGAGTTGATACTTACCTCCCTAATACTTTTGATATTGCTAAATATTGTCTTTCACTCAATAAACACTCAGATTAAAACAGTAAGGCGCCCCTAGTGGGCAGGGAGTCAGAGCGTAGTCTGGCGGATGCCAGCCCCACCACCGCGCATGCGCAGACTAGCACTTCCTCTGACTAGATTATTGGCTGACACACATGCAACTATTAAGAGCCTGAAGACCGAGCCTCTGTGGGGTGGAGAGGCCGGGTCCGTATCTAGGGAGGTAAGTATCAACTCTCTCGTGAAAAAAGAAATCCTAGATTTCGTTTATTTCACTTCAAGAGTATACTTACCTCCCTAATACTTTTGATATTGCCAGAATTCGAAAGTGAATCTGGCGGGAGGGAGGCGAGGTCAAAAGACCAGCTCATCCCTATACGCTTTTTCCGCGTTTAAGGCACTTAAACTTCTGAAACTGTCTGAAAAAACAGTCAGGATTTGACTAATCATCGGATAACACCACCGATGTATGAGAGATGACCGAATGTCATATGCGCTCCCCCCCCTCCTTCCTGGGAGGAAGAGTCGACTGACCTCAATGTCCTATACGCTCTCTACGTACAAGTGCCATGTACTACAGGACAGAGACGAAAAAGCTCCATTTTCGTATCTCTCAACAATGAACCACACAAATACACAAACCATCACCATATTAATAACGGGTAACGTGACAATACAATCAACAATGGACAACACATGAACAAGACTGACCTTGTTGAAAATGGCTGCTGACATCATCTTCCCCTTGGTAAAGACTGATGCAGGCCCAAAAAAGTGGGTGTTTCCATAAATTAATTGTGAAATATATAAGTAATGAGGAAAACCCTCCTCAAAAAATATAAACCGAGTTATTTTTTCAAAATCGACAAGGCGAGAGGATTAGAGGTGTCACGGAGATAATGGTCTGTAAAACTTGACTCACAGTGCCACTGAGCCACCGACATAATATCATCCACCGGGACCCCATTAAATAGGGCGGTGGATGTCACTACGCCGCGGACACTGTGAGCCTTGGCCACGTCAACCTGCTTCCCGGTGGCGGATTTATGGCAAAACTGAATGCATTCCACAATCCACCTGGAAATGGTGTCCTTAGAAGCCCTGCCATGGGGTTCAATATATGACAACCATAACGCTGACTGGTCGGTGCGCCACTCCGCCGTACGTTGTTTGTACCGGCGCAGCGCCCGGACGGGACACCATGCTTTAGAATTAGGATCATATCTAGTTAAAGCAGGCAAAATAATAGGTTGACCTGGATATTTCAACGACTGATTTTTAGCCAAGAAATTAATCCTAGGTAGCAGCTTAAGGCCTTCCCCTGAAACCACAAAACGGTCATCCTCGGCTGATAAGGCATGAATTTCACTCCTACGCCTAGCCGAGGCCGCAGCAATTAAAAACACAGTCTTCAGTGTTAATAGTTTCATAGAAATGGAACTAAGTGGTTCAAAAGGCTTATCACCTAGTACTTGAAGCACTAGCGATAAACTCCAAGACGGAATCACAGGAGGATTCCTTGGTCTTAGATTGCCCATGCCTTTAATTAATACATTTAATGTATTTACTTCATCACTTCCCCTCTTAGCCAAGCAAGGAATAACAGACATTAATGCTGACTTATAACCAGCAATAGAGTTAGGCTTGAGGCTATAGGCATCATAGAGGTGACAGAGGAAATCAGCTACTACTTGAATAGATGAATCCATTGGATCAATACATCTTTTTGAGCACCATTCTGCAAATCTGTTGATTTTATAATTATATGCTCTGGAGGTTGACCCCCTCCTGGCTTTGGCCATAAACATGGCTGCTTGCTCAGAAAAGCCCTCCTTAATTCTAGATTCCTTGACAACATCCACGCAGTCAATCTGAACATTGACGGATTGTTGTGAAGGGCCTTGCCCTGGAAGATAATATCGTCCATCAGAGGCAGAGGAACCGGATTGCAGACCAGAAGGTCCAGCAGATCCGTATACCATGATCGGCTTGGCCAATCCGGGGCGATCAGAAGCACTTGGCATTCCTCTTGTCTGATTTTCTGAAGAATTTTTGGAATCAGGATTGCTGGAGGGAATGCGTATGCATACATTCTCCCCCAGCTGATAGCTAACGCATCTGTTGCGAAAGCGCTTGGATCCGGAATCGGAGAGACGTACGTCGTCATCTTCGCATTCTTCTTCGTTGCGAACAAATCGATGTTGGGTTTCCCCCAATGGTCGAACAGACGATCCGCCACACATTGATTTAGTTGCCATTCCGTGGGTAAAACACTCATCCTTCGGCTCAATGAGTCTGCTAGCAGGTTTAACCTTCCCGGAATATGAACTGCTTTCAAGGTAATCTGGTGATCCAGACACCAACAAAGCAGTTTCCATGTCATCATACAGAGACTGGGCGACTTCGTTCCGCCCTGGCGGTTTATGTAAGTCACAACTGTTGAGTTGTCTGAACGAATAAGAACAATCTTGCCCTGAACTTTCTGTAAGAAATGTTCCAGGGCCAGGACTACTGCTTTTAGCTCCAGTAGATTTATATGTTCCTTTGACTGTTCCAGATTCCAAAGCCCTGATATCGTGTACTCTTCCAGGCAAGCTCCCCAGCCCTCCATCGATGCATCTGTATACACAGTCACCTGAGGGTGGGGAGGGGTCAGCAAAACCCCCGGCAAGAGATTCTCTGTATTCAACCACCATTGCAGGTGGTGAATGAGAGGCGCCAACACTGACACATTCGAGTCCAGCGAACCTGTACTCTGGGTCCATTGTGTCATGAGAAATAACTGGATCGGCCGCCTGCGTAAGGCGGCCTGAGGAATGACTGGTTCCAATGAAACCATCAACCCCAGCATTCTCAAGTAAACCCGTGCCAGGACATGACGACTGTCGCACACTGACTGAATTAATGAGATGAGTTTCTGAACTCTCTCCTGAGTAGGATAAACATATCCTGTCTCTAGATCGAAGAACATCCCCAGGTAAACAAACTTCTGGGATGGAGTCAGCTCTGATTTTGGGAAATTGATCATCCAGCCTAAGTCTGTGAGAGTTTTCAAAACAATCTCCAGATTGGCCGACAAACTTTCCCGGGTGTGCGCTTTCAACAGCCAGTCGTCTATGTACGTGTGGACTGCTATGCTTCTCCTGCGGAGGTATGCTGTGATTGCAAGAACCACACGGGTGAAAACCCGAGGAGCCGTGGAAATTCCGAAGGGCAACACCCTGAATTCCCACTGTCTGCCCTGGAATGCAAACCTCAGGAAGCGACAGAAACTCCCGTGGATGGGGATGTGGAAATAAGCGTCCTTCAAATCTATCGATGCCGTCCACATCCCCCTCTCCAACCCCGCCAACACCGAGCGCACCGTTTCCATCTTGAAACTGGGCGTCTCGATGAACTTGTTCAGTGGCTTGAGGTTGAGAATCGGTCTCCACCCTCCGGTGCGTTTTGTTACCAAGAACAGGGTTGAATAGAAGCCCGGACACCTTTGTGCCGGCTGAATAGCTCCTTTTTGTACGAGGGAATTTATCTCCTCCTCGATACACAACCTTTGATCTGGATCTCTCGGAATGGGAGTCCAGACTGGCACCAGAGACAGTCGCGACGGCGGGCCTGTCATCCACTCTGGATGATACCCCACGGAAAGCCATCGCAAGACTAAACGGTCCTGAGTTAACCGTTCCCACTCTTGCATGTGGTCGGCTAGCCGGCCTCCCACCGGTCCACCTAGGGACCGCGGTGGACACAAGGCATGCAAGAGCGGCATTGTCTCCGTCGCCATACACACCGGCGTGGTCCTTACCGCGGTAAGCGCCCTGTCAGGAACGATAACCACGCCCAGATCCTCGCGCGCCCCGCCCGCCCCGCCCCGCGCGCACCTCGGTGCACGGGCGGCTGCCTGGCTGACGGCGGCTGAGGAGCCTGCGCCCCCCTCACTGCTGGCCGAATCGCACGCGGCCGAGGCCGGCGCTGCGACGGCGGCTGGCCTCTGACTTGGCCAGCACCACCTCGAGCCTGCAGGGGACGATACGCAGGGGCCGCGGCGCGAACGTTAGCACGACGCAGCACCTCAAACTGTTCGCGCAGCGCCCTCTGGTTATTCACCAGGGTGACCGTCTCCTGGAGGTGGCGACATCCCTCACCTCCAAAAAGACCAGGACCCGTCATAGGCGTAAGGAGTAGCCTATTATACAGGTCCTGAGACGGGCACAGATTGTCCAGGGCAAACGTGCGTCTTGCCCGGACACTCCTGGTCACCGCCCGCGTCATACAGTCCAGCGCCAGGTTAATACCATCCTGGATGGTTCGCTGGACCGCGAGCGGGCTTGGCTGGCGCGATGCGGATGCCGTTACTACCCCCTGTAACAGCTGGGAGACGTGGGACAGAGCGGCGATCGAAGCCCTCCCACTCTCCTCCGCATCACGCAACGCGGTATTCGCCGAACGCAACGCGTTCGCGCACAAGACCCCCGCGTCAGAACGGGAGCCTGGCCGCGTATCCTCACCCAAAGCCGCGCGGTCATCCACGCTGGGCTTGGGTACCACACCGTACCGCTGGTAGTCCAGGGGCACGATGCGACAACGCCTGGCCACCTCGCGAGGGGCCTTCGCGAGACGTCCACTCGTGTTAATGGACGCCTCCGCCGCCTTGAACATGTCAACGACATGCTCCGCCAGCGGCAGAGAAGGCATAGCGTTAGCAGTTGGTTTCCCAGCTAACCACGGCGTGTGAACACGGTGGCTAGCCGACTGCTCCACGGGCAGATCAGGCCTAACGCTCACCAACCACTGGCAAGCGTCATACCAATCCTGCTCCGTGGCTAACTGCGAGCGCTCTACAAGACGGGGTCCTTCGTCTTCCTCCTGAGCGCAAGCAGTAGAGCTTGACGGCGGGTATGCTGATACACCTGGCAAGCCAGGGAAAACATGCGGGCATGACAGCACCGGCATATGAATATCACTGGTTTGACCAGGAGCAGGCACCGCGGTAGAGCGCGGGGTATATATAGGCCCACCACGGGCCCGGCCAGCACCAGCTACACGCTCGGCAACCCGAGGTATGCGGTACCGCTGGCCATCAGCAGCGCCCTGGGCCACCACCTGAACCGCGGACCTTACTCCAGGGTGAGTAATACCGTGGAAAAAAGCGCCTGTATTCCCCGCGAGGGGTGCACAAACGTCTTCATCCATGTCCACGTCGTCAGACGGCGACCCTAGCAGGTAATCCTCATCACCCTGGTCAGAAAGATTAGACCCCGGGTCAGCAAAGAGAGCTAACCCGGGCTGACCAGGAACGGTGCCATAGGAGGTACTGGCCACCGCGGCGTGCGGATACCCCTGGACTGATAAGCAGCCAGCGGGTTCCAGCGACAACCGTCCACGGTCCCCTATCGGCGCGGCAATAAGCCTGCTGCCAGGGTCGTGGAACGCCCCCTCTAATGGGGCCACCTCTGAATCATCGGACAACGGAAGCGGACTAAGGAAACTCGATCCAGAGGCGGGGATTACCTGCTCCGAAGCCGATGATGAGGACAATAAAGGATCTGGTCCAGGAAGCATGCCACGAAGCAACCCTGGAACCAAATCTTTTATTGTCCTCTTCATCTCTCCCAACATCTCGGTCCGGAAGGTCTCCATATCCACCGCGGACGAGACCTTCCCCTTACCCTTCCTACTTACAACCTCTCGTTTCCGCTTCTTCTTCTTCTCCTCCTCTACCACCTTGTCCGTCGCCTGTAAGCAGCACAAGAATTCGGACATTAACTCGCCCCCCCAGTGCTTACATATGTCACAATTAATCAAGGGACCACAAGGGCTACATCGATAACACAGATGCGGCCAGAACTTAACATGCATAAAACGTCCACAGGACGCGCAACCCGGTCCCTGAAACAGGCCAAAGGACAAGGAGTATGAGCAACTAGTTAAGCTTAGAAACTCAATCCAACTCAAAGAGAAGGAAAACGATCATAAAGATCAAAATACATCAGAAACCAGCATAGCGCTTGAATTGCTGATAAATACATAGCCAGGCTGATTATGACGTCATTAATCCCGTGACAGGAAAAATTCGATCCCAACAAAACATCCCAGTGCAAGGACGAATTGTATGCTGAATGGATAAGTTGACTACACAACCATCAGATACATATAGATAACTCTTTTCTGGCAAAAATGTTAATTATCTCCCTTTGTTTGTTTACAATAATTAACATCACCACATTATCAATAACTAGATACCTGACACTTTGTATAGACAAACCATCCAACGTGACGAACCGGAAACTCCACCATCTGCACGCCTCTTAACTCTCTCCACCTCATGGGGAAGGAATTGGATCAAGAGGGCAAAGTGAGAAGACCTTTATACCAGGCCTCCAACTCACTGGACATAATTTTTTTCATTTGGTTAGATAACCTAACAGTGTTAGTAGGAAATGGAACCATGGTGGAGAGAAAACTAAATCTCTGACACTGTGACGTCACCACCTAGCGTCATACAGACCTGTGGACATAAACAGAAAGAGAAATTAGTCCTAGGTAGCACCGAGTTGATATAACCCAACCAACCAAGGCGCTTATCACGGTAAACGCGAGTCCCGGAAACACAATACACCGGGAAGAAAACTCGCTAATTTTACTAGAAGTCACCTGATTTAAAGGTCCTCCGTCCTCCTGTGGCGACGTATTCCTATCCGCCATCCAAAAAAGTGACTAACACTCCAAACCAACACCACTTAAACAGTTTAAGAGAGCGAAAAAGCTATTGAACAAAAAAACATGTGTGATCTCTTTGCCAATAATCTAGCAAAGAGGAAGTGCTAGTCTGCGCATGCGCGGTGGTGGGGCTGGCATCCGCCAGACTACGCTCTGACTCCCTGCCCACTAGGGGCGCCTTACTGTTTTAATCTGAGTGTTTATTGAGTGAAAGACAATATTTAGCAATATCAAAAGTATTAGGGAGGTAAGTATACTCTTGAAGTGAAACAAATAATGCTCAATATAGCACTGGCTATGTCATCCATCAAATAATGTTCAATATAGCACTGGCTATGTCATTCATCAAATAATGCTCAATATAGCACTGGTTATGTCATCCCTCAAATAATGCTCAATATAGCACTGGCTATGTCATTCATCAAATAATGCTCAATATAGCACTGGCTTTGTCATCCATCAAATAATGCTCAATATAGCACTGGCTATGTCATTCATCAAATAATGTTCAATATAGCACTGGCTATGTCATACCTCAAATAATGTTCAATATAGCACTGGCTATGTCATCCATCAAATAATGTTCAATATTGCACTGGCTATGTCATTCATCCAATAATGCTCAATATAGCACTGGTTATGTCATCCCTCAAATAATGCTCAATATAGCACTGGCTATGTCATTCATCCAAATAATGCTCAATATAGCACTGGCTATGTAATCCATCAAATAATGCTCAATATAGCACTGGTTATGTCATCCCTCAAATAATGCTCAATATAGCACTGGCTATGTCATTCATCAAATAATGCTCAATATAGCACTGGTTATGTCATTCATCAAATAATGTTCAATATAGCACTGGTTATGTCATTCATCAAATAATGCTCAATATAGCACTGGCTTTGTCATCCATCAAATAATGCTCAATATAGCACTGGCTATGTCATTCATCAAATAATGTTCAATATAGCACTGGCTATGTCATACCTCAAATAATGTTCAATATAGCACTGGCTATGTCATCCATCAAATAATGTTCAATATTGCACTGGCTATGTCATTCATCCAATAATGCTCAATATAGCACTGGTTATGTCATCCCTCAAATAATGCTCAATATAGCACTGGCTATGTCATTCATCCAAATAATGCTCAATATAGCACTGGCTATGTAATCCATCAAATAATGCTCAATATAGCACTGGTTATGTCATCCCTCAAATAATGCTCAATATAGCACTGGCTATGTCATTCATCAAATAATGCTCAATATAGCACTGGTTATGTCATTCATCAAATAATGTTCAATATAGCACTGGTTATGTCATTCATCAAATAATGCTCAATATAGCACTGGCTATGTCATTCATCAAATAATGCTCAATATAGCACTGGCTATGTCATCCATTAAATAATGTTCAATATAGCACTGGCTATGTCATTCATCAAATAATGCTCAATATAGCATTGGCTATGTCATTCATCAAATAATGTTCAATATAGCACTGGCTATGTCATTCATCAAATAATGCTCAATATAGCACTGGCTATGTCATTCATCAAATAATGTTCAATATAGCACTGGCTATGTCATCCCTCAAATAATGCTCAATATAGCACTGGCTATGTCATTCATCAAATAATGCTCAATATAGCACTGGCTATGTCATCCATCAAATAATGCTCAATATAGCACTGGCTATGTCATTCATCAAATAATGTTCAATATAGCACTGGCTATGTCATTCATCAAATAATGCTCAATATAGCACTGGCTATGTCATTCATCAAATAATGCTTAATATAGCACTGGCTACATCATTCATCAAATAATGTTCAATATAGCACTGGCTATGTCATCCCTCAAATAATGCTCAATATGGTATAGTGGTCAAGTAACAAAGACACACATACGTCATTATTTGACTAACAGGTGCTCAAATAAAATAGTAAATTTTTTGCATTAAAAAAGACATCTGGGAAATAGTTTGTGTTTTCACTGACAGAGAGACAGCTGAACTAGTTACATATTTGATTGACATATATATATATATATGTCAAATCAGTCATTATGTCACTCTGACATTGATTGACAGAAGCATATCTGACTCACCTAGTTCATTATGGGGTTGACAGAGACACATCTTAGTTCCATTTTGATAGTTGTCCAAGCACATGCCAAGACGGCCACATGGAGACCCGGCACAAACATTAGCACGGTACTGACAAGACTTGCCATAGTATTCATTTATCACACAATCACAGCTGTAGTCATCAAGCAAGTCATTACAAAACCCACCATTTAGGCATGGAGAGGACACACAGTCATCTGTAACAGAACACATAGACTATGACAGCCATAACAAAATAGATACTAATGGAAGGATCCCATCTGTTACTTAAGTATCTGACATTATGAATGACATAGATAAGTTCGTCACAAATGCATAATTGATGACGGACTAAAGCGTTGTTGTGAATTGTATGACTTTTACTGTTTAGCATAAATCATGTTAACTATTTTTAAAGGAAATCCGGCAACATTCCGTCAAATTGCATTAACAGAAATTCAGTTTCATAACTAATTCACAGATATCAGCCTTCTACATATTCTCTATAAAATATATTATGTACATGTACATGTATCTCCCAAAATAATCCAAGTTTTGCAAAGTAGTATACTAATATCCTGACATATTGTCTAGGTTACTTGCTCACAGGTGATTGTAAGGTCACTAGCGCACAGGTGTATGTAACATCACTAGCTCGCTCACAGGTGTGTGTAAGGTCACTAGCTCACAGGTGTATGGCCACTAGCTCACAGGTGTATGTAAGGTCACTAGCTCACAGGTGTATGTACGGTCACTAGCTCACAGGTGTATGTAAGGTCACTAGCTCACAGGTGTATGTAAGGTCACTAGCTCACAGGTGTAAGGCCACTAGCTCACAGGTGTATGTAAGGTCACTAGCTCACAGGTGTATGGCCACTAGCACACAGGTGTATGTAAGGTCACTAGCTCACGGGTGTAAGCTCACTAGCTCACAGGTGTATGTAAGGTTACTAGATCACAGGTGTATGCAAGGTCACTAGCTCACGGGTGTAAGGTCGCTAGCTCAAAGGTGTATGTAAGGTCACTAGCTCACATGTGTATAGCCACTAGCTCACAGGTGTATGTAAGGTTACTAGCTCACAGGTGTATGGCAACTAGCTCACAGGTGTATGTAAGGTTACTAGCTCACAGGTGTGTATGGCAACTAGCTCACAGGTGTATGTAAGGTTACTAGCTCACAGGTGTATGTAAGGTTACTAGCTCACAGGTGTATGTAAGGTCACAAGCTCACATGTGTATGCAAGGTCACTAGCTCACATGTCTAAGTAAGGTCACTAGCTCACAATTGTGTATGGAAACTAGCTCACAGGTGTATGTAAGGTCACTAGCTCACAGGTGTATGTAAGGTCACTAGCTCACAGGTGTGTATGGCAACTAGCTCACAGGTGTATGTAAGGTCACAAGCTCACATGTGTATGTAAGGTCACTAGCTTACAGGTGTATGTAAGGTCACTAGCTCACAGGTGTAAGGTCACTAGCTCACAGGTGTAAGGTCACTAGCTCACAGGTATAAGGCCACTAGCTCACAGGTGTGTGACAGGTGGTTCCTTTATACAATAAATTGGCTATGCTAAGTAGCTTGAGGCCACATCGTTCTTTAAGATGGAGATCACCTGTTCCAATGAGCCAGCATCAATTGGGCTTAATAGTGAAGGTCCATTATAGACTGGTTTAACTGTAATTCTTCACACTGACCTATATTTGTTTCACATGAGTCACCGGTGTAACCAGAATTGCATGTGCATATTCTCCGTATGTCACCAAATGCTGTACATCTACCACTGTTCAGACATGGCTGCTCTGTGCATACATCTCTCACAGTACCACAACTGAAAACAGAACATAACACTATTCTTAGCCCATGTACACAGAAATGTATAATAAAGAATGAGGGGGTAGGGGGGACTTTTCAGATGGAATGGTAGTTGGTAATTGCTACAGTGCAATTCAAACATCACAGCAGCATAGATCGTTTCCACAGTAAAATAAACCACATTGATCGACATAATGTGGTTTCCATAAAATGCATATTGTCTGTGGATAAGACTCCAGTGCTGTAGAAGATGGTGATATTGGTCAGTAGAATGTAGAGCTCTGTTAAATGACTATCACCATAGCCTTGACCTTTGACCCTGACCTCGACATGGAGATTTATGTCACTAAGAACATGGCATAACACACTCTTAACCCTTTAACCCTCAAATTTAGTCAGGAAAATTTATTTATTTTCATAGAAAATATATGTTTGCAGAACAAGAGATTAATTTTGAAGATCTATCACTGAAATGACTGGCTCAATTATCGAGCCAATCATCCCAGTGGTACATTTTCAAAAATAGTCTTCTCTTTTTCTGCAAATGGACATTTCTACAGACCACTGCAGGTGTTTATGGTTGCCTTATGCGTTAAAGGGCTTGTGAGGACTTGCGGTCGATAACGAGTTTAAATTAATTTTATGGTCTACTACACTATTTAAACACAATAGCGTCACTTTGGAGTGAGAAAAATATATTAGGCAGCCCAAATAACGAGATTAAATGATGCCTCAATCTGAATCGCATCACCACTTGCTGTGACGTCACACCGGGAATGGCGCTGTGAGCTGGCTTAATATTTCTCTCTCTGTAGTACAAAGGTAGCATATTTTAAAACGTGAGATTAACAAGATACACTTCACCTACCATAACATAAATTATGCCAGGTTGAAGCTAAGTCTTTGAGAAATAAAAAATCATGGGGGGGGGGCATCATGCCTGTGACAACCATATGAACTATATTGTTTTCAAACCAACTTCTTCCATGTATGGAAGTAGCATACACTCATATTTCAATGTTATGAAAAAGTAAAACTGTAGCGGATGAACAAATTTTAAATAGTATATTTACCCAACATTTTAGTTAATTTTAAACACATAACTGGAGTAACTGCTATATTGCAATCATAAATTTATTCATAAGCCTACACAATGGTAAATTGTGATTGTACGTGCACTGAGCGGTGTAGGCCTACTTAACTATCATTTAAAAAGTTGCACATTTGTGTACATGCATGCCTATCATCTATGCAAAACCTCTGCAGTCAATCCAGAAAGATAAGATATATATGCATTTGTAGAATTGTATTCCAAGAAGTGTGTGGGTGGGTTTGATTAAATATAGCCTAATTCACGTACACGAAATCCGATGTTACTGTCACCTCTAAAAGGCCTATACGTTAGAATTGTGATGTCAGGCACCGTGACCATGAGGTCTGTCCTTTAAGTTTAATCAACAAAAATATCATCAACTTCGATATTATTGAACCTTTGTGCATCTCGAACAATGTAGTGTACCTGTGTGAACAATGAATTGTCAAAGAATAAGTGCATAGGTGCCTAATACGCGCAGCAGTAGAGAGCCTATCTATGCTCCCCGAGATAATAATCTAGACTATTAGGAATTGGTGTCATCCCGGTGTGACGTCACAACTCTAGCGCGATAGCTAGAAATGGTTGGTTGTCAAGGTGATTGCTATATGCTTATCTCAGCTTTGGCTCCCCGAGATAATAATCTAGACTATTAGGAATTGGTGTCATCCCGGTGTGACGTCACAACTCTAGCGCGATAGCTAGAAACGGTTGGTTGTCAAGGTGGTTGCTATATGCTTATCTCAGCTTTGGATGGGCCGATTACAAAAATTTAAAAAGCATTTTGTTCTTCTAGTAAAGGAAAATCTGTATTATGATTGTCAAGTTAATCAGAGCGATCGGGTATCTAGTCCTCACAACATCTTTAAAGTATTAACTTTAAGGTCGACCAGATCTATATAAAATGCCAATCTTGTTGTTCCCAGTCACGATAGTGATGAAGAGTTTGTATCCAGAATGTTAGTATGAATGGATGACTAACTGACATATACAGAATGCATGTAGGCACCCTACAACAATATTCCCTCTACACTGAGAGGCAGAGAACATGTGAAGATGTGCTACGAGCTGCACGTTGACATCTACTCTGTAATCTGTTGCTAATATGTCACATAATTATATACTTCCAAAAATATCTACTCTCAGTAGGCTTCACACCGCCTCTAACATCGGGTCATTTTGATTGGAATCTGGTATGGTTCTTTCATTTATATTGATTGAAGTATTGATTGATATGGTTCTTTCATTTATATTGATTGATGTATTGATTGCTATGGTTCTTTCATTTATATTGATTGAGGTATTGATTGATATGGTTCTTTCATCAACTCGACGACCTGTTATTGTTAGGTCAATACTGTAAGTAACAACTTGCAGCTAGGTTGTGATTATAACATCGCCAAGGTAATTACCTTAACCCTCTCATCTCTAAACACTAAGTACACAATATTCATTATGATCAAAGAATTATTGTTGACATTTTCATTTTTCTGGATGGTGTTGCTTTTTAAGATAGTACCAACTTTCAATCACATTACATTCAAACTATTCAACCGGCTTCCTGCATGGCTTCAAGGCAATGGAAATAGTGAGCTCACTTAGGTGGTGAGTGGTATAGCAGGATTTACGTGAGCTCACTTAGGTGGTGAGTGGCATAGCAGGATTGTACATGAGTTCACATATGTGGTGAGTGATATAGCAGGATTGTACGTGAGCTCACTTAGGTGGTGAGAATCCTGAAAAGCTTGGACATATACAGGTAGACCCTCCAATCAGATCATGACACACGCCACTGTTCAGACACGTAGCTGTCGCACAGTCGTCTTTCTCAAACTCACATCTATTCCCACTAGTATCAGCTATAAGAAAAACAAAGAGAACACACGTCATCGCAAAACTCTACCACTTTCACGAACTGTGATGTTATACACCACCAACCCATCCCGGGGCTATACCCAAATATAAACATTGCCTCATAAACTGCAATCATATGAGTAACTCACATAGCAAATTCGTTTGAACTCCACAGTCAATGGCACATTCTCGCAAAACCACACCACTTTCGTGAACTGTGACCTTATACACCACCAGCACCCCACCCCACAAACTAACCCATCCCGGGGGTATACCCAAATCTAAACATTGCCTCACAAACTGCAATCATATGAGTAACCCACATAGCAAATTCTGTTGAACTCTGATAATTTTGGCGTTCTGCTTGTTATCATGAAAAGCTGGTACAATATGGGATCCCTTTCTAGCTATGCCATGCCCATTTCTAGCTAAGCTCCAGTTAAAGTCAAACCAGTTTCAAAATATTCAACAGAATTTTTATTAAATAGTAAATGCTTCAAAAACATAGAATTTGTCCACTTGACAAACTTTTCAATGTTCATAATGGAGCTAGATACTCCAATATGTATTGTGACGTCAGCCTACATGTGACATAATTGATTATGATGTCATAATTGATTGACAGATGGATACCCCTATTGTTGCTAACTCAAAAATGTTAAATGTGAAAAATGCGATCTTTAGAAGATAATGTTAGTGTTACCAAAGGAAGGAGCTAGCATTGTTATTAATCACACCCTCTGCAATACGCAATCACAATCGATAATCTTTAAGGGTACATTGATACATACTTAAACACGAGCACGTGAACCCATTCACCAAGTTAATACATCCGCCACCATGGTAACAGGGACTGGAATCGCATTCATTGATGTCTACATCACAGTTCCTGCCAGTATATCCTGTAAGACATACATTTACATCAGTTCCAGTCTCTATATCCTACAAGACAGACATTTATATCACAGTTTCTGCCTCTATATCCTACAAGACAGACATTTATATCACAATTCCTGCCTCTATATCCTACAAGACAGACATTTATATCACAGTGCCAGCTTCTATATCCTACAAGTCAGACATTTATATCACATTTCCAGCCTCTATATCCTACTTACCTGAAGCACAGATGCAATAATACTGACTGTTCATCACATTACAGGTACCACCATGCTGACACGGAGATGTATCACACAACTGAAAATCTAAAAAATGAAAGATAACGTGCTAGATATATAGACTCAATGTCATGTGATTCATCAGCATTATTTATTTACTGATCATTATTAAACATCTTCAAGAACAATACTAACCATTCTATCATTACCATCATAATCATCCAACAATTATCATCATCATCATCACCAGCTGAAGAAGCATCATCATACCCTTCATCATAGCTATCATCATCATGGTCATCCACGCCCCCCCCCCCACCCCAACAATTATTATCATCATCATCATCACCACCACCATGACCATTATTATCATCACCACAATGACCATCACCACCACCATCATGACCACCACTATCATCGTCACCATGACCATCATCATCACCATGACCACCTTGACCATCATCAGCCCCATGACCATCATCATGACTACCAGTGACCACGACCATCATCATCACTACCACAACCATCATCACCTTTACAATGACCACTAGGACGATCACCATGACCACCATGGCCATAACCATCACCATTATGACCATCATCACCATTGCCACCACCTGCCGTAGCGTCGTCATCATTGTCATTCATTCATAATCTACTAAGTAATTGAGAAACATAACTTACATGCAAAAATGCAATCAGCTCTTTTGGTTCTAGCCGATGCTGATGTGATATAATTGGATCCACAAGGGAGACAAGTCATCTGCTTTACCTCATCCTGATAAGAGTTGATTGGGCATGATGTACACGGCTTTAGACCATTATATGAAAATGTTCCCACCGGACATGGCTCTGTATAATATAACAAACATAATTATAACATAAATAATTGTGTTGATAAACTAGAAACAGTAATAATTACAAGAAAGTTTGCGCGCACGCACGCACGCACGCACGCACGCACGCACACACGCACGCACACACACACGCACACACACACACACACACTTATACATCATATGCTAATAACATTCTGCTGACCAAGAGGTGGATATATGATTAAATACCTATAGATTTCCTCATAGATACCGCAGAGCAAGAGGTGGATATATGATTAAATACCTATAGATTTCCTCATAGATACCGCAGACAAAGAGATGGACATGATTAAAAACCTTTAGATTTCCTCACAGATACTGCAGATCAAGAGATGGATATATGATTAAAAACCTATAGATTTCCTCAAAGATAACGCAGACCAAGAAATGAATATATGCTTAAATACCTATAGATTTCCTCATAGATACCGCAGACCAAGAGATGGACATATGATTAAAAAACTATGGATTTCCTCAAAGATAACGCAGACCAAGAGATGGATATATGAGTAAATACCTATAGATTTCCTCAAAGATAATGCAGACCAAGAGATGGATATATGATTAAATACCTATAGATATGACCAAAAACCTATAGATTTCCTAAAAGATACTGCAGACCAAGAGATAGATATATGTTTAAAAACCTATAGATTTCCTCAAACATAACGCAGACCAAGAGATGGATATATGATTAAAGACCTATAGATTTCCTCAAAGATAACGCAGACCAAGAGATGGATATATGCTAAAAAACCTATAGATTCCCTCACAGATACCGCAGACCAGGAGATGAACATATGATTAACTACCTATAGATTTCCTCATAGATACCGCAGACCAAGAGATGGACATATGATTAAAAACCTATAGATTTCCTCAAAGATACTGCAGACCAAGAGATGGATATATGATTAAAAACCTATAGATTTCCTCAAAGATAATGCAGACCAAGAGATGAATATATGATTAAATACCTATAGATTTCCTTATAGATACTGCAGACCAAGAGATGGATATATGATTAAATACCTATAGATTTCCTCAAAGACACTGGAGACCAAGAGATGGATATATGATTAAATACCTATAGATTTCCTCATAGATACCGCCGAGCAAGAGATGGACATATGATTAAATACCCATAGATTTCCTCATAGATAATGCAGACCAAAAGATGAATATATGATTAAATACCTATAGATTTCCTCATAGATACCGCCGAGCAAGAGATGGACATATGATTAAAAACCTATATATTTCCTCAAAGATAACGCAGACCAAGAAATGGATGTATGATTAAAAACCTATAGTTTTCCTCATAGATACTGCAGATCAAGAGATGGATATATGATAAAAAAACTATAGATTTCCTCAAAGATAACGCAGACCAAGAGATGAATATATGATTAAATACCTATAGATTTCCTCAAAGATAACGCAGACCAAGAGATGGATATATGATTAAATACCTATAGATATGACCAAAAACCTATAGATTTCCTAAAAGATACTGCAGACCAAGAGATGGATATATGTTTAAAAACCTATCGATTTCCTCAAAGATAACGCAGACCAAGAGATGGATATATGATTAAAGACCTATAGATTTCCTCAAAGATAACGCAGACCAAGAGATGGATATATGATAAAAAACCTATAGATTTCCTCACAGATAACGCAGACCAAGAAATGAACATATGATTAACTACCTATAGATTTCCTCAAAGATACTGCAGACCAAGAGATGGATATATGATTAAAAACCTATAGATTTCCTCAAAGATAACGCAGACCAAGAGATGAATATATGATTAAATACCTATAGATTTCCTCATAGATACCGCAGACCAAGAGATGGATATATGATTAAAAACCTATAGATTTCCTCAAAGATAACGCAGACCAAGAGATGAATATATGATTAAATACCTATAGATTTCCTCAAAGATACTGCAGACCAAGAGATGGACATTGATTAAAAACCTATAGATTTCCTCAAAGATACTGCAGACCAAGAGATGGATATATGATTAAAAACCTATAGATTTCCTCAAAGATAATGCAGACCAAGAGATGAATATATGATTAAATACCTATAGATTTCCTCATAGATACCGCAGACCAAGAGATGGATATATAATTAAATACCTATAGATTTCCTCAAAGACACTGGAGACCAAGAGATGGATATATGATTAAATACCTATAGATTTCCTCATAGATACCGCCGAGCAAGAGATGGACATATGATTAAATACCCATAGATTTCCTCATAGATAATGCAGACCAAAAGATGAATATATGATTAAATACCTATAGATTTCCTCATAGATACCGCCGAGCAAGAGATGGACATATGATTAAAAACCTATATATTTCCTCAAAGATAACGCAGACCAAGAAATGGATGTATGATTAAAAACCTATAGTTTTCCTCATAGATACTGCAGATCAAGAGATGGATATATGATAAAAAAAACTATAGATTTCCTCAAAGATAACGCAGACCAAGAGATGAATATATGATTAAATACCTATAGATTTCCTCAAAGATAACGCAGACCAAGAGATGGATATATGATTAAATACCTATAGATATGACCAAAAACCTATAGATTTCCTAAAAGATACTGCAGACCAAGAGATGGATATATGTTTAAAAACCTATCGATTTCCTCAAAGATAACGCAGACCAAGAGATGGATATATGATTAAAGACCTATAGATTTCCTCAAAGATAACGCAGACCAAGAGATGGATATATGATAAAAAACCTATAGATTTCCTCACAGATAACGCAGACCAAGAGATGAACATATGATTAACTACCTATAGATTTCCTCAAAGATACTGCAGACCAAGAGATGGATATATGATTAAAAACCTATAGATTTCCTCAAAGATAACGCAGACCAAGAGATGAATATATGATTAAATACCTATAGATTTCCTCAAAGATACCGCCGAGCAAGAGATGGACATATGATTAAATACCCATAGATTTCCTCATAGATAATGCAGACCAAAAGATGGATATATGATTAAAAACCTATAGATTTCCTCAAAGATAACGCAGACCAAGAGATGAATATATGATTAAATACCTATAGATTTCCTCAAAGATACTGCAGACCAAGAGATGGACATTGATTAAAAACCTATAGATTTCCTCAAAGATACTGCAGACCAAGAGGTGGATATATGATTAAAAACCTATAGATTTCCTCAAAGATAACGCAGACCAAGAGATGAATATATGATTAAATACCTATAGATTTCCTCAAAGATACCGCAGACCAAGAGATGGACATATGATTAAAAACCTATAGATTTCCTCAAAGATACTGCAGACAAAGAGATGGACATATGATTAAATACCTATAGATTTCCTCAAAGATACCGCCGAGCAAGAGATGGACATATGATTAAATACCCATAGATTTCCTCATAGATAATGCAGACCAAAAGATGGATATATGATTAAATACCTATAGATTTCCTCAAAGATAATGCAGACCAAGAGATGGATATATGATTAATGCATATAGATTTCCTCAAAGGTACTGCAGACCAAGAGATGGACATATGATTAAAAACCTATAGATTTCCTCAAAGATAACACAGACCAACAGATGGATATATGATTAAAAACCTATAGATTTCCTCATTGATAAGGCAGACCAAGAGATGGATATATGATTAAAAACCTATAGATTTCCTCAAAGATAACGCACACCAAGAGATGGATATTCGATTAAGAACCTATAGATTTCCTCAAAGATATTGCACACCAAGAGATGGATATATGATTAAAAACCTATAGATTTCCTCAAAGATAATGCAGACCAAGAGATGGATATATGATTAATGCATATAGATTTCCTCAAAGATACCGCCGAGCAAGCGATGGACATATGATTAAATACCTATACATTTCCTTAAAGATAATGCAGACCAAGAGATGAATATATGATTAAATACCTATAGATTCCCTCAAAGATACCGCCGAGCAAGCGATGGACATATGATTAAATACCTATACATTTCCTTAAAGATAATGCAGACCAAGAGATGAATATATGATTAAATACCTATAGATTCCCTCAAAGATACCGCCGAGCAAGAGATGGACATATGATTAAATACCCATAGATTTCCTCATAGATAATGCAGACCAAAAGATGGATATATGATTAAAAACCTATAGATTTCCTCAAAGATAACGCAGACCAAGAGATGAATATATGATTAAATACCTATAGATTTCCTCAAAGATACTGCAGACCAAGAGATGGACATTGATTAAAAACCTATAGATTTCCTCAAAGATACTGCAGACCAAGAGGTGGATATATGATTAAAAACCTATAGATTTCCTCAAAGATAACGCAGACCAAGAGATGAATATATGATTAAATACCTATAGATTTCCTCAAAGATACCGCAGACCAAGAGATGGACATATGATTAAAAACCTATAGATTTCCTCAAAGATACTGCAGACAAAGAGATGGACATATGATTAAATACCTATAGATTTCCTCAAAGATACCGCCGAGCAAGAGATGGACATATGATTAAATACCCATAGATTTCCTCATAGATAATGCAGACCAAAAGATGGATATATGATTAAATACCTATAGATTTCCTCAAAGATAATGCAGACCAAGAGATGGATATATGATTAATGCATATAGATTTCCTCAAAGGTACTGCAGACCAAGAGATGGACATATGATTAAAAACCTATAGATTTCCTCAAAGATAACACAGACCAACAGATGGATATATGATTAAAAACCTATAGATTTCCTCATTGATAAGGCAGACCAAGAGATGGATATATGATTAAAAACCTATAGATTTCCTCAAAGATAACGCACACCAAGAGATGGATATATGATTAAAAACCTATAGATTTCCTCAAAGATAACGCACACCAAGAGATGGATATTCGATTAAGAACCTATAGATTTCCTCAAAGATATTGCACACCAAGAGATGGATATATGATTAAAAACCTATAGATTTCCTCAAAGATAATGCAGACCAAGAGATGGATATATGATTAATGCATATAGATTTCCTCAAAGATACCGCCGAGCAAGCGATGGACATATGATTAAATACCTATACATTTCCTTAAAGATAATGCAGACCAAGAGATGAATATATGATTAAATACCTATAGATTCCCTCAAAGATACCGCCGAGCAAGCGATGGACATATGATTAAATACCTATATATTTCCTCAAAGATACCGCTGAACAAGAGATGAATATATGATTAAATACCTATAGATTTCCTCAAAGACACTGGAGACCAAGAGATGGATATATGATTAAATACCTATAGATTTCCTCAAAGATAATGCAGACCAAGAGATGGATATATGATTAAATACCTATAGATTTCCTCAAAGATAATGCAGACCAAGAGATGGATATATGATTAAATACCTATAGATTTCCTCATAGATACCGCCGAGCAAGAGATGAATATATGATTAAATACCTATAGATTTCCTCAAAGATAATGCAGACCAAGAGATGGATATATGATTAAATACCTATAGATTTCCTCATAGATACCGCCGAGCAAGAGATGAATATATGATTAAATACCTATAGATTTCCTCAAAGATAATGCAGACCAAGCGATGGATATATGATTAAATACCTATAGATTTCCTCAAAGATAATGCAGACCAAGAGATGGATAGATGATTAAATATCTATAGATTTCCTCAAAGATAATGCAGACCAAGAGATGGATATATGATTAAATACCTATAGATTTCCTCAAAGATAATGCAGACCAAGAGATGGATATATGATTAAATACCTATAGATTTCCTCAAAGATAATGCAGACCAAGAGATGGATATATGATTAAATACCTATATATTTCCTCATAGATACCGCCGAGCAAGAGATGAATATATGATTAAATACCTATAGATTTCCTCAAAGATAATGCAGACCAAGAGATGGATATATGATTAAATACCTATAGATTTCCTCATAGATACCGCCGAGCAAGAGATGAATATATGATTAAATACCTATAGATTTCCTCAAAGATAATGCAGACCAAGAGATGGATATATGATTAAATACCTATAGATTTCCTCAAAGATAATGCAGACCAAGAAATGGATATATGATTAAATACCTATAGATTTCCTCAAAGATAATGCAGACCAAGAGATGGATATATGATTAAATACCTATAGATTTCCTCAAAGATAATGCAGACCAAGAGATGGATATATGATTAAATACCTATATATTTCCTCATAGATACCGCCGAGCAAGAGATGAATATATGATTAAATACCTATAGATTTCCTCAAAGATAATGCAGACCAAGAGATGGATATATGATTAAATACCTATAGATTTCCTCATAGATACCGCCGAGCAAGAGATGAATATATGATTAAATACCTATAGACTTCCTCAAAGATAATGCAGACCAAGAGATGGATATATGATTAAATACCTATAGATTTCCTCAAAGATAATGCAGACCAAGAGATGGATAGATGATTAAATACCTATAGATTTCCTCAAAGATAATGCAGACCAAGAGATGGATATATGATTAAATACCTATAGATTTCCTCAAATATAACGCAGACCAAGAGATGGATATATGATTTAATACCTATAGATTTCCTACAAAGATAATGCAGACCAAGAGATGGATATATGATTAAATACCTATAGATTTCCTCAAAGATAATGCAGACCAAGAGATGGATATATGATTAAATACCTATAGATTTCCTCAAAGATAATGCAGACCAAGAAATGGATATATGATTAAATACCTATAGATTTCCTCAAAGATAATGCAGACCAAGAGATGGATATATGATTAAATACCTACAGATTTCCTCAAAGATAACGCAGACCAAGAGATGGATATATGATTAAATACCTATAGATTTCCTCAAAGATAACTCAGACCAAGAGATGGATATATGATTAAAAACCTATAGATTTCCTCAAAGATAACTCCGACGAAGAGATGGATATATGATTAAAAACCTATAGATTTCCTCATTGCTAAGGCAGACCAAGAGATGGATATATGATTAAAAACCTATAGATTTCCTCAAAGATAACGCACACCAAGAGATGGATATATGATTAAGAACCTATAGATTTCCTCAAAGATAATGCACACCAAGAGATGGATATATGATTAAAAACCTATAGATTTCCTCAAAGATAATGCAGACCAATAGATGCATATATGATTAATACATATAGATTTCCTTAAAGATACTGCCGAGCAAGCGATGGACATATGATTAAATACGTATACATTTCCTCAAAGATAATGCACACCAAGAGATGAATATATGATTAAATACCTATAGATTTCCTCAAAGATACAACCGAGCAAGCGATGTACATATGATTAAATACCTATATATTTCCTCAAAGATACCGCCGAGCAAGAGATGAATATATGATTAAATACCTATAGATTTCCTCAAAGACACTGGAGACCAAGAGATGGATATATGATTAAATACCTATAGATTTCCTCAACGATAACGCAGACCAAGAGATGAATATATGATTAAATACCTATAGATTTCCTCAAAGATAACGCAGACTAAGAGATGGATATATGATTAATGCATATAGATTTCCTCAAAGATAACGCAGACCAAGAAATGGATGTATGATTAAAAACCTATAGATTTCCTCATAGATACTGCAGATCAAGAGATGGATATATGATTAAAAACCTATAGATTTCCTCAAAGGTAATGCAGACCAAGAGATGGATATATGATTAATTACCTATAGATATGACTAAAAACCTATAGATTTCCTCAAAGATACTGCAGACCAAGAGATGGATATATGTTCAAAAACCTATAGATTGCCTCAAAGATAACGCAGACCAAGAGATGGATATATGATAAAAAACCTATAGATTTCCTCATAGACACCGCAGACCAAGAGATGGTCATATGATTAAAAACCTATAGATTTCCTCATAGATACTGCAGACCAAGAGATGGATATATGATTAAAAACCTATAGATTTCCTCAAAGATAACGCAGACCAAGAGATGAATATATGACTAAACACCTATAGATTTCCTCAAAGATAATGCAGACCAAGAGATGGATATATGATTAATGCATATAGATTTCCTCAAAGATACTGCAGACCAAGAGATGGACATATGATTAAAAACCTATAGATTTCCTCAAAGATAACTCAGACCAAGAGATGGATATATGATTAAATACCTATAGATTTCCTCAAAGATAACTCCGACGAAGAGATGGATATATGATTAAAAACCTATAGATTTCCTCAAAGATAATGCAGACCAAGAGATAGATATATGATTAAATACCTATAGATTTCCTCATAGATACCGCCGAGCCAGAGATGAATATATGATTAAATACCTATAGATTTCCTCAAAGATAATGCAGACCAAGAGATGGATATATGATTAAATACCTATAGATTTCCTCATAGATACCGCCGAGCAACAGATGAATATATGATTAAATACCTATAGATTTCCTCAAAGATAATGCAGACCAAGAGATTGATATATGATTAAATACCTATAAATTTCCTCAAAGATAATGCAGACCAAGAGATGGATAGATGATTAAATACCTATAGATTTCCTCATAGATACCGCCGAGCAAGAGATGGATATATGATTAAATACCTATAGATTTCCTCAAAGATAATGCAGACCAAGAGATGGATATATGATTAAATACCTATAGATTTCCTCATAGATACCGCCGAGCAAGAGATGGATATATGATTAAATACCTATATATTTCCTCAAAGGTACTGCAGACCAAGAGATGGACATATGATTAAAAACCTATAGATTTCCTCAAAGATAACACAGACCAAGAGATGGATATATGATTAAAAACCTATAGATTTCCTCAAAGATAACTCAGATGAAGAGATGGATATATGATTAAATACCTATAGATTTCCTCAAAGATAACTCCGACCAACAGATGGATATATGATTAAAAACCTATAGATTTCCTCATTGATAAGGCAGACCAAGAGATGGATATATGATTAAAAACCTATAGATTTTCTCAAAGATAACGCACACCAAGAGATGGATATATGATTAAAAACCTATAGATTTCCTCAAAGATAACGCACACCAAGAGATGGATATTCGATTAAGAACCTATAGATTTCCTCAAAGATATTGCACACCAAGAGATGGATATATGATTAAAAACCTATAGATTTCCTCAAAGATAATGCAGACCAAGAGATGGATATATGATTAATGCATATAGATTTCCTCAAAGGTACCGCCGAGCAAGCGATGGACATATGATTAAATACCTATACATTTCCTTAAAGATAATGCAGACCAAGAGATGAATATATGATTAAATACCTATATATTTCCTCAAAGATACCGCTGAGCAAGAGATGAATATATGATTAAATACCTATAGATTTCCTCAAAGACACTGGAGACCAAGAGATGGATATATGATTAAATACCTATAGATTTCCTCAAAGATAATGCAGACCAAGAGATGGATATATGATTAAATACCTATAGATTTCCTCAAAGATAATGCAGACCAAGAGATGGATATATGATTAAATACCTATAGATTTCCTCATAGACACCGCCGAGCAAGAGATGAATATATGATTAAATACCTATAGATTTCCTCAAAGATAATGCAGACCAAGAGATGGATATATGATTAAATACCTATAGATTTCCTCAAAGATAATGCAGATCAAGAGATGGATAGATGATTAAATACCTATAGATTTCCTCAAAGATAATGCAGACCAAGAGATGGATATATGATTAAATACCTATAGATTTCCTCAAATATAACGCAGACCAAGAGATGGATATATGATTAAATACCTATAGATTTCCTCAAAGATAATGCAGACCAAGAGATGGATATATGATTAAATACCTATAGATTTCCTCAAAGATAATGCAGACCAAGAGATGGATATATGATTAAATACCTATAGATTTCCTCAAAGATAATGCAGACCAAGAAATGGATATATGATTAAATACCTATAGATTTCCTCAAAGATAATGCAGACCAAGAGATGGATATATGATTAAATACCTATAGATTTCCTCAAAGATAATGCAGACCAAGAGATGGATATATGATTAAATACCTATATATTTCCTCATAGATACCGCCGAGCAAGAGATGAATATATGATTAAATACCTATAGATTTCCTCAAAGATAATGCAGACCAAGAGATGGATATATGATTAAATACCTATAGATTTCCTCATAGATACTGCCGAGCAAGAGATGAATATATGATTAAATACCTATAGATTTCCTCAAAGATAATGCAGACCAAGAGATGGATATATGATTAAATACCTATAGATTTCCTCAAAGATAATGCAGACCAAGAGATGGATAGATGATTAAATACCTATAGATTTCCTCAAAGATAATGCAGACCAAGAGATGGATATATGATTAAATACCTATAGATTTCCTCAAATATAACGCAGACCAAGAGATGGATATATGATTTAATACCTATAGATTTCCTCAAAGATAATGCAGACCAAGAGATGGATATATGATTAAATACCTATAGATTTCCTCAAAGATAATGCAGACCAAGAGATGGATATATGATTAAATACCTATAGATTTCCTCAAAGATAATGCAGACCAAGAAATGGATATATGATTAAATACCTATAGATTTCCTCAAAGATAATGCAGACCAAGAGATGGATATATGATTAAATACCTACAGATTTCCTCAAAGATAACACAGACCAAGAGATGGATATATGATTAAATACCTATAGATTTCCTCAAAGATAACTCCGACCAAGAGATGGATATATGATTTAAAACCTATAGATTTCCTCATTGATAAGGCAGACCAAGAGATGGATATATGATTAAAAACCTATAGATTTCCTCAAAGATAACGCACACCAAGAGATGGATATATGATTAAAAACCTATAGATTTCCTCAAAGATATCGCACACCAAGAGATGGATATTTGATTTAAAACCTATAGATTTCCTCATTGATAAGGCAGACCAAGAGATGGATATATGATTAAAAACATATAGATTTCCTCAAAGATAATGCAGACCAAGAGATGGATATATGATTAAATACCTATAGATTTCCTCAAAGATACCGCCGAGCAAGAGATGAATATATGATTAAATACCTATAGATTTCCTCAAAGACACTTGAGACCAAGAGATGGATATATGATTAAATACCTATAGATTTCCTCAAAGATAATGCAGACCAAAAGATGGATATATGATTAAATACCTATAGATTTCCTCAAAGATAATGCAGACCAAAAGATGGATATATGATTAAATACCTATAGATTTCCTCAAAGACACTGGAGACCAAGAGATGCATATATGATTAAATACCTATAGATTTCCTCAAAGATAATGCAGACCAAGAGATGGATATATGATTAAATACCTATAGATTTCCTCATAGATACTGCCGAGCAAGAGATGAATATATGATTAAATACCTATAGATTTCCTCAAAGATAATGCAGACCAAGAGATGGATATATGATTAAATACCTATAGATTTCCTCAAAGATAATGCAGACCAAGAGATGGATATATGATTAAATACCTATAGATTTCCTCAAAGATACCGCCGAGCAAGCGATGGACATATGATTAAATATCTATAGATTTCCTCAAAGATACCGCCGAGCAAGCGATGGACATATGATTAAATACCTATAGATTTCCTCAAAGATAACGCACACCAAGAGATGGATATATGATTAAAAACCTATAGATTTCCTCAAAGATAACGCACACCAAGAGATGGATATTTGATTAAATACCTATAGATTTCCTCAAAGATAATGCAGACCAAGAGATGGATATATGATTAAATACCTATAGATTTCCTCAAAGATACCGCCGAGCAAGAGATGAATATATGATTAAATACCTATAGATTTCCTCAAAGACACTGGAGACCAAGAGATGGATATATGATTAAATACCTATAGATTTCCTCAAAGATAATGCAGACCAAAAGATGGATATATGATTAAATACCTATAGATTTCCTCAAAGATAACGCAGACCAAGAGATGGATATATGATTAAATACCTATAGATTTCCTCAAAGATAACCCCGACCAAGAGATGGATATATGATTTAAAACCTATAGATTTCCTCATTGATAAGGCAGACCAAGAGATGGATATATGATTAAAAACCTATAGATTTCCTCAAAGATAACGCACACCAAGAGATGGATATATGATTAAAAACCTATAGATTTCCTCAAAGATAACGCACACCAAGAGATGGATATTTGCTTAAATACCTATAGATTTCCTCAAAGATAATGCAGACCAAGAGATGGATATATGATTAAATACCTATAGATTTCCTCAAAGATACCGCCGAGCAAAAGATGAATATATGATTAAATACCTATAGATTTCCTCAAAGACACTGGAGACCAAGAGATGGATATATGATTAAATACCTATAGATTTCCTCAAAGATAATGCAGACCAAAAGATGGATATATGATTAAATACCTATAGATTTCCTCAAAGATAATGCAGACCAAGAGATGGATATATGATTAAATACCTATAGATTTCCTCAAAGACACTGGAGACCAAGAGATGGATATATGATTAAATACCTATAGATTTCCTCAAAGATAATGCAGACCAAGAGATGGATATATGATTAAATACCTATAGATTTCCTCATAGATACCGCCGAGCAAGAGATGAATATATGATTAAATACCTATAGATTTCCTCAGAGATAATGCAGACCAAGAGATGGATATATGATTAAATACCTATAGATTTCCTCAAAGATAATGCAGACCAAGAGATGGATATATGATTAAATACCTATAGATTTCCTCAAAGTTACCGCCGAGCAAGCGATGGACATATGATTAAATACCTATAGATTTCCTCAAAGACACTGGAGACCAAGAGATGGATATATGATTAAATACCTATAGATTTCCTCAAAGATAATGCAGACCAAGAGATGGATATATGATTAAATACCTATAGATTTCCTCATAGATACCGCTGAGCAAGAGATGAATATATGATTAAATACCTATAGATTTCCTCAGAGATAATGCAGACCAAGAGATGGATATATGATTAAATACCTATAGATTTCCTCAAAGATAATGCAGACCAAGAGATGGATATATGATTAAATACCTATAGATTTCCTCAAAGTTACCGCCGAGCAAGCGATGGACATATGATTAAATACCTATAGATTTCCTCAAAGATACCACCGAGCAAGCGATGGACATATGATTAAATACCCATAGATTTCCTCAAAGATACCGCTGAGCAAGAGATGAATATATGATTAAATACCTATAGATTTCCTCATAGATAATGCAGACCAAAAGATGGATATATGAGCAAGCTTACCACTCTTCATCTGAAGATATTTCTCAAAACCACTACAGAAACACTTTTTGGCTGAATTCGAAAGCTAATTTACAATTCAATAAATAATTGTTTAATATTTTGAAACTAATTTTGACTGGGAGCTGCTGAGCAACAAGAGGTTGCTGTTAAATTAGTTTCAAAATACTCAACAGGTTTATCGGTTTGATTACCTTGAAATTGTGATTCTGGGAATTCAGGGTTCAAAGTGTTAATATTACAAAACCATCAAAAATCCATTAGTTAGCACTATGTTAATTACCACTATGAAAACCCTTCAATGGGCGAGCCGCAAAAAATTGGCATTTGGTGTAGTCTTGGGGAATGCCCATCAGCGGGTAAAAAAGAAGAGTATTTTCGAAAATTTGGCACTACAATGGCTGGCTAGATAATCGAGCTAGTCATTCCAGTGGAAATCTTTAAAACTATTCTTCTGTTTACTTGCATTCGATAAGGAAATAGTTTGATTTTATTGACCACATTTGACCGGTAAAGGATTAATTAGCACCGATTACAAAAATCAGATATGAATATTATTAATGATGTACTAACCAATGCAATCCGACACTGATTTCTTCCCAATGCCTATTGTATAAGTGTTTACTGGACACGATTGGCAGGTAGTCGTGTTAACAGAATAGGTATTAACTGGACACTGGTCACATGGCGCACGTCCATCTGATGAGATCATACCCTCTGGACATGTTCCTGAATAGATATTCAAACATCTGAATTAACGTAAAACATTTAAAATCAGAACATCTGTCAAAAGTCATGTTTCCATACCAATAAACTAAAACAACACACTTAAATTAGAATAATATTTGAAAGCAAGATCTGTTATAGAATCCATGAGTCAAGCTTTCCTGTTAAAGCTGAATGGCCATTCGGAAACTAAAAAATTGTTTTAGTAAAAATGATAATAAATGAATTAATTATTGACGTTTGCAATTTGTATCAGGTAAACCTCCACCATATTGTTTTCCGCCGGCCATCTTCTTTTCCCCACACCAACAACGTAATAAAAGAGCTTGTCAAATCTAAATCTGTCCCCATTCACCTTTTGATGCCTGGTGTGCAAGACATCTAGTGCGCTCCCCAATATCTTCAAATAAGAGGCCCAAGGGGCCTGTGTCGCTCACCTGGAGCACTATGCATTTTTGTCAAAATTGTTGGTGGGTGGTTTAGTATTCTTTTAAATGAGATTGTGGACATTTCTGAAAGTCCAATATGGCCACCAAACACGCTACATTTTGATTGGTCCACTGTGGCCATGTTTCTGACATAGCTCCTTCCCTTGAACAAGCTTTAATGAAACCCAGTGCCAAATCATATCTCACAAATTTCAGCCCAATCCGCTGTGGTGATGGAGTTGTTTTGGCAAAAAATAGGTTATCCAAGAATGCCGCCAAACCATTTGGTAAATCAAGTTCCCTTGAACAAACTTGGTGCAGCTCTTGCCCTAGATGATATTTCATGCATTTTGAATTGATCCACCAAGTGGTTACAGAGATTTTCAAAGACATTTCTAAAAATCAAACAAAATCCAAGATGGCCACCAACCAAATTGGCCGATCAGCTTTGTTTGAACAAACATGGACCTCTATGCCCTAAGAATGCTTCCTGCCAAACATACTTGAAATCGCTCCAGTGGTTCTTGAGAAGACACTTTAAATTTCCCATTGCTTTAGTATTGGATTTTTTTATATGAAAAAGATCCAAGATTGATGCCAAACTGTTTATCCGACAGTTTCAAAAATGGCAAATATGAAATCAGAATACCCACAAACATAGATAACACCAATTTCGGCCTTAAAATCCATCAAATAAAAAATCTAATATGGCCACCAAACACGTTACATTTTGATTGACCCACCGCGGACATGTTTTATATGGATTACCTTCCCTTGAACAAACTTTAATGGCCCTTAGTCTCTAATCATATCTCCCCAATTTCGGCCTGATCCTTTCATTGGTTCTAGAGAAGTCGTTTTCTGGAAAACTATGTCATCCAAGATGGCCGCTGAACCATATGGTCAATCAAGTCCTCTTGAACAAACTTGGCTTACCTCTTGCCCTAGATGATGTTTCATGAGTTTTGAATCGATTCCCCAAGCAGTTTCTGAGAAGATTATTAAAGACGTTTCTTAAAATCAGCCGAAATCTAAGATGTCCGCCGGCCATATTGCCCAATCGGCTTCCACTGAACAAACTTGGATCCCTATGCCCTAAGGATGCTTCCTGACAAATATAATTGAAATGGCCCAGTGGTTCTTGAGAAGTCGCTTAAAGGAAAAGTTGAGCCAATAAAATACAGGCAAATCATGACCTGAGGAAGTAAGAATGAAATGAATATGTTTATAATTACGTTCTATTCCATCCAGCATAAATATCCATTCAAAATTAGATATAAATGTGTAGTTATTCTCTCTCAGACGAGCTATTCGACCTTGCACGAACACCAAGACATATTGGAAATATCAATAATGCTGATGTCATTGATCTATGTGTAGATCAACTCAATTCAATCCAATTAGTTTATTTGCATATCAAAGCGAATGAGCCCTAAACAATATAGTCACGGAAATACTGCCTCTAAAATCTGATACCGTGGCAATAGAATGCATGATTTCACATTTTTACACCGAGCCACTGATAAGAATTCATAGATAGTAGTATAGGGGAGATCAGGGTAATATGTACACATGCATTATATATGGCAAAGGGCGATTTTTGTACAATACAAAATGATGTGGTTTGGTGGTGGTGGTGGTGGTGGTGGTGGTGGTGGTGGGGGGGGGGGGCAGTAGTACCACCATGACCACCACCTCCACAACCACTATCAACTGCCACAATCACCCCGCCATCTGTTCTTGTTAGTGCTTCTTTTTGTCTTTTAACTGTCTTTCTGATCACCCTAGTGTTCTGAGTCGTGGCTATGTTGTTTTGAGGTTGGTTGTGGTTGATAGTTATCCCCATATGTTGAAGCAAGATCGATATAATCTTAAAAGCTGCGGGTCATGCATTACGCTCAAAGTCCTGTCATCCTACATTATGTCCGGAAGTCACCAACAGCCGGAGTTCAGCCATTTCCGGTTAACCAGCGCATGCGTGACTTCTGAGTCGGTTCCTGGTTCTAGCGCATCACGTCATTTGGAAACCCGGGAATCTGAAGTCATCCACTGCTGGTAAGATTAGCAAATATTATAATTATCAGCAGATCACCACAAATGGTGTCAGGAGTAATTCTGGCCCGAGTTATTTGGTGAGGAAAATAATTTGCTCACATAAGTATAAAAATTTATTCGGTAACCATTCTGACTACTTTATAAGTACAAACGAATATATCTTCTTTTGTAATGGAGGCGCATTTATGATAAAACACTGTATAACCTAAAAGTCGAAATCGTCAGAATCTCATATTTGACAGGTAAATTTTGACTAGTCATTGTTTACTCGATTGTGCTATTACCACGTGATTATAGAATGTTTGATAGATTATGTATTTCCCATCCAATTGTCCTGTTACAATACTGTTATATGTTTTCAGGAATGTATTTTTGAGACTTTTGTGATGATATCCTGTGTATTTCCAAAGGATATTGTTGTTAAGTGTCCAGAATTTGGTCTTGAATTTTACATGTAATTTAAATAGTATTATGTAATTCTCATTCATATTAGATTAAGATTTTCTTATACTCAATCTACTATCTCAAATCAAATGTAGTTTTCACCATTTCACTGTAATACAGTGTTCATATAATCTTGAAAAGTGCTTGAATTTGAGCTGTACAAATCATGTCATAGAAAACTGCATCTTGACACAATTAGGTGTTGTTCGAAAGTTAAATCTCAAGACGTCATACAACTATTTCTGGCTGAAGATGAGCAAGATATTTAATTTATTATCTTCATATCTCAAGACAAACTAACCAATTAAATTATTGTCTTTATTAAGCATCACTCGTACCACACATTTTTTCCATAATGGTTGTCTGCATAAATACAGCTTCTATAGAAGAACTAATGACCCTTAAAGACATTGGTAGAAACCGTGCATCAGGTATCATTACCCTTCGCTAAGACAAAGGTGGTTTTATTACACTTGAAGACGTTAAATCTGACCCAGACTTTCCCTCCACTGCCACTATCTTGGAGAAATTGCTTGATGCTGGACTAATCAATTTTGAACCTGAGGATGGTGCTGCAGGCGGTTCAGAGCCTGATGAGCAATCTGAAATTGCTAACCGTAAGCAAGAGCTTATGGCTATCGAGCTTGAATGCACACATTTAAGGACCCTCTTTAAAAATCAACAAGCTCAGCTTAACGAACAAGCCTTACAATGTCCAAAAAAATCTAGTGAATTTATGGACAATCTAGCACCACGAGGTGTTTACGGGACTAGAGATGTGAAAAGAGAACAAAATTCTCCTCCACATGACCAAACTGACCGGCCCTGTCAATTTGATGGTCCTTCGCAAGGTGGCAAAAGACCATCTTTTAGACCCGAGGGTCAACCGCCGCCCAAATTATCTACCTTTGATGGAAAATCTGACTGGAAACCATTCTCTGTCCAGTTTGAATGTATTGCCAACCGGTATCAGTGGTCCAATTTGTACAAACTAGACATGCTTATTGCCACGTTAAGAGATAGGGCGTTGAGGTTTTTCTGTTCATGCCCCCTTCCAGTCCAGAATAGCTATGACAGACTAAGTGCCAAGATGATGTCCAGATTTGGCAAGCGGGACTGACCCCATATCGTCCTCAAGCGCCTTCAAGATATTAGGCAAGACGGCAGTGCCTTAGAGGAATTCGTGGAAAATATCCAAGATCTTGCCATTTAGGGTTATCTGAATGCCCATGAAAGTTTGGTTGAAACAATCGCCATGGATACTTTCTTACAAGGGGTAGACAACAAAAGAGCTGCTCTTGTTGCCATGGACAAAGAGCCAGATTCTCTAGAAGAACGTTCTACTCATGGTTTGTCCGTAAAGCAAAACATATTAGTGAAATCTCTGTTGTCAGATTATCAACATGTTTTTGCTAAGGACGACCTTGATTTAGGGCTGTTTAAAGATGTCACGCATAAAATTGACACAGGAGATGCAAAGCTGGTGCGTGCTAGGCTTCGCTGAACGCCACTAGGTTTTGAAAATGATGAGGAGAAACACCTCAATGATATGCTGGAGAAGGGCATTATTGTGCTTTCCAAATCTGAATGGTCATCCGCTCCAGTGCTGGTCCGCAAGACGGGTGGTACTGTGAGATACTGCATAGATTTTTGTGACCTAAATAAAGTTACCCGCAAAGATCTTTATCCTCTTCCTAACATAGAAACCTGTCTGGATGCCTTGGGTGGTGCAGAATATATCAGCACACTCGATATGGCTGCCAGTTATTGGCAGATTGAAGTGGCTCCAAAGGACAGACACAAGCTCGCGTTCGTCACTAGGTACAGCCTGTTTGAATTTGTCAAAATGCCTTTTGGTACATGCAACAGTCCGGCTACTTTCCAGAGAATGATCCAACTGGTATTGCACAGCCTTAATTGGCATGAGTGCCTTGCCTACCTAGACGATATAGTCGTGACAGGCAAAGATTTTGACAGTCATTTGTCAAATTTAAGAGCTGTATTCTCACGTTTCCGTCAACAGTCTTAAATTAAAACCTACAAAATGCATTCTGTTTCATAAAGAATTGTGTTTTCTGGGTAGAATGGTATGTAACAAAGGCATCTCGGTTAAGCCCCAGAATTTGGAATGTGTTGTGAATTGGCCTGTCCCTACGAATCGCAAAGAATTAGAATCTTTCTTAGGCCATATGAATTACCACAGGGACCATATCCAGGGTTTTGCTGGTATCGGCACTCCACTCTCTGGATTAACCAGTTCCAAAGTTAATTTCATTTGGAATTGCGAGCATCAGGCTGCTTTTGAGTCCCTCAAATTTGCTATGATGAGCCCTGATGTACTGGAGTATCCCAAACCTGATGGCATTTTTATATTAGGTACCCATCCTCCTCAATACCATAGAGAATGGTTTCATTCAGGTCCTCCAATGCCAAGACAGAGTTTTACCCCTGTGGGCCCAGCACCACAAACGTCATATAATCTCTGGACAGCTCGATAGTCTGTCCCCTGTAGACGCTAATCCTGATGGTCATCCCTCACCTAGTGGCATGAATCGCCAGACCCGAGGAAAATTCCATCATCCCTCTCCTAGTGGCATGAATAGTCAGGCCCAAGGTTCCAATGCACCAATTAGTGGAGCGGGAAGAAGACAAGGTCGACTTCCTGCTAGATTTCTGGATTATGACCTTGACCTTTGAATAGGTCGACGTTATTGTACACAGCCCTGTCCCTAATTTGTGTCTCTCAGACGTCCTTGATGCGTTTCTTTGAGACACTTATTCATCGTATTTCGCTTATGTCAATATTTGTAGTTAATGCGAGTGATGTTAATCCATTTGCCCACTTCTTCCGTCAATTGGACTTTTCAGTTTTTAACTTTTCGCATATCAATGTCCCTTGTTTCCTTGTATCAGTAATCTTAATAGGTTAATAGTGTCTATTACTTCTGTCTCTTCACACCTAGTATTTAACCCTGAGAATTATAATCCTCTGTGGCAAGGCTACACTGGCCCGTAGATTATAATTCTTGTAGTTTTAGATATTCTTCCTTAAGGTGTAATTTTAAATCTGCATTAATACTAATTCAGTTCAGTCATCACTCACCTTTGATAAGTGATAAATAGGTGTAACAGTGACATTCCTTAACTTGTAAATATAAAAAAATATCCACCCATAGTGTAGTTTAGCTTTGGTAAGATTCGGTCAGATTGGTTTTACAAATCGTTTAATTGAATACTTTCATGACACTAAGCTACTTATTCCCAAGTCATTATTTGTAGCAGTATCATAGTATAAACATTATAAAACTAGCTAATTGTAAATAAGTCTGGCTCTTTATCATTAAAGCTAGTTTGCATCTATATTAACAACAAAGACAGTTAGCCTTTGATAAATAAATTGCCTTTCATATGTATAAAAGTAGTTTCATCACAGACTCAACAATAGTTCTTGAGCATTTCTGACCAGTGTGGCAATGTTTGCTTGGCCCGCTGAGATCTGATGTTCTAAGAAAATTCATCAAATTTCTTTTTCACGAGTGAGATGACATACTTACCTCCCTAACACCCCTGATCTACTAGTATATCGGCTCTAAATTCAATAATATTCAAAATTATAAAAAGTTAGGTGCCCCTAATGGGCAGGTTGATGTACACAGTCATGCACATGACAGACACCACCCACTGTGCATGCGCATACTGGTACTTCCGTTACTAAATATTGGCTGACATAGAAGCAACTATTCAAATAATCAAAGGGCCAGGCCTCTGTGGGGTGGAGGCCGGGATCCTGTTAGGGAGGTAAGTATGTCATCTCACTCGTGAAAAAGAAATTTGATAAATTTTCTTATTTCACATCATGAGAACATACTTACCTCCCTAACACTCTTGATAAAAACCAGAATTTTAAAGTACATTTGGTGGGAGGGAGGCAAGGTCCTGAAAACCAGCGCACCCTCGAAGAGACTAGGCGCTTTGAATTTTCAAGAGATTTAAAACATCTGAAATTGTGACTGAAACACAACCAGGAATAGAATTTTGCATTGGATAATCGACCGATGAAGAGAGATTGATCAAAAGGCAAATGCGCTCGCCCCCCCCCCCCCTCTTTCTGAGGAAGGTTAGGAAAAACCACTGCTCTAAATGACTAGCACGTTCTCTAATACTTAATGAAAGTATTACTAGACATTGAAAAAAAGAAGAATTGCTTCAATTTCAAAACTCTCTGAAAGAACCACAATTAAGAGACATTAACCATCACCATATTAAAAATAAGAAATGACACCATCACCAAGACAAAAAACAAGAATGGTCATATATACTGACCTCTGATGTCTTGGACGCGGCACTCATCTCTTCCCCCACCGAATGAAGAGAATTGTACCAGCTAATAGTAGGGATACCCTACCAACAAATGTGATATTTGTAAATAGCAGAGGAGGAAACAAATTACAAACATAAACCTCTACATTATTTTATTTTCTGAGGGCTGGGACGGTGAGCGGGTTAGAAGTGTCACAAAAGTAATGGTCGGTAAAACTTGATTCACAGTGGCACTGGGCTACTGACATAATGTTTTCAATAGAAACACCATTATATAATGCCGTGGAAGTTACCACACCACGAACACTATGAGCCTTGGCTCTATCTACTTGAATTCCAGTGGCTGTCTTATGACAGAATTGAATACATTCTACTATCCATCTGGAAATAGTGTCTCTTGACGCCCTACCATGGGGTTCAATATATGACAACCATAGGGAACATGGGTCCATCCGCCAGACCTCAGTTCTTCTCTTGTACTTATTTAAAGCACGGATAGGACACCATACTTTAGCACCAGGATCATATCTGGTTATGGCAGGTAGAACAATAGGTTGACCTGGATACTTTAAAGTGCCCGCAACTAAAAATACAGTTTTAAGTGTCAATAATTTTACAGGTATAGCACTAAGTGGTTCAAAAGGTTTATCACTCAAAACCTGCAGAACCAGAGAAAGACTCCATGACAGTGTCATTGGAGGATTTCTCGGTCTAAGATTGCCCATACCTTTAATAAGAGTATTTAAAACACTTATTTCATCACTTCCCCTCTTTGCCAAGCAAGTGATAACAGTCATTAATGCTGATTTGTATCCAGCAATAGAATTAGGCTTAAGACTATAGGCATCATACAGGTGACAGAGAAAATCAGCTACTACCTGAATAGATGCTTCCATCGGATTGGTAGATCTCTTTGAGCACCATTCTGCAAATCTGTTGATTTTATAATTATAAGATCTGGAGGTTGACCCCCTTCTGGCTCTGGCCATGAAATTGGCTGCTTGCTCAGAAAAGCCCTACTTAATCGCGGATTTTTTGACAACATCCATGCAGTCAATTGAAACATTGATGGCTTGTTGTGAAGGGTCTTGCCCTGGAAGATAATATTGTCCATCAGAGGCAGAGGAACCGGATTGCAAACCAGAAGGTCCAGCAGATCCGCAAACAATGATCGGCTTGGCCAATTCGGGGCGATCAGAAGCACTTGGCATTCCTCGTGTTTGATCTTCTGAAGAATCCTTGGAATCAGGATTGTTGGAGGGTATGTGTATGCATACATTCCCTTCCAACTGATAGCTAGCGCATCTATTGCGATAGCGCTTGGATCCGGAATCGGAGAAACGTACGTCATCATCTTCGCATTCTTCTTCATTGCGAACAAATCTATGTTGGCCTTTCCCCAATGATTGAACAGGTGATCCGCCACACATTGATTTAGTTGCCATTCCGTAGGCAGAATGCTCATCCTTCGGCTCAATGAGTCTGCTAACAGATTCAGCCTTCCCGGAATATGAACTGCTTTCAAGGTAATCATGATCCATGCACCAGCAAAGCAGCTTCCATGTCATCATACAGAGACTGGGCGACTTCGTTCCGCCCTGGCGGTTTATGTAGCTCACTACTGTAGAGTTGTCTGAATGTACCATCACAAATTTTCCCTCCACGTCTTTTAAGAAGTGTTCCAGGCCCAGAATTACAGCCCGTAATTCTAGCATGTTGATATGTTCCTTTGACTGTTCCAGATTCCAAAGCCCTGATATAGTGGCTTCTTCCAGGCAAGCTCCCCATCCCTCCATCGATGCATCCGTAAACATCGTTACTTGAGGGTGGGGAGGCGTCAGCATGACCCCCCCCCCCGCCAGGAGATTTCCTCTCTCCATCCACCAATGAAGGTGATGAATGAGAGGGTCCAACACTTGAATGTGCGAGTCCAGTAATCCTGAACTCTGCGTCCACTGAGCCATGAGAAACCATTGAATCGGCCGCCTGCGTAAGGCCGCCTGAGGAATGACTGGTTCCATTGAAACCATCATACCTAACATTCTCAGATAGACTTGTGCTAGAATATAACGACTGTTGCAAACCAACTGGATGCACGAGGAGATTTTCCACTCTCTCCTGGGATGAATAAACATATCCTATCTCCAGATCGAAGAACATACCCAAGTAAACAAACCTCTGGGATGGAGTCAGCTTTGATTTCTGAAAGTTGATTATCCAGCCTAAATCTGTGAGAGTTTTCAAAACTATCTCCAGATTTGCTGTCAAGCTCTCTGGGTTGTGTGCTTTCAGCAACCAGTCATCTATGTAAGTGTGAACAGCTATATTTCTCCTGCGGAGGTATGCCGTGATAGCAAGTACCACTCAAGTGAAGACCCTTCGAGCCGTCGTGATGCCGAATGGAAGAACCTTGAATTCCCATTGCCGTCCCTGAAAAGCAAATCTCAGGAACCGACGAAAACTCCTTGCAATTGGAATGTGGAAATAAGCATCCTTGAGATCTATTGATGCTGTCCACATCCCCTTCTCTAACCCCAACAACATCGATCTTATTGTTTAGAAACTCGGTGTATCTATAAACTTGTTTAGAGGTTTGAGGTTGAGAATTGGTCTCCACCCTCCGGTGTTCTTTGTCACAAGAAACACGGTTGAATAGATGCCCGAACAATCTTGCGCTGGTTGAATTCCTTCGTTTAGAATTAGAGATTCTATCTCCTCTTCTATGCACAACCGCTTGTCTGGATCTCTTGGAATTTGAGTCCAGACCGGTACCAGAGACAGATGCAACGGCGGACCTTTTATCCATTCTGGACTGTATCCGTGCGAAAACCATTGCAAGACTAAGCGGTCCTGAATTAACCGCTCTCACTCCTGAATGTGGCAAGTCAAACGACCTCCCACTGGTGCACCTAGAGCTGATGGGGTGCCCATAAATTTTAGAAGTGGGAGTGTCTCTGGTACAAGTGATAACACCCGAGTGGTACCTGTGGTAACCGGAAAAACTTTTAGCCCATCAGGCCTGGTTACCACGCGCCGCTCTTCGTGCGCCACGCCCAGCGCCACGTGCACATAAGACAGCGCACTAATCGCCACTCGCGAGCTCTCCTCGGCGTCGCGCAAAGCGGTATTAGGTGAGCGCATAGCACCCGTGCACATTGCTCCCATGTCAGCACGGGAACCCGGCCGCGTATCTTCCCCCAGAGCGGCGCGATCATCCTTGCTCGGTCTGGGTGCTAGGCCATATCGAGCATACTGACTAGCAGTAACCCGACATCGCCTAGCAACGTCGCGGGGGGGGGGGGGCCTTCGCGAGGTGACCTTTCGGTCTGATCGACTCCTCTGCCGCCGAGAACATATCTAAGATATGTTCAGCATACGGCAGAGACACTCGTGCTGGCCAACGGCTTTGCCTGTAACCATGCTCGAGGGTTACCGCCGGCCGTCTCATCCACGGAGAACTCTGGTCTGACAGCGAGGAGCCACGCACACGCTTCTGACCAGTCTTCATTCGTGGCTACCTGCGAATTGTCGCCGAGCAGCGGGCTCTCGTCATCTTCAATGGCATTCGCAGGTAAGGCTGAGGAGGAGGCTATAGACGAACCTGGCTGCCCAGGGAATGTATACGGGCCCGCGAGGGCTGGCATAACATTCTCCATAGGCTGACCAGGCACCAAGGTCGTGCTTGTGTGTGGGGAATCATGCACACCAGCGCGGCCCGGAACGGCCGTATGAGATTCCACGCTTAAGTGGCCGTCCACTCCAAACTGGCCCACAGGCTGAACGCTGAATCATGAAACCTGCTCCCGAGGGAACAGTGCCATAGGTACGAGCGACCGCGCTCCCCATGAGAGGAGTGTAGACGTTCGTATCCATGTCTTCATGCTCATCCTGTGGACCGAGCAGGTAGTCTTCATCATCTTCCCGGTCAGGAAAGTTAGACTCTGGATTAGTAAGGAAAACTAACCCAGACTGACCAGGAAAATGCTCGAAAGCAGCTGATGAGGTTACTCCGCGAGTGATCGTGGTCAGGCCCGCTGGTCGGGTCCCACCCGATGCTGCTCGCGTCGCTGGAACACCAGGCGATGCAAACATCAAGCCTAGGTCCAAGATGGCTGCCCCTGGATCACTAAACACTTTGTCCGAGCTAGTAGGGCATGATCCAGGGACGGGGGCTACCTGCACTGAGGTCGATGAAACACCTGTGCCCGGAAACATGCCGTGAAGCATCTCAGGCGTCAGATTTTTCAAAGTCCTGCGCATCTCACTCACTAACTCAACCTTGAAGGCCTCGAGCTCACCCTTCTCAGAGGCCTTCTTCTTACCCTCCTTCTTAGTCTTCTTGCCCTCCTCAGCCATCAGCTTAGCCTGGGAACAGAAGAATTCAGAGGTTAGATTCCCCCCCCCACTCTTTACAAATGACACATTTGTTGGACAGCCTACAAACTGAACAAAGATGGCAAGGGTGGGGGAAGAATCTAGCCTTCATAGGCTTAAAGCAGGACGGACATACTTCTGAAAGGGAATGGATACGAAGACAATGAGTATTATAGTTTGCAAAACCTTGTTAATAGACTATTAGTACAAACAAGAACAAACTCGAGAAGACATCCACTTTTTTATATAGACAACCCTGATGGGACAGATGACTTCTCTAGTTAATAATAACCAATTACAACCAGGATCCCAAATTAAGAGAGAGAGAAAGGAGTAATGACTAACTAGATATCTCTCCACCTTCATAATAAAGGGTGATAAAACATCAAGGACTTTCTCTAAACTAAGATTATGACATCAAGAAAAGAGAAAAAACTCTGGCTGATTATGACATCAAGCCTCAATGCAACATCTCCTTCAAGGAGAGGGGACATCAGAAATGAATGCAAGAAAACATCTAGAGACTAAAGACATTCATTACTCCCGAGAATATAATATTAAATATATATATTCGAGAACCCATGCACATACAAGAGAGAATACAGTGCAATAACAAATGGCAGCAGAAATTTGTGAATATTTTCAAATAATTAAGTGCCATAACTAATAATCTCCCTTAGCCTGAGCACAGGCAAACCATCCTCTTGTGCAGGAGAACACGTCCATCCATCCGCTGAGACTCCTCTTCCAGAGGGTGATGGGACAAAAGGAAGGAGATATTTCTTTTATTAATTTAATATATCTCCAACCCGTAGACATATTACGATGATAAGTAAAAAAAGAGACGTGAACAACCTTCGAGAGAAGAACAGGAACCTTTACTCATACATAAGTCGAACCTGTGAACACAAAGCACAAGAGATTAATAGCCCTAGGCGCTGGGAAAAATTTAACAAGGATTCCCAGCACCTGAAAACGCAGTACCGCCGAAACGGCCGCAATGAAAACCGGTAACAAATAAAAGTTACAAGTCTTAGATAAATATATGGAACAATATCACCTGAGTAGATGAAGAGGAGGACTCCTCTAACACTTTTGCATCAGCCATGATGGAACAAGATGATAAAATATAGTGAAAATTCTCAATAGAGAGCCTGTAAAGTTTTCCACAAGTTGATTTCAGCCAAAACATTAGAAAACGGAAGTACCAGTATGCGCATGCGCGGTGGGTGGGGTCTGTCATGTGCATGACTGTGTACATCCACCTGCCCATTAGGGTCACCTAACCTTTTATAATTCTAAATATTATTGAATTTAGAGCCAATATACTAGTATATCAAGAGTGTTAGGGAGGTAAGTATGGTCTCATGATGTGAAATTGGACATTTGCATTTGGATTGTAAATACATTTAGAGCAAAAATGCAAAATCGTGGTAAAGTTTTGGCCACTATTGGTTTCAAATTTCTGAGCATATGAGAACCTTGTGGCAATGCTTGATTGGCCCGTGGACACCCATATGTTACAGCTTTTATAACAAAATAAATCTGTTGATACATTTCATGTGTATATCCGAAAGGCACCAACAGCCAGAGTTCAGCTGTTTCCGGTTAACCAGCGCATGCGTGACTTCTGAGTCGGTTCCTGGTTCTAGCGCATCATGTCGTTTGGGAACCCGGGAATCTGAAGTCATCCATGGCTGGTAAGATTAGCGAATATTATAATTATCAGCAGATCACCACACTCTCACATAGATTGATATTCATGTTTCGCAAGCTCTCCATCGATGTTGGCACGAAGCTACGCCTCTATTTTTAGATTTATAGCCAGATTGAAGCAGGCAGAAATCTGATTGGCTACCAGAAAACCGGCAGCGAACATAGCGAGAAATCGTGGGTTTGCAAGTACGGCCTGGAACAGTGAAACGATGTGAGTGGGCGTATGTTAGTACGATGGTCATCCTAGTACATGGTCACACCTTTTTCTGTGTTAAAATTATAGCCAAATCCGACCATTAGCTTCCGAAACATGCACAGATCCAGTATTTTATCCTATCCGGATCAGAATTCTTTTATCTCCAAATCCTCTTGCATGGCAACTTCCTTCGGTGTGTTAAAATTTTAGCCAAGTCGAGTAGTTTTTAAATATTTCTCGAAAATTGTGATTGACTAACTGGCGTAATTGCCTAATGGTGGTTTATTGAGTCGTGATCCGCAGCTAAGCACCTATATGATATACTGCCTGGCTGCCCGCCTTCCTGCCTACCTGCCTGCCTGCCTGTCTGTCCGTCTGTCGGAACCATTTGGTGGAATTCAACCAAATTTGTTATGTGAACCACCCATATGATTGCAGATTGCTTGAAAACATTTATATTCAGCTCTGGTGCCTATAGCCAGGGGCTTGGTTAACAGTTTGTGCTGGTGGTGATTATTGAAGTAGTGGTGGTGTTTGCTATTGTAGGTTTTCTTTTGGCTGTGCTGCTGGTTGTAATTGTTATTGTGATGATGATGATGATGGGTATGCATCTCTTTTACAACAGCTGCAGCACCACGACTGGTCATAGCTGTTACTGTTGTGGTTATGTGGTTGTTGGTGGCGGCATCAGTGGCTGCAGTGTCAGCAGCAATGGTGGCGGTAGCCACAGCAGCGGAAATGGTGTGTGCGTGCATGCACACGCATGCGTGTGTGTGTGTGTGTGCGTGCGCGCGTGCGTGTGCATGCATGTGTGTGTATGAAGAGTGGAGTATAGTAGTTGTTCCCCTCTCACCAAAACACAATATTCATTTTTATTTTTCAAAAATCATGCATAATATATGAAAATACTTACACATTGCCCTACGCTCCCCATTACATTTATTAGGTATTCCTGTCCGTGGGATTTTATAAAATCTGGGTGCTGATTACAAAGGCGCTCAGCAGACTAGAGCTTACTATTTGTCTAGCACATGTATCTTTGACATACAAATAAACTAATTGAATCGATCTACACACACATAGATGACATTAGTGTTATTGGCATTTTCAAAATGCCCTGGAGTTCGTGCAAGTTGGAATAACCGGGCTGAGAGAGAATAACTACACATTCATATCAAATTTTGAATGGATATTTATCCTGGATGGGATAGAACGTAATTATAAACATATTCATTTCATTTTTTAGTCCTCAGTTCATGATTTCTGTATTTTATTTGAGGACACTTTGATATGGGGCGCTTACTAGATGTGTTACACACCAGGCATCAAAGAGTGAATGGGACGGATTTGACAAGCTCTTTTATTAGGCTGGAGGTGTGGAGAAAAGAAAATGGGCGTCATAAAACAATTTGGCGAACGATTACTTGATACAAATTGCTAACATAAATAATTAATTCACTTACAATTTTTTTACTAAAGAAATTTCTTAATTTCATAATGACCCTTCAGCTTCAAGCTAAGAACGTTCTTATTTGTAATAGTCACCAGGATATATACATATTATGAAGACATAATTATTAATATAATATTAACGCATTAACGGTCATGCCGGCTAAAACCAACCTCTGTTATGGTCTTGTGGAATGGTCATTTACAGGCCTAGAGTAGACAATTTATGAATTTTCAAGTTGTATCCTTTTGGCCTGTAAATGGACATTCAATCCGCAAATATTACAATTTTTTGGACGAAAGTTGACCATTAAATGGTTAATAACATTCACTATATTATTTGTGATTTCAGGTAATCACTCATACCTTATGAGTAAATGACTTAGCATGTCGCTCAGGTAAGGACTTGATTTCAATGAAACAGGCGGGATGTTAAATATTAGGAGTGAAAGTTGTTGCTGTTTTAGCCACTTGCTCAGCTTTCAGCTTCAAAGTATTTAACCTGGTTTATCTGGTTGAATGATCTAATTAACCAGGCATATATGTGACCCATCAAACATCATGTAGAGTCAATGAAATAAGCATAAAACACTTCTTTATCCAATTAGAAGCACCAAGGGCAGGGAGGGTAAGATGTTCAGTCTCATATATATTCAGGGTAAGATGTTTTGTCTCATATATATTCAGGGTAAGATGTTCTGTCTCATATATATTCAGGGTAAGATGTTCAGTCTCATATATATTCAATCTTAATCAAATTAATAGCTGCTTCATCGCTTAAATTGGTGTAATACAAATTCTGTACAATACATGTACCAAACTCACCTACCTACCAACTCACCTCTCCATCTCACCCAAACAAGCACTTTACCCATATACACCTACCCAAGTCCCATATACACCCACACAAGTCCCATATATAGCCACCCAATTATCCTACCCACACATCAAACTCCATTACCCACCCACCTACATCCCTTACGCACCACATACCCAAATCCCTTAATTACCCACACACATTCCTTACCCACCCACTTTCCTTACCCACCCACCTGACATACACTACACACCCACATGACTTACACTACACACCCACCCGACTTCCCTACCAACCCACCAGACTCACATACCAACCCATTCAAATCCTGCACCAAGCAAACCCCTAGCCACTCTCATGATTGACTTACCTGCCCACCCACCTCCTCACGTGAATGAATGAGCTGATAGGATGAATGTATGCCCAGTGCTAACACACAATTCCACACAAAACAACAACACTGTGCAAACTTTCACAAATAAAATATAACAAATCCTGAGACTCTGTGTCACTCACCTTGAACACTGGACAAAGAGCAGATTTCCTTTAACTTAGTCGGATCAGATACTTACACTGTAGTGTTATTCTAGCGCAAGTGAGGGGTGTGTGTGTTAAAATGATTTCCTCAAGACCTATATGGTCATGGTCTACATTGACCAACGAGCTTTCTCCAGAAACAGGGTGGCAAACTAGGTTTAGTTCATCTACGATTGGTTGAAAATATATATAATGTTTTCATGGAAATCTTGCGAAAGTACAAGGTGGGCACCGTAAAAGTCATGATCAATCAAATTTAAGCCTAACCTTCCTGGTACAAATCATGCTAAGATCCGCTTAGCAAAACCTTGAGTTTCAGGTAACTAGGAACTCAATTCTGGATTAAAATAGATAGTTCCTTGTTCATGACAGAGGTCCCTGGGCATTATATCTCCTATGGTGGTTTATGTCATACAATAAATGTCTTGTCCAATCAGATTTGTGCATAGATGTCCTAGGACATATAACCCTCACATGTCTCTAGCCAGGTTTGATTAAAATTGACTCGGTTGTTAATGAAAATGAATCAGATTTCTTTATATACCAGAAGGCCAACTTTAGATCGCAAACTCAAGAGGTTTCTTCAAGTCACTAAGGACAAAGTCTGAGCCAAGTTTGGATGGGCAGGTGGATGGACAATTGATAGAGAGATGGATGGACAATGTATAGCCAGATTGATAGACAATAGATGGGCAGGTGGATGGCCAAGTGATGAACAGTGGTATGGACAGATGGATGTACAGATAGATGGACAATGAATGGACAGATGGATGGATAATGTATGGACAATGGATAGGCAGATGGATGGACAATGGATGGGAAGATGCATGGACAGATGGATGGGTAATCGATGGACAATGGATATGCAGATGGATGGATAATGGACAGACAGATGGATGGACAGCTGGATGGATAATGGATGGATAGATGGACAATGGATGGACAATAGATGGGCTGATGGATGGATAGATGGATGGATGGATAGGATAGACAGATTGATGGACAATGGATGCATGGATGGATGGACAATGGATGGACAATGTATGGATGGATAATTGATGGACAGATGGATGGACAATGGATCGACGGATGGATGGACAATGGATGGATGCACAATGGATGGATGGACAGATGGATGGCTACTGGCTGGAAAGATGGATGAACAGGAGGGAGAATGGATGGACACCGGATGGACATATGGATGCACAATGGATGGACACCGGATGGACAGATGGATGCACAATGGATGGGCAATGGATATGCAGATGGATGTACAGATGGATAGACATATGGATGGGCAATGGATGGACGGAGGGGTGGACAATGGATAGATGGATAATGAATGGGCAGATGGATGAACAGATGGAGGGACAATGGATGGGCACTGGATGGACAATAGATGAACAGACACACAGACAAATGGATGAACAATGGATGAACAGATGGATAGACATATGGATGGACAGATGGATAGACAAATGGATAGACAATGGATGAACAGATGATGGACAGATGGATGGACAATGGATGGATAATGGCTGGACAGATGAATGGACAGATGGATGGACAGATGGATAGACAATGGAAGGACAGATGGATAGACAATGGATGGACAGATGGATGGAAAATGAATGGACAGATGGATACACAAAGGATGGACAGATGTATGGGCAATGGATGGACAGATGTATGGACAATGGATGGATAGATGATGGACAATTCATGGACAGACAGATGGAGAATGGATAGACAGATGGATGGACAATGAATGGACAATGGATGGACAGATGGATGGACAATGGATAGGCAGATGGATGGACAATGGATGGATAATGGATGGACAATGGATGGGCAGATGGAGGGTAATGGATGGATATATGGCTGGAGAATGGCTGAACAGATGGATGGACAATGAATGGACAATGGATGGACAGATGGATGGACAATGGATAGGCAGGTGGATGGACAATGGATGGATAATGGATGGCCAATGGATGGACAATGGATGGACATATGGAGGGTAATGGATGGATATATGGCTGGAAAATGGATGGACAGATGGATGGACAATGGATAGTCAGATTGATGGACAGCTGGATGGATAGATGGATGGGCAGATGGGTAGACAATGGATGGATAGATGGATGGATGGATGGATGGATATATGGATGGATGGACAATGGATGGAAAGATGAATGGACAGATGGATGGGCATTGGATGCATGGATGGATGGACAATGTATGGATGGAATGATGGATGGACAGATGGATGGATAATGAATGGACAGATGGATGGATAATAGATGGATGGACGGATGGACAAGGATGGATGGAAAGATGGATGGATAATTGATGGATAGATGGATGGATGGACAATGGATGGAAAGATGGATGGACAATGGATGTATGGATGGATGGACAATGTATGGATGGAACGATGGATGGACAGATGGATGGATAATTGATGGACAGATGGATGGACAAGGATGGATGGAAAGATGGATGGATAATTGATGGATAGATGGATGGATGGACAATGGATGGAAAGATGGATGGACAATGGATGTATGGATGGATGGAAAATGGATGGACAATGTATGGATGGAACGATGGATGGACAGATGGATGGATAATTGATGGACAGATGGATGGCTAATGAATGGACAGATGGACGGATGAATGGACAGATGGATGGATATTGGATGGACGGATGGATGGATGGAAAGATGAATGGACAATGGATGGACAGATGGATAGATAATGGATGGAGAGATGGATGAACAGATGGAGGGACAATGGATGGACAGATGGATGGCCAATGAACGGACAATGTATATACAGATGGATGGGCAGATGGAGGGACAATGGATGGACACTGGATAGACAATGGATGGGCAGGTGGATAGACAATGGATGGATAATGGATAGACAGATGGATGGACAATGGATGGATGGAAAGATGGGTGGACAATGGATGGATGGACAGATGGATGGATAGTGAATGGACAGATGGATGAACAGATGGAGGGACAATGGATGGGCAATGGATAGACAATAGATGAACAGATGGATGGACAGATGGATGAACATATGGATGGACAATGGATGGGCAGATGAATGGACAATGGATGGACAGATGGATGGACATACAGACAGACAGATGGATGGAAAGATGGATAGACAATGGATGAACAGATGGGTGGACAGATGGATGGACAGATGGATGGATAATGGATGGACATATGGACCGACAGATGAATGGACAAATGGATGGAAAGATGGATAGATAATGGATGGACAGATGTATGGACAATGGATGAACAAATGTATGGCCAATGGATGTCTAGACACTGGATGGATAGATGATGGACAATTCATGGACAGATGGATGGATAGATGACTGGACAATGGATGGATATATGGATGGACAATTGATAAACATAGATGGACAATGGATTGATGGACAGATGGAGGGACAATGGATGGACAGATAGACAGACAATGGATGGACAGATGGATGGACAATGGATAGACAATGGATGGACAGATGTATGGACAATGGATAGACAGATGTATCGACAATGGATGGATGGCCAGATGATGGCTAATTCATGAACAGATGGATGGACAGATAAATGGACATATGGATGGACAGATGGATAAAATGACTGGATGCATAATGGATGGACATATGGATGGACAGATGGATTGATGGACAGATGGATAAAAAGACAATGGATGTATAATGGATGGACAGATGGATGAACAATAGATGGACAATGGATAGGCTGATAGATGAATAATGGATACACAATGGATGGACCGATGGATGCACAATGGACAGATGGATGGTAGGATGGACAGATGGATGGGCAATGGATAGACAATGGATGGACAAATGGACAGACGGATGGACAGATGGATGGACAATGGATGAACGGATGGATGGATAGTGGATAGACAGATTTATGGACAATGGATGCATGGATGGATGGACAATGGATGGAAAGATGAATGGACAGATGGATGGACAATGGATGCATGGATGGATGGACAATGTATGGATGGAACGATGGATGGATAATTGATGGACAGATGGATGGCTAATGAATGGACAGATGGACGGATAATGGATGGATGGATGGATGGATTGATAGATGGATGGATAATTGATGGATAGATGCATGGATAATGAATGGACAGATGGATGGATATTGGATGGACGGATGGATGGATGGAAAGATGAATGGACAATGGATGGACAGATGATGGACAATGGATAGGCAGATGGATGGACAATGGATGGATAATGGATGGACAATGGATGGACAGATGGAGGGTAATGGATGGATATATGGCTGGAGAATGGATGGACAATGGATAGTCAGATTGATGGACAGCTGGATGGATAGATGGATGGGCAGATGGGTGGACAATGGATGGATAGATGGATGGATGGATATATGGATGGATGGACAATGGATGGAAAGATGAATGGACAGATGGATGGGCATTGGATGCATGGATGGATGGACAATGTATGGATGGAATGATGGATGGACAGATGGATGGATAATTGATGGACAGATGGATGGATAATGAATGGACAGATGGATGGATAATAGATGGATGGACGGATGGACAAGGATGGATGGAAAGATGGATGGATAATTGATGGATAGATGGATGGATGGACAATGGATGGAAAGATGGATGGACAATGGATGTATGGATGGATGGAAAATGGATGGACAATGTATGGATGGAACGATGGATGGCAGATGGATGGACAAGGATGGATGGAAAGATGGGTGGATAATTGATGGATAGATGGATGGATGGACAATGGATGGAAAGATGAATGGACAGATGGATGGACAATGGATGGATGGAAAATGGATGGACAATCTTTGGATGGAACGATGGATGGACAGATGGATGGGTAATTGATGGACAGATGGATGGCTAATGAATGGACAGATGGATGGATAACGGATGGATGGATGGATGGACAATGGATGGATTGATAGATGGATGGATAATTGATGGATAGATGCATGGATAATGAATGGACAGATGGATGGATGGATGGAAAGATGAATGGACAATGGATGGACAGATGGATAGATAATGGATGGAGAGATGGATGGACACTGGATAGACAATGGATGGACAGATGGATGGCCAATGAACGGACAATATATATACAGATGGATGGGCAGATGGAGGGACACTGGATAGACAATGGATGGGCAGGTGGATAGACAATGGTTGGATAATGGATAGACAGATGGATGAACAATGGATGGATGGAAAGATGGGTGGACAATGGATGGATGGTCAGATGGATGGATAATGAATGGACAGATGGATGAACAGATGGATGGACAATGGATGGGCAATGGATAGACAATAGATGAACAGAAGGATGGACAGATGGATGAACATATGGATGGACAATGGATGGGCAGATGAATGGACAATGGATGGACAGATGGATGGACATATAGACAGACAGATGGATGGACAAATGGATGGAAAGATGGATAGACAATGGATGGACAATGGATGGACAGATGGATGGATAATGGATGGACATATGGACCGACAGATGGATGGACAAATGGATGGAGAGATGGATAGATAATGGATGGACACATGGATAGACAATGGATGGACAGATGTATGGACAATGGATGAACAAATGTATGGCCAATGGATGTCTAGACACTGGATGGATAGACGATGGACAATTCATGGACAGATGGATGGATAGATGACTGGACAATGGATGGATATATGGATGGACAATTGATAAACATAGATGGACAATGGATGGATGGAAAGATGGAGGGACAATGGATGGACAGATAGACAGACAATTGATGGGCAATGAATGGACAATGGATAGACAATGGATGGACAGATGTATGGACAATGGATAGACAGATGTATGGACAATGGATGGATGGCCAGATGATGGCTAATTCATGGACAGATGGATGGACAGATAAATGGACATATGGATGGACAGATGGATGGACAGATGGATGGACAATGGATGGACAGATAAATGGACATATGGATGGACAGATGGATAAAAAGACTTGATGCATAATGGATGGACATATGGATGGACAGATGGATTGATGGACAGATGGATAAAAAGACAATGGATGTATAATGGATGGACAGATGGATGAACAATAGATGGACAATGGATAGGCAGATAGATGAATAATGGATAGACAATGGATGGACCGATGGATACACAATGGACAGATGGATGGTAGGATGGACAGATGGATGGGCAATGGATAGACAATGGATGGACAAATGGACAGACGGATGGATAGACAATGGACAGACGGATGGACAATGGATGAACTGATGGATGGATAGTGGATAGACAGATTTATGGACAATGGATGCATGGATGGATGGACAATGGATGGAAAGATGGATGGACAATGGATGCATGGATGGATGGAAAATGGATGGACAATGTATGGATGGAACGATGGATGGATAATTGATGGACAGATGGATGGCTAATGAATGGACAGATGGACGGATAATGGATGGATGGACGGATGGACAATGGATGGTTTGATAGATGGATGGATAATTGATGGATAGATGCATGGATAATGAATGGACAGATGGATGGATATTGGATGGACGGATGGATGGATGGAAAGATGAATGGACAGATGGATGGACAATGGATAGGCAGATGGATGGATAATGTATGGACATATGGAGGGTAATGGATGGATATATGGCTGGAGAATGGATGGACAATGGATAGTCAGATTGATGGACAGCTGGATGGATAGATGGATGGGCAGATGGGTGGACAATGGATGGATGGATATATGGATGGATGGACAATGGATGGAAAGATGAATGGACAGATGGATGGGCATTGGATGCATGGATGGATGGACAATGTATGGATGGAATGATGGATGGACAGATGGATGGATAATTGATGGACAGATGGATGGATAATGAATGGACAGATGGATGGATAATAGATGGATGGACGGATGGACAAGGATGGATGGAAAGATGGATGGATAATTGATGGATAGATGGATGGATGGACAATGGATGGAAAGATGGATGGACAATGGATGTATGGATGGATGGAACGATGGATGGATAATTGATGGACAGATGGATGGACAAGGATGGATGGAAAGATGGATGGATAATTGATGGATAGATGGATGGATGGACAATGGATGGAAAGATGAATGGACAGATGGATGGACAATGGATGGATGGACAATGTATGGATGGACAGATGGATGGATAATTGATGGACAGATGGATGGCTAATGAATGGACAGATGGACGGATAATGGATGGATGGATGGATGGATGGACAATGGATGGATGGATAATTGATGGATAGATGCATGGATAATGAATGGACAGATGGATGGATATTGGATGGACGGATGGATGGATGGAAAGATGAATGGACAATAGATGGACAGATGGATAGATAATGGATGAACAGATGGATGGACACTGGATAGACAATGGATGGCCAATGAACGGACAATGTATATACAGATGGATGGGCAGATGGATGGACACTGGATAGACAATGGATGGGCAGGTGGATAGACAATGGATGGATAATGGATAGACAGATGGATGAACAGATGGATGGACAATGGATGGATGGAAAGATGGGTGGACAATAGATGGATGGTCAGATGGATGGATAATGAATGGACAGATGGATGAACAGATGGAGGGACAATGGATGGGCAATGGATAGACAATAGATGAACAGATGGATGGACAGATGGATGAACATATGGATGGACAATGGATGGGCAGATGAATGGACAGATGGATGGACATATAGACAGACAGATGGATGGAAAGATGGATAGACAATGGATGGACAATGGATGAACAGATGGATGGACAGATGGATGGACAGATGGATGGACAAATGGATGGAAAGATGGATAGATAATGGATGGACACATGGATAGACAATGGATGAACAAATGTATGGCCAATGGATGTCTAGACACTGGATGGATAGATGATGGACAATTCATGGACAGATGGATGGATAGATGACTGGACAATGGATGGATATATGGATGGACAATTGATAAACATAGATGGACAATGGATGGATGGAAAGATGGATGGACAGATGGAGGGACAATGGATGGACAGATAGACAGACAATGGATGGGCAATGGATGGACAGATGGATGGACAATGGATAGACAATGGATGGACAGATGTATGGACAATGGATAGACAGATGTATGGACAATGGATGGATGGCCAGATGATGGCTAATTCATGGACAGATGGATGGACAATGGATGGACAGATAAATGGACATATGGATGGACAGATGGATAAAAAGACTGGATGCATAATGGATGGACAGATGGATTGATGGACAGATGGATAAAAAGACAATAGATGTATAATGGATGGACAGATGGATGAACAATAGATGGACAATGGATAGGCAGAGAGATGAATAATGGATAGACAATGGATGGACCGATGGATACACAATGGACAGATGGATGGTAGGATGGACAGATGGATGGGCAATGGATAGACAATGGATGGACAAATGGACAGACGGATGGATAGACAATGGACAGATGGATGGACAATGGATGACCGGATGGATGGATAGTGGATAGACAGATTTATGGACAATGGATGCATGGATGGATGGACAATGGATGGAAAGATGAATGGACAGATGGATGGACAATGGATGCATGGACGGATGGAAAATGCATGGACAATGTATGGATGGAACGATGGATGGACAGATGGATGGATAATTGATGGACAGATGGATGGCTAATGAATGGACAGATGGACGGATAATGGATGGATGGACGGATGGACAATGGATGGTTTGATAGATGGATGGATAATTGATGGATAGATGCATGGATAATGAATGGACAGATGGATGGATATTGGATGGATGGATGGATGGATGGAAAGATGAATGGACAATGGATGGACAGATGGATAGATAATGGATGGAGAGATGGATGAACAGATGGAGGGACAATGGATGGACAGATGGATAGACAATGGATGGCCAATGAACGGACAATGTATATACAGATGGATGGGCAGATGGAGGGACAATGGATGGACACTGGATAGACAATGGATGGACAGGTGGATAGACAATGGATGGAGAGATGGATGGATAATGGATAGACAGATGGATGAACAGATGGATGGACAATGGATGGATGGAAAGATGGGTGGACAATGGATGGATGGACAGATGGATGGATAATGAATGGACAGATGGATGAACAGATGGAGGGACAATGGATGGGCAATGGATGGACAGATGAATAGACAATAGATGAACAGATGGATGGACAATGGATGGGCAGATGAATGGACAGATGGATGGACATATAGACAGACAGATGGATGGAGAATGGATGGACAAATGGATGGAAAGATGGATAGACAATGGATGGACAGATGGATAGACAATGGATGGACAATGGATGAACAGATGGATGGACAGGTGGATGGATAATGGATGGACATATAGACCGACAGATGGATGGACAATGGATGGACAAATGGATGGAAAGATGGATAGATAATGGATGGGCAGATGGATAGACAATGGATGGACAGATGTATGGACAATGGATGAACAAATGTATGGACAATGGATGTCTAGACACTGGATGGATAGATGATGGACAATTCATGGATAGATGGATGGATAGATGACTGGACAATGGATGGATATATGGATGGACAATTGATAAACATAGATGGACAATGGATGGATGGACAGATGGAGGGACAATGGATGGACAGATAGACAGATAATGGATGGACAGATGGATGAACAGATGGATGGACAGATGGCTAGACAATGGATGGACAGATGTATGGACAATGGATAGACAGATGTATGGACAATGGATGGATGGCCAGATGATGGCTAATTCATGGACAGATATATGGCCATATGGATGGACAGATGGATAAAAAGACTGGATGCATAATGGATGGACATATGGATGGACAGATGGATTGATGGACAGATGGATAAAAAGACAATGGATGTATAATGGATGGACAGATGGATAGATAGATGGATGAACAATAGATGGACAATGGATAGGCAGATAGATGAATAATGGATAGACAATGGATGGACAAATCAATGGACCGATGGACACACAATGGACAATGGATGGTAGGATGGATGGATGGACAGATGGATGGGCAATGGATAGACAATGGATGGACAAATGGACAGACGGATGGATAGACAATGGACAGATGGATGGACAATGGATGAATGGATGGATGGATAGTGGATAGACAGATTTATGGACAATGGATGCATGGATGGATGGACAATGGATGGACTATGTATGGATGGACGGATGGACAATGGATCGATGGACAGATGGATGAACAGATGGATGGACAATGGATGGATGGATGGATGGATGGACAATGGATTGATGGAAAGATGGATGGACAATGATGGTGGCCATGGTATAAGCTCACATGCACCGTTAGGTGATCTAGAAACACAAAAGAAATGTTCAACGCAAACCAAACAGTGACAACAAAATAAACGTTAAACTGTGGAATAATACAGAGAATAATGAGAAAGTAAACTGATACAAACCAACACCCAAAACTGTACAGAAAATAAAAAACATTAATAAAAATATTGATCACATCAGACAACAGCGAAGAATTCAAACAACATTCAAATATAAAATCTATAATGAACGACTCAAATACAGTTAGTGAACTCAAATAATCCACAGAAGGTTTGGGATAACATGAAATTAGAAATATAGAAAATGGTGTAATTTAAATGAATTCAATATAGTTAAAATAATGAGAGTATTCGTATCTTCAGCATTCATGACCTTGACCTTTGATCAGAAATTCTCACATTATAGAGATATTTATAAAACACAATCAATGCATTTTAACCCTCTTATGTCTAAACCGGCTCAGAATACTCCACGCAGTGGTATTATGTCTAAGCTGGCCCAGAATACTCCATACAGTGGTCTTATGTCTAAGCCGGCCCAGAATACGCCACGCAGTGGTATTATGTCTAAGCCAGCCCAGAATACTCAATGCAGTCATCTTATGTCTAAGCCGGCCCAGAATAGCCCATAATCAATGCATTTTAACCCTCATGTCTAAGCCGGTCCTGAATAGTCCATGCAGTTGACCATTTTTATCACTCATTTGCATACCCCATCCCATCTTACCCCCACCTCATACCCAAATTAAGCCACGAGTCATCATCTAGCATATCCCCATTTATCATTTCCAACACCAAGAACAGTTAACTGTACTAAATTATCTATAACCATGTCTCTATCCTCACAAGCTGTCATCTACTCATGCAATGGTCCTTTCCAGAGTACCCACCCATCATATGACATCATAATGAACTGCGTGATGTGTACAGTGACATCATAATGAATGACGTCATGAATGATGTCGATAAGTACGTCACGAATGCATATTTGATGACGGTCTATGGGCTGTTGTACAAATTGTTTGCTTTTACTATTTAATAAATATTCTGTTGAATATTTCGAAACTAATTAGATAGGGTGCTATTTGCTGCCTGCAACCCTGTCAAATTAGTTTCAACATAGACCTGTTCAACAGAATGATTATTAAATAGTAAATCATCCATCAAAGATATTCAATTCGAACACTTTACAGACTTTTCACTGCTCATGGCAGAGCTAGATACGTCACAATGTATGGTTACGTCAGCCTACTTGAGTGACAGATCGGACCATTCATTTGGTTTCCCTGTCAAGTTTAAATATGATGTTGCACTCTGTTTTGCTTTAAAAAGCGTACATAATTCACCTTTCCAGAGTACCCACCCATCATATGACGTCATAATGAACGGTGTGATGTGTACAATGACATCATAATGAATGACGTCATGAATGATGTCGATAAGTATGTCACGAAAGCATATTTGAAGACGGTCTATACATTGTTCTACAAATTGTTTGCTTTTACTATTTAATAAATATTATGTTGAATATTTTGAAACTAATTTGACTGGGCGCTGTTGCTGCCTATGGCAGCAACAGCACCCAGTCTAATTAGTTACAAAATATTCAACAGCTTCCCTGTATAGTTTTCAGGAAATTTATAGCTAGGGCATTCGGGGATCGATCAATCCCAACACGGCGAGGTGTGGGTGGAGCTTAGCTAGTGATGGGCGGGGCATAGCTAAAAATGGAAAGGTGAATTGTCTTCACGTCCTAAAATCTGTTGATCTTAACATCTTAACCCTTTAAACATCGAATTTGTTCAAGGAAATTTAAATTTTCTCAGAGAAAGTGTCCATTTGCAGACCAAGAGAATATTTTTGAAAATTTACCAGTGGAATGACTGGTTCAGTTATCAAGCCAGTCATTCCATACTCTTGGTCTGCAAATGGACATTTCTCAAGATGCCAACATAAGACATTTTTGGCTGACCTGAGTGTTAAAGGGTTAATGGTCAAGCTGACAATTTCAGTGATAAATTTAAACCAGAACGCTGAAACATACAATGTCTCGAGTGTAAAGGCATGGATAGTGTGGATTGCCAAAGCAAACTTGGATTGGTTTGTAATACACATTCAGTAAGGCACCAACAAACCGGTGTAACGAATCAAACATGGACAATTTTACCAAACTGTTGATAGTCTGATCTTGAAACTAGTAATGATGCAGATAGTACCCCTGTACAAATGGGCCAAAATTATATCACCAATGATGCAGATCACATCCGTATAGTGTATATAATGCCTTCTGTAAATTTTCATTGAAATCGGAATGAGTGTAATTGAGCTACATGATTCATAAACAACCTTAACCAAAAAAACATGAAAAAAATTCACAAAGTTCAAAGCTATGAAAAAGCATGAGAAATTTTCCAAAATGAAATTGTTAATAATTTGCATAGTACCATTGCATAGCATATAACGCTGCTGTAAAATTTTATTGATATCCGGCAAGCCATTGCTGACGAAAAAATTAACCAGGAAAATATGAAAAGTTCAAAAACATGAAAAAATAGTTAAAACTAGACTGCGCAGTCGATGGCATGCCATCGCAAATCCCCACCCATTTACCACTTCAAGCTTTACCCTCACTTTGACACAAAACACAATAAATTCCTTGAAATGTAGTCTACTAATCATTAATCATGGGATTCAGAATGACATAAGTCATGACCACATTTGGAAAATTGCATTACTGCATAGGTGCAATAATCCCCATTTGAAGTCTCAAGTTTCTATCTGAGATGGTGTGCGCATAATTCCACTACAATTCACTGATGCCCAATTTGCCAATTTGACTCCCTGGCCACTGCCCTCAGATTGACTCAAGAACAAAATAATTTGCTGTACTGTAGTCTACTAACTACAAGCTTCAAAATGATATGTGACATGATCACATTTGATAAAATTTATTTTTTGCCCACCATTTCCCCCACCCCTGCCCCTGGGGTGATATCAAAATTCCAATGTGTCATGCACATCCTTACCCATAGGTGTAATTATCCCCAAAGTTTCAAATTTCTATCTGAAATGGTGTGCAAAGAGTTGCCTTACAATTGATTGGTGCTCAATTTTGACCCCCGCCCATACCCTCAATTTGACCCAAGATCAAAATAATTCCTGGTACTGTAGTCTACTACTCATGGGCTTCAAAATGATATGTAACATGACCATCTTTAGATAAATTAAATTTTGTATCCAGTCCCCACCCCGAGCCCCACCCTTGGGGGTTATAACAAAATTCCAAGTGCCATGCACATCCCTGGCCATATGTGTAATCATACCTAAAGTTTCAAGTTTCTATGTGAAATGGTCTAGGAGGAGTTGCATTACAATCAATTGGTGCCCACTTTTGACCCCGCCCCCTACCCCCAGTTTGACCCAATATCAAAATAATCCCTTGTACTGTAGCTACTCATCATTGGCTTGAAAATGATATATGATATGACCTTTGTAAAAATTTGTAAAAAAACCCACATTTCCCAACGCCTGGCCATACCCCTGGGGTCATACCAAATGTCCAAGTGTCATGCACATCCCTGGCCATATGTGCACTCATCCCCAAAGTTTCACGTTTCAATCTGAAATGGTCTAGGAGGAGTTGCATTACAATTGATTGGTGCCCACTTTTGACATTTTGACCACACACACCCCCCCCCCCACTCAGTTTAACCCAAGATCAAAATAATTCCTTGTCCTCTAGACTACTAATCATTGGTTTGAAAATGATATGCGACATGACACCCTCTTGAAAGATTTTGTTTTTTACCCCACATTCCCCACCCCACCACCCTGTCCCTGGGGGTCATGCTAAAATTCCAGTGTCATGCACATCCCTGTCCATATGTGCAATGATCCTCACAGTTTCAAGTTTCTATCTTAAACAGTCTAGAAGGAGATGCCTCACAATCAATATATGCACAGACAGCCGCGCGCGTGCACGCACGCCCGCCCGCCCGCCCGCCCGCTCGCCCGCCCGCCCGCCCGCCCGCCCGCACGCACGCACGCACGCACGCACGCACGCACGCACGCACGCACGCATGCACGCACGCACGCACGCACACACACACAGAGGTTGCATCACATAATCACCGCCTTTTGGTGAGGATAATGACCCAAAATTAAATCTATTGTTACGCAGATCACATCCCTGTATAGTATAGATCACTTTTCTAGTTTCATTAAAATTGGATGAGTCATTGTTGAGAAATACGCTGATTTAAAAATCTCAACCAAAAGTGCAATGGCAAAATACATGAAAAATGTCCAAGCCCAAAACCGTGAAAAAAATAGTTAAAATTACCCAAAATGAATTCTTTTGGTACGCAGAGCACTTCCGTGTATAGTATAGACCACTTTTTGTAGTTTAAAGAACAACTCAGATTTTGGAATCACCAATCTGCATGATTAATCCCTATAGGGTCCAATGTGTGTAGTTGGTGTATCCAATATGTCTCCTGTTCTTTCCTGATATGAGTTTTATCAGTATCCTCAGGGTCGTGAGGGAGAACGTGTATAATTTTATAGGACACATTTTGTCCAGTGTAGTTGGGTAAATTAAAATGTTTTGCAATGGGGGTATCTTTGTGTTTTTAATATCCCTTAGATGTTCTTTCACTCGTATGTGGAACTCACGTTTTGTTTCCCCCACATACTGTTTGTGACATTGTGTGTGTGTGAGTAAGTTTATAACATTGCGTGTATCGCAGTATGTTCTCACCTTACATCTGTATTTTAGACCCGTGTGTGTGTGCTAGTGAATTTACGTTTACTGTCCATATTCTTGCAGAAGAAACAATTTTTTCTTGTGCATGGATAGATTGGATTTTGGAAAGTTTTCCTTGAAGGCCTAATTTGGTGGGAAACTCAAATTTGCCAGTGACAAGTGTGTCTTTGAAAGTTGGATTCTTTCTGTAGCCAAACATTGGTGTGTTTGGGAATGTGTTTCTACATTTGGGACTACTATCTAGCAGTTCCCAGTTCTTTTTGATCATTTTGCTAGCTTTATGGCTTTGAGTGCGAAAGTCCATTATGCATGGGATACGTGTGTTTATCTCTGTGTTTTTGACTTTGGGTATTAGTAGATCAATTCTTGAACATGCGCAAGCTTTCTGATAACTGCTTAGAAGGTCGGGAGTGTAGTCTTTCCTTTGATAGTAACCAATGAGTTCATGGGCATGGTTGTGGAAATCTATTTCCTTGCTGCAGATTCTGCGTAGTCTAAGGAATTGTCCATACGGGCTAGAGTTTTTAGTGGGCTGTGGGTGTGCTGATTGGTAATGTAGGTAGCCATGTACTTTTGTAAAGTTTCATTGACATTGGATGAGCCATTGCTGAAAAATAACTTGATTTAAAAACCGTAACCAAAACTGCACCGGCAAAATACATTAAAAAAGTTCAAGTACAAAACTGTGAAAAAAATAGTTAAAATGACCCAAAATGAAATCTATTGTTATGCAGATCACATCCCTGTATAGTATAGATCACTTCTGTAAGGTTTCATTCAAATTGGATGAGTCATTGTTGATAAATAAGTTGATTTAAAAACCTTAACCAAAAGTGCACTGGCAAAACACATGAAAAATGTCCAAAACCGTGAAAAAAATAGATAAAATGACCCAAAATCAATTCTTTTGTTGTGCAGATCACTTCCCTGTATAGTATAGATCACCTATGTAAAGTTTCATTGAGATTGGATGAGTCATTGTTGAAAAATAAGTTGATTTACAAACCTTAACCAAAAGTGCATAAATGATTGACCACCGCCGCCGGAATTAGTAATCTCCGTCTCGCTTTCTGCTTTGCAGGCGAGAAAAAAATAGTCTTCTCTTGGGCTATAAATGGGCATTCACTGGTTAAAGATTTAGATTTTCTTTACTTGACAATTAACGAGTTAAAAAACAGATGTGAGCTACACTAACAGCACAGTATAGATGCGAAATACACTACCAGCACAGTATAGATGCGAGATACACCACCAGCATAGTAGATGTGAGATACACTAACAGCACAGCATAGATGTGAGATACACTACCAACACAGCATACATGTGAGATACACTACAAGCACAGCAAAGATGTCAGATACACTACCAGCACAGTATAAATGTGAGATACACCACCAGCATAGTATAGATGTGAGATCTATACCAGCACAGTATAGATGCGAGATACACCACCAGCACAGCATAGATGTGAGATACACTACCAGCACAGCATAGATGTGAGATAGGCTACCAGCACAGTATAGATGCGAGATACGCTACCAGCACAGTATAGATGCGAGAAACACCACCAGCACAGTATAGATGTGAGATACACTACAAGTGCAGTATAGATGTGCGATACACTACCAGCACAGTATAGATGTGAGATACACTAACAGCAAAGGATAGATGTCAGCTACACTACCAGCACAGTATAGATGTGAGATACACTACCAGCACACTGTAGATGTGAGGCACAGTATAGATGTGAGATACACTAAGAGCACAGTATAGATGTGAGATCCACTAACAGCACAGTATAGATGTGAGATACACTACCAGCATAGTAGATGTGAGATACACTAACAGCACAGCATAGATGTGAGATACACTACCAGCACAGCGTAGATGTGAGATACACTACAAGCACAGTATAGATGTGAGATACACTACCAGCACAGCAAAGATGTCAGATACACTACCAGCATAGTACAGATGTGAGATACCCAGTTTAGATGTGAGATACACTACCAGCATAGTATAGATGTGCGACACACCACCAGCACAGTATAGATGTGCGACACACTACCAGCACAGTATAGATGTGAGATACACTAACAGCACAGCATAGATGTGAGATACACCATCAGTGCAGTATAGAAGTGAGATACACTAACAGCACAGTATAGATGTGAGTTACACTACCAGCACAGTATAGATGTCAGATACACTAACAGCACAGCATAGATGTGATATACTAATGACATAGTATAGATAGGAGATGAACTACCAGCATAGGCTAAAGTAGAGATGTGAGAAATACTACCAGCATAGGTTGAAAACAGAGACATATTTCTCAATTACAATACAGGAAAATTATGTTCCCAACAACATTGAACATATACAGTTATTCTATATTATAAATATTGATAGAAAAATATCAATATATTTAACTTACTACTGCACTCATCCACCGCGCGGGCGCCACGAGCGACTGACCGAGTACCAGCGGGGCAAGCAGGGCAGGTGTCAGCATTAGGACGAGAGCGATATGTACCAACTGGACATTGCAGACAACGAGTCATGTGAGGAGAATAGTAGCCTACAGGACAGTCCACTGCATGAAGAAATAAACATGTTAAATTTGCAATCTAACTGATGAACCGTGGCATTCGTTAATCCGGCTGGCTACTTTGCAACTGTAGTGTGCATCCATCTGTCTGTCCGTCTTTCTGTTTACTTTGCAACTGTAGTGTGCATCCATCTGTCTGTCTGTCTGTCTTTCTGTTTACTTTGCAACTGTAGTGTGCATCCATCTGTCCGTCCATCTGTCTGGCTACTTTGCAACTGTAGTGTGCATCCATCTGTCTGTCTGTATTTCTGTTTACTTTGCAACTGTAGTGTGCATCCCTCTGTCCATCCATCTATATGTCTACTTTGCAACTGTGGTGTGCATCCGTCCGTCCATCCATCCATCTGTATACTTTGTAAGTGTAGTGTGCATCCATCTGTCTGTCTGTCTACTTTGCAACTGTGGTGTGCATCCATCTGTATGTCCGTCCATCCATCTGTCTGTCTACTTTGCAACTGTGGTGTGCATCCATCTGTCTGTCTGTCCGTCCATCTGGCTGTCTCCTTTTCAACTGTAGTGTGCATCCGTTTCTATGTCCATTCATCCATCTGGCTGTCTCCTTTTCAACTGTAGTGTACATCCGTCTCTATGTCCATCCATCCATTTGGCTGTCTACTTTGCAACTGTAGTGTTCATCCATTTCTATGTCCATCCATCCATCTGGCTGTCTCCTTTTCAACTGTAGTGTTCATCCATTTCTATGTACGTCCATCCATCTGGCTGTCTCCTTTTCAACTGTAGTGTTCATCCATTTCTATGTCCGTCCATCCATCTGGCTGTCTCCTTTTCAACTGTAGTGTTCATCCATTTCTATGTCTGTCCATCCATCTGGCTGTCTCCTTTTCAACTGTAGTGTACATCGACTACATCCAACCAGTTAATGCTTAAGCTGGCCAAAAACAGCCTCCACAGTAGTCTTCAGATATGTCCATTTACAGACCAAGAAGACTATTTTTGAAATTTCACAACTGGAATGATTAGCTCGATAATTGAGCCAGTCATTCCAGTGGTAGATTTAAAAAAATCGTCTTTTCTTAGTCTGCAAATTGACATTTTGTGAGAAAATTAAAATTTTCTGGACCAAATATGGGCATTAAAAGGTTAATTTAGTGTCATTTGTACATGAAAAACACATCATTATACCTCAGAGTATAAAACATAATCATTCCATTACTGCAACCCCAATATCAGAATGTACAAGCAAACATAAAGCAAACAAGAGCTCCGCAAATGTGAATAATACCCCGCCATGATGACAAACCAATGAATGAGAGCTTTCAGAAAATATTTATTTCTTCCTCAGATGCAGATCAGTCATCCTTATGCAGTGTCAAAGCGATCCATTAAACGGTCAAGGAGGTATCATCCGGGAATCAATTTTCAAGATGGCCGCCGCTTACCGGCGGCCATATTGGATTTCGGATTATCATAAATTTCAACAAGTTTCTTCACCAGACATATTCCAACCACCCTATGAAGTGATCTGATAAATTGTAACTGAGATATAATCTAGACATCAATTTTCAAGATAACAGCCCATGGCTGGCGCCCATCTTGAATGTTGGATCATTGTCAATTGCGACAAGTTTCTTCTCCACACCGAGTCCAACCACCCTATGAAGTTTCAAAGCGATCCAATAAACAGTAACAGCGTTATCATCTGGAAACCAATTTTCTATATGGCCACCGCTAGCTGGCGGCCGTCTTGGATTTGGGATCATTGTCGATTTCTATAGGTTTCTTTATCAGAGATAGTCCAACCACCCTATGAAGTTTCAAAGCAATCCAATAAATGATAAGGGAATTATCATCTAGAAACAAAATTTTCAAGATGCCCACCAGTGGCTGGCGACCATCTTGGATTTTGGATCATTGTCGATTTTGATAGGTTTCTTCCGCAGAGCTAATCCAACTACCCTATGAAGTTTCAAAGCGATAAGATAAACAGTTAAGGAGTTATCATCCGGAAACTAGTTTTCAAGATGGCCGCTGGTGGCTGGCGGCCATCTTGGACTTCGGATAATCATCAATTTCGATAGATTTCTTCCCCAGACCTAGTCCATCCACCCAATGAAGTTTCAATGTGATCTGACAAATGGTAACGGAGTTATCATCTGGAAACCACTCTGCCGCCCGCACGCCGCAAGCCCGCAATGCCCGACCGGACGGATGGTGGCATTATATAATAGCACGCCAAATTTCTTTGCCGGGGTATAAAAATGTATTTTTAATTTCAAAACAATTTGACTGGAAGTTCACAAATTAGGTTCAAAATATTTGCCTATCTATATCCTACATCGCAAAGAATCTGCTATACCTAGTCAGCATCTGCTATACCTAGTCAGCATCTGCTATACCTAGTCAGCATCTGCTATACCTAGTCAGCATCTGCTATACCTAGTCAGCATCTGCTATACCTAGTCAGCATCTGCTATACCTAGTCAGCATCTGCTATACCTAGTCAGCAGAGGAACTAAGAATTCATACTATAAATTATGTTTACTAACCATAACATTAAACTGTGAGATATTCATGATAAATATTAATAAAAATCATGGATAACCTGCTCATCATATAGCTCCATCCTAACCTCCTCATCATATAGCTCCATCATAACCTCATCATCATATAGCTTCATCATAACCTCATCATCATATAGCTCCAGCATAACCTCATCATCATATAGCTCCATCATAACCTCCTCATCATATAGCTTCATCATAACCTCATCATCATATAGCTCCATCATAACCTCCTCATCATATAGCCACATTATAACCTCATCATCATATAGCTCCACCATAACCTCCTCATCATATAGCTTCATCATAAACTCCTCATCATATAGCTTCATCATAACCTCCTCATCATATAGCTTCATCATAACCTCATCATCATATAGCTCCAGCATAACCTCCTCATCATATAGCTTCATCATAACCTCCTCATCATATAGCTCCATCATAACCTCATCATCATATAGCTCCATCATAACCTCCTCATCATATAGCTCCATCATAACCTCCTCATCAGATAGCTCCATCATAACCTCCTCATCATATAGCTCCAGCATAACCTCATCATCATATAGCTCCACCATAACCTCCTCATCATATAGCTCCATCATAACCACATCATCATATAGCTCCAGCATAACCTCATCATCATATAGCTTCATCATAACCTCCTCATCATATAGCTCCATCATAACCTCATCATATAGCTCCATCATAACCTCCTCATCAGATAGCTCCATCATAACCTCCTCATCATATAGCTCCATCATAACCTCCTCATCATATAGCTCCATCATAACCTCATCATCATATAGCTCCATCATAACCTCCTCATCAGATAGCTTCATCATAACCTCCTCATCATATAGCTCCATCATAACCTCATCATCGTATAGATTCATCATAACCTCCTCATCATATAGCTCCATCATAACCACATCATCATATAGCTCCATCATAACCTCCTCATCAGATAGCTCCATCATAACCTCCTCATCATATAGCTCCAGCATAACCTCACCATTATATAGCTCCATCATAACCTCATCATCATATAGCTCCAGCATAACCTCATCATCATATAGCTCCATCATAACCTCCTCATCATATAGCTCCATCATAACCTCCTCATCATATAGCTTCATCATAACCTCCTCATCCTATAGCTGCATCATAACCACATCACATAGTGCCATCATAACCTCCTTATCATATAGCTCCATCATAACCTCCTCATCATATAGCTCCATCATAACCTCCTCATCATATAGCTCCATCATAACCTCATCATCATATAGCTCCATCATAACCTCCTCATCAGATAGCTCCATCATAACCTCCTCATCATATAGCTCCATCATAACCTCATCACAATATAGCTTCATCATAACCTCCTCATCATATAGCTCCATCATAACCACATCATCATATAGCTCCATCATAACCTCCTCATCAGATAGCTCCATCATAACCTCCTCATCATATAGCTCCAGCATAACCTCATCATCATATAGCTCCATCATAACCTCATCATCAGATAGCTCCATCATAACCTCCTCATCATATAGCTCCAGCATAACCTCATCATCATATAGCTTCATCATAACCTCCTCATCATATAGCTCCATCATAACCTCATCATCATATAGCTCCATCCTAACCTCCTCATCATATAGCTCCATCATAACCTCATCATCATATAGCTTCATCATAACCTCATTATCATATAGCTCCATCATAACCTCCTCATCATATAGCTTCATCATAACCTCATCATCATATAGCTCCATCCTAACCTCCTCATCATATAGCTCCATCATAACCTCATCATCATATAGCTTCATCATAACCTCCTCATCATATAGCTGCATCATAACCTCATCATCATATAGCTCCATCATAACCTCATCATCATATAGCTCCATCATAACCTCATCATCCTATAGCTGCATCATAACCTCCTCATCATATAGCTCCATCATAACCTCATCATCATATAGCTCCATCATAACCTCCTCATCAGATAGCTCCATCATAACCTCCTCATCATATAGCTCCAGCATAACCTCATCATCATATAGCTCCATCATAACCTCATCATCATATAGCTCCAGCATAACCTCATCATCATATAGCTCCATCATAACCTCCTCATCATATAGCTTCATCATAACCTCCTCATCCTATAGCTGCATCATAACCACATCACATAGTGCCATCATAACCTCCTTATCATATAGCTCCATCATAACCTCCTCATCATATAGCTCCATCATAACCTCATCATCATATAGCTTCATCATAACCTCATCATCATATAGCTCCATCATAACCTCCTCGTCATATAGCTCCATCATAACCTCCTCATCATATAGCTTCATCATAACCTCATCATCATATAGCTTCATCATAACCTCATCATATCGCTCCATCATAACCTCCTCATCAGATAGCTCCATCATAACCTCCTCATCATATAGCTCCATCATAACCTCCTCATCATATAGCTCCATCATAACCTCCTCATCAGATAGCTCCATCATAACCTCCTCATCATATAGCTCCATCATAACCTCATCATCATATAGCTTCATCATAACCTCCTCATCAGATAGCTCCATCATAACCACATCATCATATAGCTCCATCATAACCTCCTCATCAGATAGCTCCATCATAACCTCCTCATCATATAGCTCCAGCATAACCTCATCATCATATAGCTCCATCATAACCTCCTCATCAGATAGCTCCATCATAACCTCCTCATCATATAGCTCCAGCATAACCTCATCATCATATAGCTCCATCATAACCTCCTCATCAGATAGCTCCATCATAACCTCATCATATAGCTCCAGCATAACGATAACCTCATCATCATATAGCTTCATCATAACCTCCTCATCAGATAGCTCCATCATAACCTCATCATCATATAGCTCCATCCTAACCTCCTCATCATATAGCTCCATCATAACCTCATCATCATAACCTCATCATCATATAGCTCCATCATAACCTCCTCATCATATAGCTTCATCATAACCTCATCATCATATAGCTCCATCCTAACCTCCTCATCATATAGCTCCATCATAACCTCATCAACATATAGCTTCATCATAACCTCCTCATCATATAGCTCCATCATAACCTCATCATCATATAGCTCCATCCTAACCTCCTCATCATATAGCTCCATCATAACCTCATCATCATATAGCTTCATCATAACCTCATTATCATATAGCTCCATCATAACCTCCTCATCATATAGCTTCATCATAACCTCATCATCATATAGCTCCATCCTAACCTCCTCATCATATAGCTCCATCATAACCTCATCATCATATAGCTTCATCATAACCTCCTCATCATATAGCTGCATCATAACCTCATCATCATATAGCTCCATCATAACCTCATCATCATATAGCTCCATCATAACCTCATCATCCTATAGCTGCATCATAACCTCCTCATCATATAGCTCCATCATAACCTCATCATCATATAGCTCCATCATAACCTCCTCATCAGATAGCTCCATCATAACCTCCTCATCATATAGCTCCAGCATAACCTCATCATCATATAGCTCCATCATAACCTCATCATCATATAGCTCCAGCATAACCTCATCATCATATAGCTCCATCATAACCTCCTCATCATATAGCTTCATCATAACCTCCTCATCCTATAGCTGCATCATAACCACATCACATAGTGCCATCATAACCTCCTTATCATATAGCTCCATCATAACCTCCTCATCATATAGCTCCATCATAACCTCATCATCATATAGCTTCATCATAACCACATCATCATATAGCTCCATCATAACCTCCTCATCAGATAGCTCCATCATAACCTCCTCATCATATAGCTCCAGCATAACCTCATCATCATATAGCTCCATCATAACCTCCTCATCAGATAGCTCCATCATAACCTCCTCATCATATAGCTCCAGCATAACCTCATCATCATATAGCTCCATCATAACCTCCTCATCAGATAGCTCCATCATAACCTCCTCATCATATAGCTCCAGCATAACCTCATCATCATATAGCTTCATCATAACCTCCTCATCAGATAGCTCCATCATAACCTCATCATCATATAGCTCCATCCTAACCTCCTCATCATATAGCTCCATCATAACCTCATCATCATAACCTCATCATCATATAGCTCCATCATAACCTCCTCATCATATAGCTTCATCATAACCTCATCATCATATAGCTCCATCCTAACCTCCTCATCATATAGCTCCATCATAACCTCATCAACATATAGCTCCATCATAACCTCCTCATCATATAGCTGCATCATAACCTCATCATCATATAGCTCCATCATAACCTCATCATCATATAGCTCCATCATAACCTCATCATCCTATAGCTGCATCATAACCTCCTCATCATATAGCTCCATCATAACCTCATAATCATATAGCTCCATCATAACCTCATCATCATATAGCTGCATCATAACCTCATCATCATATAGCTCCATCATAACCTCCTCATCATATAGCTTCAGCATAACCTCATCATCATATAGCTCCATCATAACCTCCTCATCAGATAGCTCCATCATAACCTCCTCATCATATAGCTCCAGCATAACCTCATCATCATATAGCTCCATCATAACCTCATCATCATATAGCTCCATCATAACGTCCTCATCATATAGCTCCATCATAACCTCCTCATCATATAGCTCCATCATAACTCCTCATCATATAGCTCCATCATAACGTCATCATCATATAGCTCCATCATAACCTCCTCATCATATAGCTCCATCATAACCTCATCATCATATAGCTCCATCATAACCTCATCATCATATAGCTCCATCATAACGTCCTCATCATATAGGTCCATCATAACCTCATCATCATATAGCCCCATCATAACCTCATCATATAGTGCCATCATAACCTCATCATCATACAGCTCCATCAGTACGGCTCAGAAATAACTTAACATGTATCCAAAACAAAATGTACTATTGAATATTTTGAACATAATTGGATTGGAATACATTGCTAATGTCTAATCCAATTATGTTCAAGATATTCAACAGAATAAGAAGATTTACCAAATTTCTTTTTCACGAGTGAGATGACATACTTACCTCCCTAACACTTGATATACTAGTATATTGGCTCTAAATTCAATAATATTCAGAATTATAAAAAGTTAGGTGCCCCTAATGGGCAGAGGGATGTCCACAGTCATGCCCATGACAGACCCCACCTACTGTGCATGCGCATACTGGTACTTCCATTACTAAATATTGGCTGACAGAGAAGCAACTATTCAAATAACCAAAGGACCAGGCCTCCTTGGGATGGAGGCCGGGATCCTGTTAGGGAGCTAAGTATGTCATCTCACTCGTGAAAAAGAAATTTGGTAAATTTTCTTATTTCACATCATGAGAATATACTTACCTCCCTAACACTCTTGATAAAAGCCAGAATTTGAAAGTAAATTTGGTGGGAGGGAGGCAAGGTCCTGAAAACCAGCACACCCGCGAAGAGACTAGCTCTGAATTTTCAAGAGATTTAAAACATCTAAAATTGTGTCTGAAAACACAACCAGGAATAGAATTTTACATCGGATAATCGACCGATAAAGAGAGATTGATCATAAGGCAAATGCGCTCTTCGTACCCCCCCCCCCCCCTCTTTCTGAGGAAGGTTAGGAAAAAACGCTGCTCTAAATGACTAGCACGTTCTCTAATACTTGATGAAAAGTATTACTAGTCACTGGAAAAAGAAGAATTGCTTAATTTTCAAAAAAACCTCTCTGAAAACAACCACATTTAAGAGACATTAACCATCACCATATTAAATAAAAACATGACACCATCACCAAGACAAAAAAACAGATGAAGAGAATGATACCAGACAATAGTAGAGATACACTACCAACAAATGTGATATTTGTAAATAACAGAGGAGGAAAACCAATTACAAAGATATACCTCTAGATTTTTTATTTTCTGAGGACTGAGACGGCGAGTGGGTTAGAAGTGTCACGGAGGTAATGGTTGGTAAAACTTGACTCACAGTGCCACTGGGCTACTGACATGTCGTCAATAGAAACACCATTAAATAATGCCATCGAAGTTACCACACCACGGACTCTATGAGCCTTGGCTCTATCTACTTGTTTTCCAGTGGCTGTCTTATGACAGAATTGAATGCATTCTACTATCCATCTGGAAATAGTGTCTCTTAATGCCCTACCATGGGGTTCAATATATTACATAGAGAGCATGGGTCCACCCGGCAAACCTCAGTTCTTCTCTTGTACTTATTTATAGCACGGACAGGACACCACGCTTTAGCACCAGGATCATATCTGGTTAGGGCAGGTAAAATAATAGGTTGACCTGGATACTTTGAAGATTGATTCTTAGCCAAGAAATTCAATCTCGGTAGAAGCTTAAGGCCTTCACCTGTAACTATATAACAGTCAGGCTCAGCAGACAAGGGATGAATTTCACTCCTGCATCTGGCTGATGCTGCCGCCACTAAAAATACAGTTTTAAGTGTCTATAATTTTATAGAAATAGCACTAAGTGGTTCAAAATGTTCATCACTCAAAACTTGAGGAACCAGAGAAAGGCTCCATGACGGTGTCAGTGGAGGATTCTCACTATGAGATTGCCCATACCTTTGATAAGAGTATTTAAAACACATACTTCATCACTTTCCCTCTTTGACAAGCAAGGGATAACAGTCATTAATGCCGATTTATATCCAGCAATAGAATAAAGCCTAAGACTATAGGCATCATACAGGTGACAGAGAAAATCAGCTAATACCTGAATCGATGCATCCATTGGATTGATACAGCTCCTTGAGCACCATTCTGCAAATCTGTTGATTTTATAATTATATGCTCTGAAGGTTGACCCACTTTTGGCTCTGCCATGAAACTGGCTTCTTGCTCAGAAAAGCCCTCCTTAATCGCAGATTTATTTGACAACATCCATGCAGTCAATTGAAACATTGACAAATTGTTGTGAAGGGTCTTGCCCTGGAAGATAATATTGTCCATCAGAGGCACAGGAACCGGATTGCAGACGAGAAGGTCCAGCAGATCCGTAAACCATGATCGGCTTGGCCAATTCGGGTCGATCAGAAGTACTTGGCATTCCTCCTGCTTGATCTTCTGAAGAATCCTTGGAATCAGGATTGTTGGAGGGTATGCGTATCCAACTGATAGCTAGTGCATCTATTGCGATAGTGCTTGGATCTGGAATTGGAGAAACGTACGTCGTCATCTTCGCATTCTTCTTCATTGCGAATAAATCTATGTTGGATTTTCCCCAATGATTGAACAGATGATCCGCCACACATTGATTTAGTTGCCATTCTGTAGGCAGAATGCTCATCCTTCGGCTCAATGAGTCTGCTAACAGATTCAGCCTTCCTGGAATATGAACTGCTTTCATACACTAGCAAAGCAGTTTCCATGTCATTATACAGAGACTTGCCGATTTCCTTCCGCACTGGCGGTTTATGTAACTTATTACTGTTGAGTTGTCTGAATGTATCAACACAAATTTTCCCTCCACTTCTTTTAAGAAGTGTTCCAAGCCTAGAATTACAGGGCTAGAATTACAGCCCGTAATTCTAGCATGTTGATATGCTCTTTTGACTGATCCAGATTCCAAAGCCATGATATTGTGGCTTCTTCCAGGTAAGCTCCCTATCCCTCCATCCATAAACATCATTACTTGACGGTGGGGAGGGGTTAGCATGACCCCCGCTAGGAGATTCCCTCCCTCCATCCACCAATGAAGGTGATGAATGAGAGGATCCAACACTTGAATGCACGAGTCCAGTGATCCCGAACTCTGCTTCCACTCAGTCATGAGAAACAGCTAAAATGGCTGCCTGCGTAAGGCTGCCTGAGGAATGACCGGTTCCATTGAAACCATCAGACCTAGCATTCTCAGATAGACTCGTGCTAAAATATAACGACTACTGCAAATGAATTGAATAAATTGAATGCACGAGAGGCGATTCTCCACTCTCTCCTGGGATGGATAAAACATATCCTATCTCCAGATCGAAGAACATACCCAGGTAAACAAACTTCTGGGATGGAGTTGGCTCTGATTTCTGAAAGTTATCTCCAGATTTGCTGTCAATCTTTCTGGGTTGTGTGCTTTTAGCAACCAGTCGTCTATGTAAGTGTGGACTACCATACTTCTCCTGCAGAGGTATGCCGTGATAGCAAGTACCACTCGAGTGAAGACCCTCGGAGACGTCGAGATGCCGAATGGGAGAACTTTCAATTCCCATTAGCCTCTCAGGAACCGACGAATACGCCTTGTAATGGGATTGTGGAAATAAGTGTCCTTTAGATCTATCGACTCTGTCCACATCCCCTTCTCTAACCCCAACAACACCGATTTTATTGTTTCCATTTTGAAACTCGGTGTCTATAAATTTGTTTAGAGGTTTGAGGTTGAGAATTGGTATCCACCCCCAGTGTTCTTAGTCACAAGAAACACGGTTGAATAGAAGACCAGGCAATCTTGGGTCAGTTGAATTGCTTCTTTTAGAATTAGAGATTCTATCTCCTCTTCTATGCACAACCGCTTGTCTGGATCTCTTGGAATTTGAGTCCAGACCAGTACCAGAGACAGATGCAATGGCGGACCTATTATCCACTCTGGACTGTATCCATGCGAAAGCCATTGCAATACTAAGCGGTCCTGATTTAACCACTCCCATGACTGAATTTGGAAACGACCTCCGACTGGTGCACCTAGGGTTAACGGGGTGCACATAAATTTTAGAAGTGTGTGTGTCTCTGGTACGTGTGACAAAATATTTGTAGGCCATCAGGCCCGGTTACCACACGCCGCTCCTTGCATGCCTCGCCCAGCGCCACGTGCATCACAGTGCGCAGGCTGCTGCCTGGCTGGCTGCGCTTGAGGCGCTGGCTGACGTACAGCAGCATGATGTTACTGGCGCAGCCGGCGCGGTCTCTGAACCCGGCCAGCCTGCTGGCCTCTGACAATGCCAGCACCACCACGAGCATACTGCTGTCAAGCAGCCGAGGGCTGAACACGCACGTGTTCTCTATGCAACACCTCAAATTGTGCACGCAGCGCCCTCTGGTTATTCATCAAGTTCACTGTCTCTTGGAGGTGCCGACAACCCTCACCTCCAAAAAGACCAGGGCCCGCAATCAGTGCTTGCAATAAGCGCAATTTGAGCTCCTGGGACAGGCACAAGTTGTCTAAGGCAAAAGTGCGCTTCGTCCTCAGTGACTTGGTGACTGATCTAGGCAGGCAATGCAATGCCAGGTTGATCCCATCCTGGATGGCTCGTTGAACTGTCACCGGAGTAGGCTGTTGGTGCACCGAGGCTGCTACTACCCCTGATACCAGCTGAGACACATGAGACAGCGCACTAATCGCTGCTTGTGAGCTCTCATCGGTGTCTCAAAAAAGCATCCGCTTTTGTTTCTACGAGAATTCTTAATACTTACCAGATGTACTATTATGATAATATCTATTATCTAGTCTAGCTCAAAATAAACAATTAAAACTCCGCACTCTCCTGGTCCTGCCCCTACTGTGTCCGGGAATACCATAGCCGCAGGTACCGAGTCAATCCCCAATCACAGTCAGATTCGTCTTATGTTTGCCTTGGCAAACTGCGAAAGCAGCTCAGCCTCACCTCAGCGGGGCGGCTGAGGCAGGGTCATAGTACATCTGGTAAGTATTAAGAATTCTCGTAGAAACAAAAGCGGATGCTTTTTTGATTCTACTTCGAATAATACTTACCAGATGTACTATTATGATAAACTCCGGATTTCGACAGCCAGAAAATGCCGGTGGGAGGTGAGGCTCGAACCAGCACTCAACTACCATCCAACAGAGAAGGTTGTGAAAAGACTAGAACCCTGGCATACGCTTGGGTTCTGCTATCTGACTCATAGAGTGCTAAACTTCCATGGTCTAGACCGCGCTCCCCCCTCTTTTGTCCGCACAAAATTCAGAGGGCTGTCACTGGGGATGCAACACCCACCAGACCCGTGTCAGCCCCAAGTCTCAGCTAGGGCAGTCCAGTAGAGTGCAAAGAAGCTACTACAACTTCTAACTTTGAAAAAATATCAGTATATCGACTAGATTTTCAAATTGGAATGAGTCTAATGTCTGGTTGATAGGATAAGAATACTCTTGTACCAGACTATTTACCTAAGCAGTCTGGTATTTCGACTGTAAGTAAATATATTTATAGTCACTTAATTAATGTAAACACTCACCATTTTGAATGCTTGATCTTTTCTTGATCATCACAGGAGCTCGGCCCAATCCACGGTCGTACTCAGTCATGTGCATAGCGTTTGTTCAGTGAAGGCGGAAGACTTTAGTGATGTGTGCGAAGTAGTGGTCGGACGTGGCTTAGTTTAGGTTTGAGAGATTGGCGACGGCTACCGGATTAAGTGAACTGGAGATGTCGCGAAGGTAGAAATCAGTGAATGACGACTCGGCATGCCATTGTGCTACAGACATCACCTCCTCTAATGAGACACCCGTATAAAGGGCCGATGATGCTGCTAGTGCTCGGACCTGATGGGCATTCGCATGATCAATTTGCTTTCCTGTAGCGATTTTGTGTGACATCTTAATAGCGTCAACTATCCAACGAGAAATAGTATCTTTCGAGGCACGTAAATGGCGAGCTTTGAGACATAACCACAGAGATTTCGGGTCGTCTCTCCACTCATTAGTACGTTTCTTATACATTTTAAGACATCTGACAGGACACCAAACAGAAGAGTTTGGGTCATGTCTAGTTAAACTTGGCAAATTGATCGGCTGTCCTGGATATTTAAGTGACTGATTCTTTGACAGGAAACAAAGACGTGGAAGTAGTCGTAAACCTTCACCCGTGACGACAAAACGGTCTTGTTCGGCAGAAAGCGCATGAATTTCGCTTCTCCTTGAACAGATGCAGAAAAGGGATTAATATCTCCTCTCTCACACCACTGTGCAAATTTGTTGATTCTATAATTATATGTCTTTGTGGTTGAAACTCTTCTGACGGAAGCAACAAACTTCGCTGCTTGCTCAGAAAAGCCACCCTCAATTGCACGCTGCTTGACAACATCCATGCAGTCAATTTGAACATTTCCGGTCTGTCGTGGAGATACAGACCCTTGTTCTGAGAGATTAGATCTCTTGCGTCTGGCAGAGAGACTGGATTGCAGACCAGAAGGTCCAGCAGATCCGTAAACCATGATCGGCCTGGCCAATACGGGGCGATCAGTAGTACCTGGCACTCCCCCTCTCTTATTTTTGCCAGAACTTTCGGGATGAGAATTGTTGGAGGGTACGCATACGCGTACATTCCCTCCCAACTTATTGCCAGTGCGTCTACTGCTAAGGCTAGCGGGTCCGGGATCGGTGACACGTAAGTGACCATCTTTGCGTTTTGATTCATCGCAAACAGGTCGACATTTGGCTTGCCCCATTGTTTGAATAGAACCTCCGCTACCGATTGGTTGAGCTGCCAGTCCGTCGGACGACAAACCGTCCTTCGACTGAGAGCATCCGCTAGGATGTTCAATCTTCCTGGAATGTGTGCTGCCAGAAGAATAATATTCTTCTCTTGGCACCACAGCAGAAGGTTCCAAATCATCATACACAACTCTGGTGATCTCGTCCCGCCCTGGCGGTTCAAATAAGACACCACTGTCGAGTTGTCTGTCCTTACTAGGACAACTTTGCCTTGAATTAGGCTCTCGAACTTTCGAAGTGCAAATACCACCGCTAATAGTTCGAGCACATTGATATGTTTCTGCGCATTGGTCTGATCCCATTCCCCGGACACTGACTGATTATCCAATACCGCTCCCCAACCCGTCAACGATGCATCCGTAAAGATGGACATCTGAGGTTGAGGATGTTGTAGAGGAACACCTCGCAGGAGATTGTGTTCGGATAACCACCACTGAAGGTGGAATATCAATGGTTCTTTGACTGGAATCCTCAGAGATAACGGATCCGTTTTCTGAGACCAGAATGAGATTAGATACATCTGAATTGGCCTGCGCCTGAGTGCCGCATATGGAACCACCTTCTCCAGAGATACTAGTAACCCCAGTATCCTGAGAAACTGGTGCGCCGTCAGATAGGCTCCTAGAGAAACAGACTCCAGAACTGCAAACAGGCTTCTGACTCTGCTCTCCGCCGGAAAAGCTACGCCGTCCCTGAGATTGAAAAAGATTCCCAGATAGACAAACTCCTGGGATGGAGTCAGTTCTGATTTCTCTAGATTTACAATCCACCCTAGATCCTTTAATAAGGCTAGGACTACCTGCAGATTGCTGCGCAGAGTGACTGGATTCCCCGCCTTCAGCAGCCAGTCGTCTATGTACGTGTGAACAGCTATGTTTCTCCTGCGAAGTAAAGAAGTCATGGCGAGAACCACCTTGGTGAAGACCCTCGGAGCTGTGGTCAGGCCGAACGGGAGAGCATTGAATTCCCAAACATTGTCTTGGAATGCAAAGCGAAGGTATTTCTGAAAAGGAATTGACATTGAAATATGAAAATATGCATCCTTCAGATCTATCGACACTCCCCACATGCCTTTCCTCAGCCCTGTCATTACTGCTGCAACCGTCTCCATCTGAAATTTGGGAGAAAGAATAAACTTGTTCAACGGTTTGAGATTGAGAATTGGTCTCCATCCTCCGGTACGCTTCGGAACGAGGAACATGATCGAATAGAAGACCAGAGAAGACTGATCCTTGACTAAATGAATGGCCTTTTTCTGATGAAGAGATTGTATTTCTGACCGAATGGCGTCTAGACGATCTGATTCCCTTGGAACAGGAGTCCATATTGGAGTCGAGGTTAACGGAACTAACGATTGATGGATGAGCCAGTCCGGATCGTAGCCGTTTCTTATCCACTGACAAACTAAACAGTCGCGCACGACCTGTTCCCATTGGCTTAGGAATAATTGAAGTCTGCCTCCGACGGATGGCATCTGCACACAGCTGTCGGTCAAGATTGGCCGATAAGACGCTAAGTCGCTTGGGTGAAGATTCTCGACTCCATCTGTCTCCAAAGCCATCGGTAGTGGTTCCGCCGGAAACCCATCAGGAACGAGGCCCACGGCCGCCCCGCGGCTTCTTGTGGTACGACGGTCCGGAACCGCCGCCACGGCTATCCTTACGGTAGCCACCTCGGCCCGAACCGCCACCCTTCCTGTCTTCCTCATACAGCCTCTTACTAGAGGACTTGTATGAGGATGAACGGCCAGGTCCTTGTGATCCGGATGGCCTATGGGCATCACGGCCAGAAGGACGGAAGGGCGATCTAGGACGCTGCCTCTGCTGCTCCTGTCTATGTTGACGGTAGGACTGTTGCGGCTGAGTCCTCTTAGTCGACTTCCACGACTTGCCAACCACTTTTTGCTCCGCCACCATTGACGCAACCTTGGAGAGCGCTTGCCGTGCCGAGCCGCCGAACAAGCCTGGACCTATGAAAGGCGCAGAAGATAATGCAGCCCTCATTTCCGGTCCTGGTTCTACACAATCGAGAACCATTCTCCGTCGCTCTGCCAACGTTCTAGTAATCACCCTGGCCAGGCAATCCTGAGACAGGCGCATGGTGTCCCGAACAATTCCGGGAGCAGCCCCTGGCACCTGTCCGCCTTCCGCGGTGCAGTCCAGCATACCCTGCAAGACGGTACACCCGTGCGACAGCGCAGCCATGGCTGCCCTCGCCGCATCCTCAATGAGCATGAGCTCATTGAACGGGTCTTTGTTGGTCTGAGAAACCAAAGGACGTGACCGCCCCTTAGCCTTCTCAGCCAACGGCCTATTCAGCGCCTCTCGTTCCGCAACGGAAAGCCGTGGAACCCGGGCATACTGATGATAAGCCAGCTCCGGAAAACGGACCCTACTCCTTATCCCCTTCGGGGCCTTTGGTAACGCATAGTCTGGCTGAACCAGACGGTATGCCGCAACTTCCAACATGTCAGAAGTCTGCGTATCCAATGGGAGTGTCGGCATGGCAGAAGAGCCACTTGACAGAGCGCTAGCCGCACGCTCTGACATCCGTTCCATCGCCGGATCGCGCTGAGATCCTAGATCAGATGCCAACCCGAGACGATTGGTCATCCATCCAAGGACCTGCACCCATTCAGCTTCGGTGCAGAAAACGGACTCGTCCATCAAAGAACTGCCGTTCTCATCCTCCCTCTCTCCCTTAGATGAGAGGGCCACCGACGATCCCTCCTGAACGCTATGATATGCGTCTCTGCCAGGACAGAACGCATCCATAACGTGACTACCAGCGGCACCGGTGTCTAACGAATCGCCAGACCCGGATTCCCCGCAGTCCATCGGCTCCCGCACGGGATCCGGGACTACGGCCGCCTTACCTACGGCTGGTACCGTCACTCCGATAGGAGCCGCACCTAACGCCGCCGGGATACCAGCAGGAACTGCAAAACATGGCTCCGCCGGCATCTCCGGTTGCACAAACAGCGGATGGAAAATGCCCGACGGAACGTCGACATCACCATCCGCCTGGCAAACCCGTACAAATCCCGAGGGCGACCCCTGGGACGTACTAGGCCTTGCCGTCATCGAAATATCCGGCATGCCGGAATCTTCCATTAGCAGCAGATCTTCCTCCTCTATCATCGGCTCTTGAGCCAAGGACAGAGAAGGGGCAGGTGCATGACCTTCAGCAGAACTAGCCGGACCACCTAATGGTTGTCCTGCACCAGCTTGCCCCACCGGGACCGTGGACTGCAACGAGTCAAACATCGCCTTGAACTGGGCCGCCCATACGCCCAGCGCTGAATCCATTCGTTCATTCAGACGACCTCCAAGTCCCATAAGAGACGCCTGCTGCAATTTCGCTGCCTTGTTCTTCGCGATCCTCTCCAGCCTCGCCCGTCGATCCCTGTCAAACTCTGCCACCATTGCCGACGACCACTTCACGCACACATCACAAGGGCTGCCGACCTTACACTGAGCGCACGCCACACAGTGATGTCCCTAGTACTTCCGCTTCATGAACCTGTTGCACTTCTGGCACAACGTGTCCGGATTCTTCGGTTTCTGCGAACACAGAGAAAAATTACAATGCTGCACATGACAAATGATGACGAGCAATACGCACAATCGACTTGATAGTTAAGATTTCTTAAACACATTAACTTTCTCTTAAATTAATGATAATCAAGTTCTTAGGCAGGAAATATTTGAAACCTTTTTGAGTGAAAATTTAAAAAAAAACACAACTCAGCCTTTAACTAACGTTAAATAACCAAGGCTACATCGCCGATCGCTACAAACACCCTCGACAATGAAGCGAAAGCTAATATCGGCGATAAACAGAGTGCATAGACACACCAAGCCAAGAACGACATAATTCATGGGCGCCGCCATCTTGGCCAAAGGCGCATCCATCTTAAGAGGAACCGAGTCGCAAGAGAAAATAAACCGAGTACCCGAATTAAACTAAAAGTCAACGGGTACAGAAGCGACTCCAACAATGGCTAACATTTTAAAACAATGTGCCAATTTAAGGAAATTTCAAACAGTCATTATGGCACGAATGTATAAATTCTAGATTGATACAACCTGCCCCTGCAATGATTTTCCTTTTTCCTCCATGATGCCAACAGTAACACACTCCAACAACACTTAAATCAGTTAAAATTGAAAATTTTAAGAGCTTTGACAAAACGTGACTTTCTCAAGTCGCAAAATAGACGAATCTGACTGTGATTGGGGATTGACTCGGTACCTGCGGCTATGGTATTCCCGGACACAGTAGGGGCAGGACCAGGAGAGTGCGGAGTTTTAATTGTTTATTTTGAGCTAGACTAGATAATAGATATTATCATAATAGTACATCTGGTAAGTATTATTCGAAGTAGAAACACAATGCGGCATTAGACGTGTGCATAGCACCCGAGCACAGCGCTCCCGTGTCAGCATGAGAGCCTGGCCGCATGCGTGTCTTCCCTCAGAGCGGCACGGTCGTCCGCACTCGGTCTGGGCGCTAGACCATACCGAGAGTACTGACTGGCAGTAACTCGGCATTGCCTAGCAACCTCGCGGGGAGCCTTTGCGAGGCGACCTTTCGGTCTGATCGGCTCCTCTGTTGCAGTGAACATATCTAAGATATGCTCAGCATACAGCAGAGACTGAGCCGAGGTGGCCAACGGCTTTCCCTGTAACCACGCTCGTGTGTTACTGATTCATCCACGGAGAGCTCTGCTCTGACAGTGAGAGTTTACGCGCACGCGTCAGACCAGTCTTTGTTCGTGGCCAGCTGCGAATTGCTGACGAGCAGCGGGCCCGTGTCATCTTCAATGGCATTCGCAGGTGGGGCCATAGAGGAGGCTACAGACATACTCAGCTGCCTGGTGAATGCACATGGGTCCGCGAGGGCTGGCATGACATTCTTCACGGGCAGGCCGCTCCCCGAGGCTGCGCTCATGTGAGGGGATAAAGCACTAGCACGGTCCGGGTCATCTGTCTGAGATTCCACGGCTAAGCGTGGAATCCTAACGGGCGGCCGTCCGCTCCAAATCAGCCCACAGGATGTATCATGAAACCTGCTCCTGAGGAAACAAAACCATAGGTGTGAGCAAGCGTCCACGCTCCCTATGAGAGGAGTGTAAATGCTTGCATCCATGGCTTCATGATCATCCTGTGCGTCCAGCAGTTAGTCTTCGTCACCTTCCTGGTCAGGAAGGTTACTCTGAGTTAGCAAGGAGAGCTAACCCAGACAGACCAGGAGATTGCCCGAGGGCAGATGATGAGCTTACTCGGCGAGTAATCGTGGTTAGGCCCGCTGGTGGGGTCCTGCCTGATGCTGCTTGCGCTGCTGGATCACCAGGCGATACGAGCATCAAGCCTGGATCCAAAACGGCTGCCCCTGGATCATTGAAAACCTTGTCTGACCTAGTAGGGCATGACCCAGGGATGGGGGGGGGGGCTACCTGCATTGAGGTCGATGTGCAGGAAGATGAAACACCTGTGCCCAGTAACAAGCCACGAAGCATGTCAGGCATCAGGTCTTTCAAAGTCCTGCGCATCCCACTCACTAATTCTACCTTGAAGGCCTCGAGCTCACCCTTCTCAGAGACCTTCTTCTTACCCTCCTTCTTCCCCTTCTTGCTGTCTTCAACCATCAGTCTAGCCTGTAAACCAAAATTCAGAGGTTAGATTCCCCACCCCCCTTTACAAATGGCACATTTGTTGGACAGCCTACAGTCTGTACAAGATGGGCAAGGGTGGGGGAAGAATCTAACTTTCAGGTGCTTGAGGCATTGTGGACATGATGATTTCTGAAAGGTAGGCATACGAAGAGAATGAGTATTTTAGTTTGTAAAATTTGTTATTTCTTTTTAGTACATACAAGACACAAACTCGAGAGAGAAGACACCCACTTTTATTACTGACAACCCTGAAAGGGACAGATGTCTTCTCTTGTTAAACAATAACAAAAACAACCAGGGAAACCTCTATTAAGAATGTTAGAAGAGAGAGAAAGATTATGACTATCTAGGTATCTCTCTGCATTCATAACAAAGGATGATAATGACATCAATTTGATTTCTCTAAACTAAGATTATGACATCAAGGAAGAGAAAAAATCTCTGGTTGATTATGACATCAAACCTCAATGCAACAGCCCCTTCAAGGAGAGGAGACATTAGAAAATGAATGCAAGAAATACCTAGACTGCATACATTTGTCACTCAAGAATAATATAATATAAATTATATATCCGAGAACCCATGCACATACAAGATAGAATACAATGCAATAAAGCTTGCAGCAAAAATTGTTAAATATTTTCAAATAATTAGGTGCCACAACTAATAAACTCCTTTATCCTGAGCATAAGCAAACCATCCTCTTGTGGAGAAGAACATGTCTATCCATCCGCCGAGTCTTTATCTTTCGATCAGTCTGATTAAGGGGTTGGGACAAAAGGAGGGAGAGATGTATTTGTCCTATATCTCCGACCCGTAGACATATCATAATAATAAGTCAGAAAAAGAGACGTGATCATCCTCTGATGAGCCTGTGGACACAAAGACACAAAGGATTAGTAGACCTACGCGCTGGGAGAATTTAATAAGGATTCCCAGTGCCTAAAAATGTGGCAACATATAAAATAAACGAAATCTAGGATTTCTTTTTTCACGAGAGAGTTGATACTTACCTCCCTAATACTTTTGATATTGCTAAATATCGGCGTTCACTCAATAAACACTCAGAATAAAAACAGTTAGGTGCCCCTACTGGGCAGGTAGACAGAGGGTAGTCCGGCGGATGCTAGCCCTACCACCGCGCATGCACCGACTACTACTTCCTCTAACTAATTTATTGGCTGACACACATGCAACTATTAAGAGCCTGAAGACCGAGCCTCTGTGGGGTGGAGAGGCCGGGTCCGTATCTTCAAACTGCTCGCGCAGCGCCCTCTGGTTATTGACCAGAGTAACCGTCTCCTGGAGGTGTCTACATCCCTCACCTCCAAAGAGACCAGGACCTGTCATAGGCGTACGCAGTAGCCTATTGTACAGGTCCTGGGACGGGCACAGATTGTCCAAGGCTAACGTGCGCCTTGCCCGGACACTCCTAGTCACCGGCCGAGTCATGCAGTCCAGAGCCAGGTTGATACCATCCTGGATGGCTCTCTGGACTGTGACCGGGCTCGGCTGGCGCGATGCGGATGCCATTACTACCCCCTGTAACAGCTGGGAGACGTGGGACAGAGCGGCAATCGAAGCTCTCCCACTCTCCTCCGCATCACGCAACGCGGCATTTGCCGAACGCAACGCGTTCAAACACAAGACTCCCGTGTCAGAACGGGAGCCTGGCCGCGCATCCTCACCCAAAGCCGCGTGGTCATCCACGCTCGGCTTGGGTACCACACCGTACCTCTGGTAATCCAGGGGAACGAAGCGGCAACGCCGGGCCACCTCGCGAAGGGCCTTCGCGAGACGCCCATTCGCCTTAATGGACGTCTCCGCCGCCTCGAACATGTCAACGACATGCTCTGCCAGCGGCAGAGATGGCATCGCGTTAGCAGTAGCCTTACCAGCTAACCACGGCCTGTGGTCACGCTGGCTAGCCGACTGCTCCACGGGCAGACCTGGCCTAAGACTTATCAGCCACTGGCAAGCGTCAGACCAATCCTCTTCCGTGGCTAGCTGCGAGCGCTCTACAAGACGGGGGCCTTCGTCTTCCTCCTGCGCGCAAGCAGCAGAGCTTGACGGCGGATATGCTGATACCCCTGGCCAGCCAGGGAAAGCATGCGGGCCCGAAAGAACAGGCATGCTAATCTCACTGGCCTGACCAGGAGCAGGCGCCGTGGTAGAGTGCGGGGCAGATACCGCCCCACCACGGCCCCGGCCAGCACCAGCGACACTCTCGGCAAGCCGAGGTATGCGGTAACGCTGGCCATCAGCAGCGCCCAGGGCCACCTTCTGAACTGTGAACTCTACTCCTGCGTGAGTAGAGCCATGGACTATGTCGCCTGTATTCCCCGCGAGGGGTGCACAGACGTCATAATCCATGGTCACGTCCTCAGACGGCGACCCTAACAGGTAATCCTCTTCCTCCTGGCCAGAAAGATTAGACTCCGGGTCAGCAAAGAGAGCTAACCCGGACTGGCCAGGAAAGGTGCCATAGGAGGTACTGGCACCCGCCGCGTGCGGATACCCCTGGACTGATAAGCAGCCCGCGGGTTCCAGCGACAGCCGTCCACGACCCCTCGGCGCGGCACCAAGCCTGCTGCCATGGTCGTGGAACGCACCCTCTAATGGGGCCACCTCTGAATCTACGAACAACGGAAACGGCCTACGGACAGGTGATTCAGAGGTGGGGATTACCTGCTCTGAAGCAGATGATGAGGCCAACAAAGGATTTGGTCCATGAAGCTTGCCACGAAGCAACTCTGGAACCAAATCCTTTATTGTCCTCTTCATCTCCCAACATCTCGGTCCGGAAGGCCTCCATATCTACCGCGGACGAGGCCTTCCTCTTACCCTTCTTACTCACACCCTCTCTTTTCTGCTTCTTCTTCTCCTCCTCCACCACCTTGTCCTTCGCCTGTAAGCACAAGAATTCGGACATTAGTTCGCCCCCCCAGTGCTTACATATCTCGCAATTAATCAAGGGACCACAGGGGCTACACTGATAGCAGAGATGAGGAAGAAACCTCTCCTCCAAGAAACGTCCACAGGACGAGCAACCAGGTCTCTGAAACAGGGCAAAGGACGAGGGCAATGAGTAACTTAGTTAAGCTTAGAAACTTAAACCAACTCAAAGAGAGGGAAATGATCATAAAGATCAATAATCATCTGAAACCAGCGTTGGACAAAACTTTAATTGTTAATAAAGAGCAAGGCTGATTATGACGTCATTAATCCTATGACAGGAAAAAATCGATCCATAACAAACATCCAAGTGCAAGGACGAATTGTATCCATAACCAGAACATGTACAGAATGGACATTCCGACTACACACCCATCAGATAAATACTGATAACAATGGTAAATACAGTTAATTTTCTCTAAAATAATTAACATCACCTCATATCAATAATTAGATACCTGACACCTTGTATAGACAAACCATTCAACATGATGACCTGGAGCACTCCACCAAGACTACGCCTCCTAACACTCTCCACCTTAGGGGAAGGAGTTGGATCAAGAGGGCAAAGTGAGAAGACCTTTATACTAGGCCTTCGACTCACTGGACATAGATTCTTGGTTAGATAACCTAACAGTATTAGTAGGAAATGGAACCAAGGTGGAGAAAAACAAACTCTCTGATGCTGTGATGTCCATTACATATCCTCACATAGACCTGTGGACATAAACACAAAGAGAGATTAGTATTATATAGCACCTAGTTGAAATAAACCAACTAAACAAGGCGCTTATCACGTAAACGCGAGTCCCGGAAACACATTACACCAGGAAAAAACTCGCTAATTTTACTAGAAGTCACCTGATATATAGGTCCTGGGCCCTCCACTGGCGAAGTATTCCTTCCTGCCATCTTAATCAGGGGTTATCACTTCTAAATAACACTCAAGACTTTGAAAAGTGTTTAGAAAAGCTCTAGCACAAAACATGTGTAGACTCTCTGCCAATAAATTAGCAAAGAGGAAGTGCTAGTCTGCGCATGCGCAGTGGTGGGGCTGGCATCCGCCAGACTACGCTCTGACTCCCTGCCCAGTAGGGGCACCTAACTGTTTTAATCTGAGTGTTTATTGAGTGAAAGCCGATATTTAGAAATATCAATAAGTATTAGGGAGGTAAGTATACTCTTGAAGTGAAATCTACTACTGCGTGAGTAGAGCCATGGAATATGTCGCCTGTATTCCCTGCGAGGGGTGCACAGACGTCATAATCCATGGTTACGTCCCCAGACGGCGACCCTAACAGGTAATCCTCTTCCTCCTGGCCAGAAAGATTAGACTCCGGGTCAGCAAAGAGAGCTAACCCGGACTGGCCAGGAAAGGTGCCATAGGAGGTACTGGCACCCGCGGCGTGCGGATACCCCTGGACTGATAAGCAGCCCGCGGGTTCCAGCGACAGCCGTCCACGACCCCTCGGCGCTGCACCAAGCCTGCTGCCAGGGTCGTGGATCACCGCCACTAATGGGGCCACCTCTGAATCGTCGAACAACGGAACCAGCCTACGGAAAGGTGATTCAGAGGCGGGGATTACCTGCTCGAGAGCAGACGCCGAGGACGACAAAGGATTTGGTCCAGGAAGCATGCCACGTAGCAACTCTGGTACCAAATCCTTTATCGTCCTCTTCATCTCTCCCAACATCTCGGTCCGGAAGGCCTCCATGTCCACCGCGGACGAGGCCTTCCTCTTACCCTTGACATCCTCTCGCTTCGACTTCCTCTCCTCCTCCACTACCTTGTCCTTCGCCTGCAAACACAGAAAGTCAGACATTAAGTCGCCCCCCCCCCAATGCTTGCATACCTCACACTTGAGCAATGGCCCACAGGGACTACAACCAAAAAAAAGGTGAGGCACAAAACGTTCTTTCAAGAAACGTCCACAGGACGGACAACCAGGTCTCTGAAACAGGACAAGGACGAGGACAATGAGCAAACTAGTTAAGGTTAGAAACTCAAAACCAAACTAAAAGAGAGGGAAACAATCATAAAGATCAATAATTGACTAAAACCAGCGTTGGACAAAACTTTAATTGTTAATAATCGCAAGGCTGATTATGACGTCATGATCTCATGACAAAAATCAATCGATCCGAACCAACATCTAGGCGTGCGGTCGAATTGTATACATAACCAGAACATCTTAGAACGGTTATTCAGACTACACAACCATCAGATACACAATGATAACAATGGCAATAGCAGTTAATTTTCTTAAATAATTAACCTCACCTCATATCATAACTTAAATACCTGACACTTTGTATAGACAAACCATCCAACGTGATGAACTGGAGCACTCCACCAACTGTACGCCTCTTAACTCTCTCCAACTTAGGGGAAGGAATTGGAGCAACAGGGCAAAGTGAGAAGACCTTTATACTAGGCCTTTGACTCACTGGACATAGATTCTTGGTTAGATAACCTAACAGTATTAGTAGGAAATGGAACCTTGGTGGAGAGAAACAAACCCTCAGATGCTGTGATGTCCATTACATATCCTCCCAGAGACCTGTGGACATAAACACAGAGAGAGATTAGTCTTATATAGCACCATGTTGAAATAAAACAACTAAAACAGGCGCTTATCACGGTAAACGCAAGCCCCGGAAACACATTACACCGGGGCAAACTCGCTAGAATATATTAGAAATCACCTGATATAAAGATCCTGCGCCATCCTCCGGCGAAGCCACTTTATCCGACATATCCAGGTCTAATATATTCACACTTCTAAGACTATAAACGCGTTGAAACAGTGAAACTTTTGAAAAAATCACAAAAACATGTGTTCTCTCTGCCAATAAATTAGCAAAGAGGAAGTAGTAGTCGGCGCATGCGCGGAGGTGGGGCTAGCATCCGCCGGACTACCCTCTGTCTACCTGCCCAGTAGGGGCACCTAACTGTTTTTATTCTGAGTGTTTATTGAGTGAACGCCGATATTTAGCAATATCAAAAGTATTAGGGAGGTAAGTATACTCTTGATGTGAAAGTTACAAGTCTTAATTAATATATGGAACAATATCACCTTAACGGATGATGAGGACTCCTCTGATGATTTTGTATCAGCCATTATGAAAAATGATGATATAAATAGATTGAAAATTCTCAAAAGAGAGCTTGGAATGTTTTCCCAATGTTGATTGTTAGCCAATATATTAGAAAACGGAAGTACCACTATGGGCATGCGGAGTAGGTGGGGTATGTCATGTGCATGACTGTGTACATACCCCCTGCCCATTAGGGACACCTAACTTTTTATAATTCTGAATATTATTGAATTTAGAGCCGATATACTAGTATATCAAGAGTGTTAGGGATGTAAGTATGTTCTCATGACGTAAAACATTTCATACGTGTTAAAAATTATTCTGTTTTTGGAAACCTGTTGCCTTATTTATGATCTGTAATGTTACTATATGATAGGTATTAAGGCATAACTTACAACAGCGCATCATTTCCCCAATGCTTCTCAGCTCCTCATGGCCATGACACACAAAACTATTGGTCTCCATACTCTTGTACACCGACGTCACACTCCCACAACCTGCTGGGTTCAATGTCTTTACTGGGTCAAGAACTCCATGTTGTGTACTGATGGCAGTATATATATAATCAGCTAGGGCGGCATAGACAACGGTCTCACGACCAAGGTCCACCACTTTCAAATTCATGGTCACTTGCAGCTGCAAAGTCAAACACACACATAATTACCATATACCTAAAACACACACATAATCACCATATACCTAAAACACACACATAATCATCATATATCTAAAACACACACACATAATTACCATATATACACCTGTGCAAAAGTTAAGCACCAGCAAAAACAATAGAACGTAGAAACATGATGGTACAACTAGGCTGCCATACTTTTTGTCCCGCGTTAGCTGACATAATTCCAAGTACGAAATGCACATGCATGCATGACTTCACGCTGCTTGATGTCCGTGCGTGGCGGGAAACAGCACACGTGTTCAGTTATGTAAAAGTCCAGTTTGAGGTGTAGAACATTACATACAGATTTAGGCGACAAGATTAGGAATTTTGTGTTCATGACCGTGGTTTATTTGTACAGAGAGAATTAGCTCTTGATTGTGAACCGCTATGGCAAGACGAAGGTTAAGTGATCGTGTGAAATGGCAAATCATAGGCATGCATACCACTGGTATGTCATGCAGAGAGATTGGCAGACAGCTGAACATTAACCATACTGTAATCAGTCGTTTGATTGCAAAACATGGGCAAACTAACGAGGTGAAGGACAGGCCTAGATCTGGAAGACCGAAGAAGACTACTGCCCATGATGATCGAGCCCTAGTACGCCTTGGTAGGAGATCTCCATTCACCAACAGCAGAGTGCTCAGCCAGCAATGGGAAACGCGCAATAGAGTGTCAATGTCTACTGTCAAAAGGAGACTGTATGCTGCTGGCATGAAAGCTAGGAGACCTGTCAGACGTCCTCTCCTCACTGCACACCACAAAGAGGAGCGTCTGAGGTGGTGCAACGAAAGAAGACACTGGAACATGAGATCCTGGAGACGGGTACACTGGTCCGATGAAAGTCGGTTCCTGCTTCATGCCACAGATGGTCGAACTCATGTATGGAGGTCCAGACGCACGGAGTACGACCAACGTAACATCATGGAAGAAGTTCCATTTGGTGGAGGTTCCGTTATGATATGGGGGTGCATCTCATTTGATTGTAAGCTGGATCTGTTGACTGTACCCGGAACACTAAATGGACAAAGATATCAAGATTCCATACTGGATAGAGTTGTGGTCCCTCATTTTGTAAATCATGCACCTGGAACCCACGCTATATTCATGGATGACAACGCCCGACCACAACGTGCTTGAGCTATGCATGAATACCTCCGCCAGAATGCCATCGAAACCCTACCATGGCCAGCAAGGAGCCCTGACATGAAGCCTATTGAGCATATCTGGGACATTCTGGGAAACATGGTGAGAAGGAGGGATCCTCCTGTGCAGAACCTACAGGAATTAACAGACGCACTCCATCTTGAATGGCAACGAATACCACAATGGCGTATCAGTCGGTTGGTGACCAGCATGAGACGTCGTGTCCAGGCCGTCATCCAGGCACAAGGTGGATATACCCGGTATTAATAATGACAGTCTCAAACTCGTGCACAGATGTTAAACTTCGTTTTCAGACACCATTAATGACAATCTAGCCACGTGTGTCAACTGTAGGGCAATAGTTGTCAGTTGTGTCAACGTAACCATATTCAGGCCTCGTTTTCAAGTTCAAACAAAAACATAGTGTTTCCCCACCATCATAATCAGCATTCCTCTAGTTGCATTATTACCTCTTGCACTAAGATGGATGGGTACATAAATGTTTATGCTATTGCTTTCTTCATAGCACATGAATATACCCTCGCATGTGCGTAAAAATAGGGTGGTGCTTAACTTTTGCACAGGTGTATACCTAAAACACACACATAATTACCCTGTACCTAAAACACACACATAATCACCATATACCTAAAACACACACATAATCATCATATACCTAAAACACACACATAATCATCATATACCTAAAACACACACATAATCATCATATACCTAAAACACACACATAATCATCATATACCTAAAACACACACATAATCACCATATATCTAAAACACACACATAATCACCATATACCTAAAACACACACATAATCATCATATACATAAAACACACACATAATCATCATATACCTAAAACACACACATAATCACCATATATCTAAAACACCCACATAATCATCATATACATAAAACACACACATAATCATCATATACCTAAAACACACACATAATCACCATATATCTAAAACACACACATAATCATCATATACATAAAACACACACATAATCATCATATACCTAAAACATACACATAATCACAATATACCTAAAACACACATAATCACCATATACATAAAACACCCACATAATCACCATATACCTAAAACACACACATAATCAGAACATACCTAAAACACACACATAATCATCATATACCTAAAACACACACATAATCACCATATATCTAAAACACCCACATAATTACAACATAAATAAAACACACACATAATTCCCATATATCTTAAACACAGACAAAATGACCATATACCTAAAATCTATAAACCGATACACAAATAAATTGTTATACACACACAGACACACACACAAACGCGCGCGCACAGACACACGCACGCACACACACACAAACAGGTATGCATGCATACTTGCGCATGCATGCACTCATGAACACATGTACAAATGCATGCACGCACACACGCATGCACACACACACTGATGAATATTGTCAATGACATCTCACCTCAGACAGTGCTCGTTTATGAGAGAACTCCAGTCCTGGACTTGCATCATCAGCAATGGTGAGCAGGGCCAAAGTTAGGGGTGGGATAATTAGTGAGCCGAATATACTGGTCAGATTACTGACCACCGAAGGCATGCTAGCTGTGATCTGTTGTTGATAGAGGCTGATACATAGATCAGTGACAGACGAGGATACAGTATAACCCAGCACAAAACTCTGATGGTAAGTCGGGTAAAACAGTGCTGAAACATGATGTAAAACAATGGCATACAACATGCATAGCTGAAACATGATGCAAGACAGACAGACAGACAGACAGAGACATACACAGAGAGCCAGGCAGGCAGGCCGGCCGGCCGGTAGGCAGACAGACAGACAGACAGACAGACAGTGTTCAGAAATGCAGACTGGGTGAAGCGGTCACCTATATAAACACAGTTAATGTGATAATTTGTTTTATATTAAAAGCTGAACATGGGTGACAACTCCGTCCTCTCGATACTGTACATAATTGAAAATACAAACACAGATCTATGTATCCATATATATATATATATATATATATATATATATTTATTTATATATATATATATACAGACACACAATTATAATTTTCAATGCACCACTCACCAATGCAGTCTGGTACAGCTTTATCCCAGTCAGCCCCAATATTACACTCCATACGAATGTTTGTTAGCTCTGTATCCTGGAAGAAGCTGTATCCACCATTACACGTGATGTCACACAGATAACCGGTGTCCCCTATCTTCCGAGCACAGGCTACCTTGCCATTGGCAACTTGTATTGAATACGGTTTGCACTTGGCAGCTGTGAAAGCATGTAATAAATGTTTGACTGCTGCAAACCACCTAACAATAAATTCAACGGGCAATAACTCTGCATCTGCTGAATATTTTGAAGACAATTTCACTGAAGGTTGCTGGTGGCTTAACCACCAACAACTTTCAGTCAACTTGTTTTCAAAATATTCAGTATATCCAGAATTAAACCAGATGGAAAATGTTGTTTCAGAGCCCGTGTAATAACTACTGGTTATTGATTGATGAGTTTGTAGGAGACAGTGTAATAACTACTGTCTATTGAGTGTTGTTGTAGGAGCTGGTGTAATAACTTCTGGTTATTGATTGATGTGTTTGTAGGAGTTGCTTGTGTAATCACTACTGGTTATTGATTGATGTGTTTGTAGGAGCTGGTGTAATAACTACTGGTTTTGATTTTGTAGGAGCTGGTGTAATAACTACTGGTTATTGATTGATGTGTTTGTAGGAGCTGGTGTAATAACTCCTGGTTATTGTTTGATGTGTTTGTAAGAGCTGGTGTAATAACTACTGGCTATTGTTTGTTGTAGGAGCCTATGTGTAATAGCATAATTGAGGCTGTTCATGTTAGTTAATAACATGTTTTGTTACCAGAACATCAAATATATTAAACTCTCACTATATAGCTAGCCACATGTACCAAGAGTGATAACCTTTGAGATCACAGAAAATATAAGCATATTAGCAAGAGTTATCTACCTTGATCATTAACAATGAAATTTTATTACGTTGTCTGCAAGAGCGCTTTAGCAATAAGCTTATGCTATTGAGTTGAAGGAAACAGAAAGATACAGCCGGTAATGATTCAGGAGTAATCAATGGCTTGCTACCATACCTATGACAGAAACCTGCATGCTACACGTAGCCACATTCCCAGCAGCGTCAAGTGCACTCGCTAAAACTGTGAATATACGTCCTACATTGTTACGTGTTAGCCGAAGTGATGGTGGATCAAACGTGATGGAAGTCACCGCAACGTTATCAGTCGCACCCAGGATTCCCGCTTCATATGTGGCCACATGAGTCTCATTCTGGATTGTAATGGTGGATGATGGGCGACAGGAGATCACTGGAGGTATTTGATCTGAATAAAAATTGGTACAAAAATAGAACATTAAAGATCTCAGACTGATAAGAACACCCATATTTTACGAGGATTTTGCGCTCATAGACTGATAAGAACACCCAGATTTTACGAAGATTTTGCGCTCATAGACTGATAAGAACACCCAGGGTTTACGAGGATTTTGTTAACCCACAACCCTTTCATTGACAAATCACTGTAAAATAATATAATTACTTATTCTTTTGAATAATTTGAAATTAATTTGACTGGAAGCCGTTGCTGCTTGAGACTGCAACAGCTTCCAGCCAAGTTAATTTCCCAATATTCAACAGTGTTCCTGTATGGTTGCCTTGAAAATGAGATATCGGGAATTCATCGCGGAAAAGGTTAAGCCTTAACAGCTGTGAATATTCTATCTTTTACTGTGTCAATAGTATCATTCTAAGTGAGATCTTATTAAACTTGTGAGATAAATCTGATACAACATGGCAACTCATGAGCCATCCTGTCTACTGACCTTTCATTTTTATTTGAATAAGACAGCGGCCAATATTTCCTGCCAAATCCTCTGCTATGTATATTACATCCATCTCCGTCGCTACCGGGTTGGACGGATAAAAGTTTAATGGATTCGTTTCAATTCGCTTAATGATTCCAGAATTGTCCACTGTATCTGGAATGGTGAAGCTCGGTGCTGCATTAGCCAGTATTATGATAGGATCGAGCGTGCAGTTAGGGAATTTTGGCGGCGTAATGTCTGAAAGAAATTAATATTTTAGTATTACTGTGGATGTACAAACACACACACAAAACAGTCAAAACACCTGAAGCTCACCTGCTTAAGATGATAATTACCAGTTTTTAGTGACTTTTGGATTTGGATCTGAGTGGATCTCAATATACATTCTATGCTTATGATATGAATGTCATATTGTGACCTGGTGTCCTGACACACACCCGCCCGCGATTGACCCAGTTTAATATATATATATATATATATATATATATATATATATATATATATATATATATATATATATATATATAGGGATCTTTGCATATGCGCAAGGGTCAATAACTATGATGGAGCACAGAAGTAATACATTTGATTTTCATGATTGTCTCTTGTCTACAATACTTTGCCTGATGGCAATATTTCTGAGATTTGACATCAAATCAATTTCCATCACACAATCCAGATATTATCCAAGGCTCTGTAGCAACGCCGTAACCAAGAAACAAATAAGTGGTTTCACAATGCACGTGCATTCGCTTTTGTTTCTACAAGAATTGTTAATACTTACCTGTCATTAAAGCTGATTTATAGCCAGCAATAGAGTTAGGCTTGAGGTTATAGGCATCATACACGTGACAGAGGAAATCGGCTACTACCTGAATAGATGAATCCATTGGATTAATACATCTTTTTGAGCACCATTCTGCAAATCTGTTGATTTTATAATTATATGCTCTGGAGGTTGACCCCCCCCCCCCCCCTTCTGGCCTTTGCCATGAAGATGGCTGCTTGCTCAGAAAAACCCTCCTTAATTCTAGATTCCTTGACAACATCCACGCAGTCAATTGGAACATTGACGGATTGGTGTGAAAGGTCTTACCCTGGAAGATAATATTGTCCATCAGAGGCAGAGGAACCGGACTGCAGACCAGAAGGTCCAGCAGATCCGTATACCATGATCGGCTTGGCCAATTTGGGGTGATCAGAAGCACTTGGCACTCCCCCTGTCTTATTTTCTGAAGAATTTTTGGAATCAAGATTGCTGGAGGGAATGCGTATGCATACATTCCCACCCAGCTGATAGCTAACGCATCTGTTGCGATAGCACTCGGATCTAGAATCGGAGAGATGTACGTCGTCATCTTCTCATTCTTCTCCGTTGCGAATAAATCTATGTTGGGTTTCCCCCAGTGGTTGAACAGACAATCCGCCACACATTGATTTAGTTGCCATTCCACAGGTAAAACACCCATCCTTCGGCTCAATGAGTCTGCTAACAGATTTAACCTTCCCGGAATATGAACTGCATTCAAGGTAATCCTGTGATTCAGGCACCAGCAAAGCAGTTTCCATGTCATCATATCGCGACTGGGCAACTTCGTTCCGCCCTGGCAGTTTATGTAAGTCATTACTGTTGAGTTGTCTGATCGAATTAGAACACTCTTGCCCTGAACTTTCAGTAAGAAATGTTCTAGGCCCAGGACTACTGCTCATAATTCTAGTAGATTTATATGTTCTTTTGACTGTTCCAGATTCCAAAGCCCTGATTTCGTGGATTCTTCCAGGCAAACTTCCCACACCTCCATCGATGCATCTGTATACATCGTTAACTGAGGCTGAGGAGGGGTTAGCATCACCCCTGCCAGGAGATTCTCTGTCTTCAACCACCATTGTAGGTGGTGAATTAGAGGCTCCATCACTGACACGTTTGAGTCCAGTGAACCTGTACTCTGGGTCCATTGCGTCATGAGAAATAACTGGATTGGCCACCTGCATAAGGCCGCCTGAGGAATGACTGGTTCCAGAGAAACCATCAACCCCAGCATTCTCAGGTAAACCTGTGCCAGGACATGATGACTGTTGCACACCGACTGTATTACTGAGATGAGTATTTGTACCCTCTTCTGAGTAGGATAAACATATCCTATCTCCAGATCGTAGACCATTCCCAGGTAGACAAACTTCTGGGATGGAGTCAGCTCTAATTTTTTTTAATTGATTATCCAGCCTAAGTCTGTGAGAGTTTTCAAAACTATCTCCAGATTTGCTGTTAAACTTTCCTGGTTGTGTGCTTTTAACAGCCAGTCGTCTATGTACGTGTGGACTGCTATACTTCTCCTGTGGAGGTATGCTGTTATCACAAGAATCACCCTGATGAAGACCAGAGGAGCCGTAGAAATTCCGAAGGGTAATACCCTGAATTCCCACTGTCTGCCCTGGAATGCGAATCTCAGGAAGCGACGGAAACTCCTCGCTATTGGAATGTGGAAATAAGCATCTTTCAAATCTATTGATGCTGTCCACATTCCCTTCTCCAACCCTACCAACACCGATTTCAGTCTCCATTTTGAAACTGGGTGTGTCTATGAACTTGTTCAATGGCTTGAGGTTGAGAATTGGTCTCCACCCTCCAGTGCATTTCGTTACTAGGAACATGGTTGAATAGAAGCCGGGGAAATTTTGTGCTGGTTGAATCGCTCCTTTGAGTATGAGGGAATTTATTTCCTCCTCTATACACAACCGCTGATCTGGATCTCTTGGAATTTGAGTCCAGACTGGCACCAGACACAGTCGCGATGGTGGGCCTGTTATCCAGTCGGGATGATACCCGACTGAAAGCCATCGCATGACTAAACGGTCCGGAGTCAACCGTCCCCACTCTTGCATGTGGTTGGCCAATCTGCCTCCCACTGGTCCACCTAGGGAGAGAGGTGGACATAAGGAGCGCAGAGTGGCACTGTCCTCTGACCTGGCCACTGGCCACTGCAACCTCAAGCCTGCAGGGGATGATACGCAGGGGGAGCTGCGCGAACGCGCTCTCTGCGGAGCACTTCAAATTGCTCACGCAAAGCCCTCTGGTTATTGACCAGGGTAACCGTCTCCTGGAAATTCCTACATCCCTCACCTCCAAAGAGACCAAGACCTGTCATAGGCATACGCAACTGCCTATTATACAAATCCTGGGATGGGCACAAGTTATCAAGAGCAAACGTGCTCCTCGCCCGGACACTCCTGGTTACAGACCGGGTTAAACAGTCCAAAGCCAAGTTACTTCCATCTTGGATGGCTCTCTGGACAGTCACTGGACTAGGTTGGCGCAATGCGGATGCCGTTACTAACCCCTGTAACAGCTGTGAGACGTCTGGAAGCTCTGAAATAGACGCCCTCGAACTCTTCTCCGCATCGTGCAACGTGGTGTTAGCCGAACGCAAAGCGTTCGAGCACAGCGCTCCCATGTCAGACCTGGAGCCTGGCCTTGTATGTTCGCCTAGCGCAGCGCGATCATCCGCGCTTGGCTTAGACACCACACTGTATAACTGATATTGATCAGCTACAATACGGCATCGCTTTGCCACCTTGCAAGGGGCCTTCGCTAGACATCCATGCGCCTTAATGGATGTTTCCGCCGCAGTGAACATATCACTACCCCCTGTAACAGCTGTGAGACGTGTGAAAGCTCTGAAATAGACGCCCTCGAACTCTCCTCCGCATCACGCAACGTGGTGTTAGCCGAACGCAACACGTTCGAGCAGTGCTCCCGTGTCAGACCTGGAGCCTGGCCGTGTATCTTCGCCTAGCGCAGCGCGATCATCCGCGCTTGGCTTAGACATCACACCGTATAACTGATATTGATCAGCTCCAATACGGCATCGCTTTGCCACCTTGCGAGGGGCCTTCGCTAGATGTCCATGCGCCTTAATGGACATTTCCGCCGCAGTGAACATATCAACAATATGATCAGCGAATGGCAGAGATGGCATAGCGGTAACAGTCGCTTTACCTGGCAACCACGGGCGCTGGTCCTGTTGACTGGCCGACTGATCCACAGCGAGACCTGGCCTGACGCTGATTAGCCACTGACAAGCATCAGACCATTCTTCCTCTGTGGCCACCTGCGAATGCTCTACAAGACGAGGGCCTTCGTGATCCTCCTGAGCAATCGCAGGCGTGTGAGTGGCTGGAAGAACTGATACTCCTGGCAAGCCAGAGAAAGCATGCGGGCCTGAAAGAACAGGCATGCTAAACTGACTAGCTTGACCAGGAGCAGGCGCCGTGGCATTGCGTGGGGAGATTTTTGCCACACCACGGCCCTGGCCAGCACCAGCTACACCATCAGCCAGCCGAGGTATGCAGTACTACTGGCCATCAGATCCAGCCCGGGCTACCTGCTGCGCTGTGAATGCTACCCCTGCGTGAGTAGTACCATGGACAATGTCGCCCGTATTCCCTACGAGGGGTGCACATGCGTCACTATCCATGGCTACGGTGCCAGAAGGAGAACCCAGCAGATAATCCTCTTCTTCCTGGCTAGAAAGATTAGACTCCAGGTCAGTGAAGAATGCTAACCAGGAAGGCCAGGAAAGGTACCATAGAAGGAAGTGGTATCTACAGGGTGCGGATATTCCTGGCCTGATAAGCAGGCACCAGGCTCCAGCGACACCTGTCCACGAACAACCGGCGCAGCAAGCCTGCTGCCAGTGTCCTCATTACCCTCTATTAGGGTCACCTCTGAATCATGTACGAAAACTGGTAGGTCCGTAGGTAGCACCGATTCAGAGGCACAGATTATCTGCTCCGAAGCAGATGAAGAGGACAACAAAGGATTTGAACCAGGAAGCATGCCACGAAGCAACTCTGGGATCAAATCCTTAATTGTCCTCTTCATCTCTCCCATCATCTCAATACGGAAGGCTTCCATATCCATAAAGGACGAAGGCCTTCCTCTTACCCTTCTTACAAGAACCCTCCTTCTTAACTTTCCTTTCCTCCTCTAGAGCCTTCTCTTTGGTCTGCAAAGTTAGAAATTCAGACATTACCTCTCCCCCAACTTTTCACAGATCTCACATTTAAGCAATGGCCCACATGGGCTGCACTGGGCGCATAAGTGGGGGGGGGGGGCGAATCTATCCGTGATAAACCTTCGACATGAAGGACAACCAGGTCTCTGAAACAAGCCAGAGGACGAAGACAATGAGTATTTCAGCTATTGAGTTAGAAACTCAAAACCAAAATAAACAAGGAGGCTGGGGGCCATAAAGACCCAATCTAATAATAAATCAGCGTTGGACAAAACCTTTAAATGATAGTAAGGTGCAAGGCTGATTATGACATCATAACTTCAACAAGAATTCCACTGAATTAAATGTCTCGCCTGTCTCGTGTTTGTCACAGTGATATTGACCTTGGGACCTCCCTGTAATCATGGTACTTCCTAACATTATAGGTAACCATGTATCCAAGTTTATTTCCTATACGATTAACCGAACCTGAAATATAAATGATTTGCGGAATGGAAAAACTTCAGGTTGAAAAAGCAGAGGTCAAACAGCAATATTAGAATAGCCTTGACCTTTGACCTGGTGATCGCCATGTCACCATCCTGTATCCTCTTGGCATAAGCAACCATGTACCAAAGTTGTGCTCCATTATGGTTAAGCAGTCCCAAAATATAACCAGATAACTTAGATAAGCCTAAAAAAATTAACTTTGAAGAATAATAGTTTTGTAGAGGGCAGAATGACCTTGACCTTCGACGTTGTGACTTCAGTATCAACATGCTGCTTCCTAACATTATAGGTAACCATGTATCCAAGCTTTGTTCCAATAGGATTAACCAATCCTGACAGATAAGCTAAGAAGTTTTGTTAAACGCAAAAACTTAACATTGAATTTTGTATAAAGGTCACACTGACCTTGACCTTTGACTGTGTGATCTCATTATCATCATGCTGCTTCCTAATAGTATAGGCAACTACATAGCCAAGTTTTGTTGCAATAGGCTTAACCAAGCCTGAAATATAAGCTGAAGTTTAGCTAAACGCAAAAACTTAATGTTGAACAAGAGCTCCACAAACGGCGCATAATACCCCGCCATGATGACAAGCCAATGAATGAGAGCTATCAGAAAATATTTATTTCTTCCTCAGCCCCATCATCCCAGCAATCCGCTATGAAGTGTAAAATCCGCTAAATGGTCAAGGAGGTATCGTCCAGAAACCAATTTTCAAGATGGCTGCCACTGACTGGCGGCCATATTAGATTTCGGATTATCGTAAATTTTGATAAGTTTCTTCACCATACATATTCCAACGACCGTAGGAAGTGATCCAATAAATGAAATCCAGAAACCAACTTTCAAGATGGCAGCCCATGGCTGGTGGCCATCTTGGAGTTCGGATCATCGTCAATTTCGATAGGTTTCTTCTCCACACATAGTCCAACCACCCTATGAAATTTCAAAGGGATCCGATAAACGGTAACAGAGTTATCATTTGGAAACCAATTTTGAAGATGGCCACCGGTGGCTGGCAGCCATATTGGAGTTCGTATTAGTGTCAATCTCGATATGTTTCTTCCCCAGAGGTAGTCGAACAACCCTATGAAATTTCATAGCGATCCGATAGACGATAACGGAGTTATCATCGGGAAACCAATTTTCAAGATGGCCACCGGTGGCTGGCGACCATCTTGGATTTCGGATCATTGTCGATTTCGATAGGTTTCTACCTCAGACCTAGTCCAACCACTCTATGAAGGTTCAAAGCGATCCGATAAACGACAATGGAGTTATCATCTAGAAACCAATTTTCAAGATGGCCACCGATGGTTGGTGGCCATCTTGGATTTTGGATCATTGTCAATCTCAATAGGTTACTTCCCCAGAGGTAGTCCAATCAACCTATGAACTTTCGTAAACTTAATGTAAAATATTAACAAATATTATACTGATCATCGTCAATTTCGATAGGTTTCTTCTCCACACATAGTCCAACCACCCTATGAAATTTCAAAGGGATCCGATAAACGGTAACAGAGTTATCATTTGGAAACCAATTTTGAAGATGGCCACCGGTAGCTGGCAGCCAGATTGGAGTTCGTATTATTGTCAATCTCGATATGTTTCTTCCCCAGAGGTAGTCGAACAACTCTATGAAATTTCATAGCGATCCGATAGACGATAACGGAGTTATCATCGGGAAACCAATTTTCAAGATGGCCACCGGTGGCTGGCGACCATCTTGGATTTCGGATCATTGTCGATTTCAATAGGTTTCTTCCTCAGACCTAGTCCAACCACTCTATGAAGGTTCAAAGCGATCCGATAAACGACAACGGAGTTAACACCTAGAAACCAATTTTCAAGATCTGGTGGCCATCTTGGACTTTGGATCATTGTCAATCTCAATAGGTTTCTTCCCCAGAGGTAGTCCAATCACCCTATGAACTTTCGTAAACTTAACGTAAAATATTAACAAATATTATACTGTGACCTTTGACCCCCATAACCTTGACCTCATGATGTCTGCATCAGCATGCTGCTTCCGTTAAATGTAAATCACCATGTACCCAAGTTTGGTTCCAATTGGATAAGGCATTGTTGAGATATAAGGCAATAACCTTTGTTTAACGCAAACATTTAACATAAAATATTAACAAAGATTATACCGTGAACTTTGACACCATAAACTTGACCTCATGATGCCTGCAACAGCATGCTGCTTCCTTTTGATGTATATCGCCATGTACCCAAGTTTGGTTCCAATTGGATCAAGCATTGTTGAGATATAAGACAATAACTTTTGTTTAACGCAAAAACTTAACATAAAATATTAACAAAGATTATACCGTGAACTTTGACACCATAAACTTGACCTCATGATGCCTGCAACAGCATGCTGCTTCCTTTCGATGTATATCGTCATGTACCCAAGTTTGGTTCCAATTGGATCAGGCATTGCTGAGATATAAGGCAATAACTTTTGTTTAACGCAAAAACAACGTAAAATATTAACAAAGATTACACTGTAACCTTTGCCCCCTGTAACCCTGACCTAATGGCCTTTTTATCGGCGGGCTGCTTACTTTTGATGTATATTACCATGCACACAAGTTTGGTTCCAATTGGATCAGGCATTGCTGAGATATAAACTTAATTTAAAAGTTTACGCCGCCGCCGCCTGAAAATTGATACCCATGTCTCGATCCTGCTTTGCAGGCGAGACAAAAATAAGAAGTTAAATCGATCCGAAACAAACATCCAGGTGTAAGGACGAATTGTATTCATATCCAGAACATCCTAACTGGAAAGGATAGTGTATACAGACTATACAAACATCAGATAAACAATGATAAAATGGCAGCAGATTTCATATTTTCAAATATAATTGAAGTGCCTCATATCATAACTAGTATACCTGAGTCTTTAGCATAGACAAACCATCCAATCTGATGCACTGGAAACTCCACCAACACTATGACCTCTTAACTCTCTCCACCTATAAGGGGAAGGAAGTGGACCAAGAGAGCAAAGTGAGAAGACCTTCTTCCGAGGCCTCCAACTCACTGGGCATAGAATTTTTGGTTAGAAAACCTAACAATGTTAGTAGGAAATGGAACCTTGGTGGAGAGAAAAACAAACCCTCTGACGATGTGCTGTCCTGTTCAATCATAGATAGATACCTGTGGACACAAACACAGAGATTAGTATTTCATAGCACCATAATAGAAATAAAACAGTTTTTTAGGCGCTTATCACTCTAAACATGAGTCCCGAAAACACATTACAACGGAACAAACTCACTAAAGTGTAGTTGAATTCATCTGATGATTAGGTCCTGGGCCCTCCTCTGGAGACATAGAGCATTCTGACATAATTCTCAGGCATTAATTCTTGAATTGAATGGAAAAAACCAGCAGAAAACTTTATAGAAAAAATTTGCATGTGGACTCTCTGCCAATAAATTAGCAAAGAGGAAGTACTAGTCTGCGCATGCGTGGTGGTTGGGGCTAGCATCCTCCAGACTGTCATCTGACTACCTGCCCAGTAGGGGCAACTAACTTTTTTAATCTGAGTTTTTATTGAGTGAAAGCCGATATTTAAGCAATATTAACCCTCTGGGCCCTACCAAGAATTTACAAAAAAGTGCTAGAAACCCTACAGCCAAAAGCTAGAAACTTGCTTAGAAACCTAGCCTATTAGCGGTAGTGGAGTGATAGCGGCATAGTGCTACCATGCCAACTATATTAACTATTTTTAGCAAAGTAACAGATCACTATATATAAAACTATATATCATTAGAAAGGGCAATAAAATACCTTTAAGTACATATAAAATTTGTATGAATAAAATATATTTTAGTTAGTCAACGTGCCTCTCAAAATGGCCACACCTTATAGGATAAATACATTGGTCTATTTTTGCAAAGTTTATCGAAGTTTTTTTAAATTTTACAAATGCCATTGATAAATTTAATCACAATGGTATTAAAACTAACAGATACCAAAGTTTCGTGAAGGTTTTCATCCGATAAGATGTGAAAATGACAATTATATTATGTCATGGTAACGTACAATTTCGGGAAATTCATGATTTTGGGGGGAGGCCTCATTCAATGTTGAATAATTCCTTTATACATAATCGAACACATACCAGGGTTTCTCAGCGTTGACAGCGAATAAATGGCAAATTTTATGCTATGTAGCATTGCTGGGTGCACTCAGCCGTTTAAAAAGCGAACGTGAATGTTTTACACTAAGATTCTATAGCATCGGACATTTTTTCGTAGCGGCGTCCCAAATAGGAATCGTTTATCGTGAAAGATCGCCAGAGAACGACAGGAATTTGTAGAATTGTACCCGTATCTAATATACGAGTACCAAGCTCATTACCAGTTATTGGCAACACCGTATCGCTTACTATATGATTCATGCGCCTGATTGGTCGGGAATACATGAATATTAATTTTTCCGGCAAGATGGCGACACGATCAGCTGGTTTGCAAAATAGTTGCGTGTTCAAATATGTCAATCTATGCATATTTCTTGTACAACTAAAAAGTAGACAGATCACTAGATTAACGATATTGCCAATTGGGAAGTGGGATGCCGATATATTTGACAACTTTCGCATCTCAACTCGGCCTAATTAATGCTAGTAATTTGAAGAGTAAGTTATCTCGGAAATTGTAAACAAAGACACGCATCGATGATTGAGATTATCGGATTGTTTATCTATAACCTTATTGTGATTTCGCGACCAGAGGTAAACGAAATTGATTTATATATTATTGGTTCAGCTGCTCTCTTAACACAATCTATAACTTTCTCGGTTAAATTAGTCATTGAGTAACTGAAAACTTACAAGTAACAGCACATTTACTAATAATCATTGATGACTGGAACTTACAAATAATTCCTTAGAAAACAAATATTTCACTATTGCCCTGGTTACAAACATTCTATCACCATTTACTGTGTGGCCAGTATCCTCTGATCAAAGATATAGAGAACCGGGGCCCTGAAATAAACTTGTGTGCCCAAAATCAAAAACAATTGTCACATTTTAACCTGAAATTCCAGAACTCCACATTTACAGTCATTATAAATGTAAGAAGTTGAATATTTGGAATCCAATGTGAAGCTGGTGCTGCCGTAGCCAGTTTAATTAGTTTCAAAATATTCAACAGAATTTTGAAACATTCGTAGCAAATTTATTATTCGCTCTTGTCGATTGAAAAGGTTAATCCAGTAACTAGTAGTCATACTCCCTCCTTGGACGATATATGCCCACCATTTATTATATTATTCATTTCATTTATGCGCTAAAATCTGAGGGTGGTGTATGACCATAACACCCGTTGACGGGTCATAATGTTTACCAGTATATCCCTTAGTCTGAGTCTGCTCTGACTCAACCTGCCCCTGTGACAGATATTTGGACAGACTGTCAGTCTCTGACAGTCTGTCCAAATATCTGTCACTGGGACGGGTTGAGTCAGAGCAGACTCGGACTATATATCCCTATGACCTTGCGCCGTACATGTATATTGTTAACCATTTAACATTTGAGTCAGACCAAAACTGCTGCAGTTGTCGAGGAAAATGTAAATTTTCCGACCAAAGTAAGATTATTTTTGAAAATGTATCACTGGAATGACTTGCTCTTGGTCTGCATATGGGCATTGTCTATGAGAAAATTTAAATTTTCATGAAAAAATTGGATTGTTAAAGTCTTAATATAACACTTCTAGAATTTGGATATTTCTAATTTATCCTTCCTATTTTTTGCAGGTGACTGATGGGCCATGGCTTCTAAACTCTAAACGGACTCAGTTTTTCCTGCTACGCCTAATGGATTTACTAACATGGATTTTATAAAAAATAAAAATTTGATGACATGTGTTACTCTATAATCTTATTTTTGTATGGAAACAGTATATTTGAACTAAAACATGATGATGTACGTTCGAAACGTGATCAGCTACTACACACATCAATGGCTGACAGCTATGCCGGCGGCTGTTCTGGATCGACTGCCGACTGTTATCAACCGTATTCCTGAGGGCTCAGCTAATGTGCATCTCACATAAGCTCTATGTATCATTTGAGATTGGGTGGGATTTGAATCAAATATCAATAAATTTAATTTAATCTCTTAATTATACCCACACATTTTGAAAAAACTGCAGGGATATTACAATCGCCTCCATCTGTCTGTCTGTCCATCCATCTCCACAGAAAGCTTTTGGTAGAATTCAATCAAAATTATTGTGTAAATTACCGATATGCTTGTGGATTGGGAGACACCATTTACACTAGGCTCCATTCCCAGAGGGGGGGGGGGGGGGGGGGTAGGTAGGTAGGGTTGATGGAAGACTGTCAAAGTTAAAGGAATATAACCAAATCTGGTAATTTACCATATCATGGCCCTATGGGTGTAGAATATGAGGTAACCTAATACATTAGGCTGTGACACTGCTCGGGTCGGAAGAGGCTGATGGGGGAAGGGGCAAAACGTCAACTGAATTTGTTATGTGAGTAGCAGCGACAGCAGAGTGAAATCTACACAATGTAATGTGCACAAGATCAAGGTAAGAGATTAATTGCCCATATCTCATTTTAATGGGAAAAAATTAAAATTTATAAAGGAAAGCTGGTGAATATTTTAGAATTAGTTTGCCTTTGCTGACCTGGTGAGTTGGGCAGCAACAGCTTTCAGTCAAATCAAAGTACTTGAAATTGGTTTCAAAATATTCACCAAGTTAGCGGTATCTATGGTTACCATGAAATTTGGAATTCAGGATTCAAAGTATATAAACTGATCCCAACACGAGCAGATCATCGATGGAGCTTATGTAGAGATGGGCGGGGCATAGCTAAAAAATTATCCATCAGAAAATCTAAATTTCTGCTCTGTCCTTCCTTTTGTCAATTCCGATTTTTACTATGTTTAACCCTTTCGTGACAAGTCCTGAAAACAATGTGGCATGGCAAATGATGGTTGTAGCCTAATTTCTCAATCCGAAAGAAAATTACATTTTAGTATGATGACTGAATTAATTATACCTACCAACCTTGTCTCTTTGAGTCCATTCATTATCCCCATACCTACCTTGTCTCCTCGAGTCCATTCATTATCTCCATGTTTTGAAAAAATGGGGATATAATTGCCTCCATCCACTTATCTGTATGTCCATCATGCTATCTCCTCCCAAACAGTTGGGTCGATTTCAACAAAATTTGGTATGGCGGTTACCCATATCATTGCGCTTTGCAAGACAACATTTAGATTTGGCCCTGCCCACTGAAGGTCAGGGGGTGGGGTCCAAAGTTCAAATATCCAAAAAAAATGTCTGTCATATTTTACTCCCAAACTGTTGTGTGGAATTCAAAGAAATTTGGTGTGTGGGTTGCCCATATAATTGTGGATTGCCTGACTTTATTTCTTTGGGTTGGAGAAGGGGTTAAAAGGTCAAGAAATTTATTGTAAGCAGAGATTGGAGTCTTCCAGATTTATCTAGATTTCTGGATTTTTCATAGACCACTCTCGCACACCAGTTGACACCCTCTCCATGAATTGAAATTAAGCCAAATGAGCCACTACGTTCAGATAGGACTAGTGATTACTAGATTCTACTTTAGTCCTTCAAATTTTCTATATAGACCAAGGGAAGACTATTTTTGAAATTTTACAACTGGAATGACTGGCTCAATTACCGAGCATTCTAGTGGGAAATTTTCAAAAAGTCTTGCTCTGCTAATCAACATTTCTTAAGATCACAGCAGAGGCATTCATTGGCCACCATGACCACTAAAGGGTTGACAAATGAAATTGTTACCATTGGGCTGGTCATTGTATTAACCCTGGTCAATTTCTACTAGCCTCTGGCTCATGTTAATTTTAACTCCTCTCACAGATCACTTCCTCTGATGACATCCAGATTTTTTCAAATCAAACCACTCCAGTCTCTGTGTAATGAAACTAATTCAAACAAATTTGGTATGTGATTATTGAGTGCAGAGGATACGCCCCCAGGGATGGGATGGGTAAAGAGGTCAAAGTGGTGAGCATGGGGATTTGCTATAATGCGTCATCGACCAAGCAATCTAGTTATCACTCACTTACCATCATTGTAGAAGACTTGATGCTTGATAAATAACATTATGAACAGGAGTAATCAGAGATTGTAAACCACCGCCGAGACCACCCTACCGTTTTTGTCATATCCAAATTTGTTAAATCTTTATGTATGATCACACAGATCACAGCCAAAGTCTGGAAACCCTTGTTTAGGTTATATTGGTTTGTTGTGTTAAAATTTTTAACGAATCGGATCAGTAGTTTTTTAGATGCAATACTGGACGCATGCACACACATAATACCCTCTTTCCCCTTAGGGCAAGGGTAATAATCCAGGAATGAATAGCAATAAAGATCAAAAGTACCTGCAATCTAAAGAAACAATCTGTTGAGTATATTTTGACAAATTTAATTGGAATCTATTGTTGTCCAAAACAACACCAGTTTCCAATCAAATTGGACTCGATATATTCAACAAATCTACTATACATAGTCCAGTCTGATTACATAAGATGAGATTCTCTCTCCCCCTCTCACTTCGAGTAAACTTTATTTGATATTTACACTGATAGCTTACAAATAATACAGTATTCAACCCTTTAATACGCAAGCTTTACCAGTGGAACATGTTGTCACCTAATGCAGCAACATCTTCCCGTCCAATCGATCTCAAAATATTCAACAATTTAATCACCAGTCCTACTAAGTAATATGACACTCTTACATAGAAGAAACTGTATTTGACATACATGTAGTTTACAATGGCAGCTTATACAATAAGTGATTCGAAATAAAATGGTACAGTAGATTTACATCAAGCGCATCAGATTTAACCCTTACCACTCTTATGTCAATATTCTATCTTTTAATGTGCCAATAGCCTGGAAAACTGGTACTGTTCTACTTCTGCTAATAGAAACTGGTGTACATTTTTTAACAACTTTGGTTTAGTAGATGATGTTGCTATCTACGACAGCAACATCTTCCACCAAATCTGTTGAGACAAGAACACCAGTTCTTTTAATTTAATTTGAAAATTTAAAATTTTGACAGAATGGTAGGGGTTAATAAAATAGTGCAGAAGATAGAATAACAGAATCATCATTTTCATGAAATCTCAACCAGATAACTGTCCTATTCGCCATATGATCCTGAAGAAAAAAAGAGGAGAAACATTTACAAGATGAAAGAACAATAGAAAACGGAAATAAAACTGGAACAGTCAACAAAGGTGATTTCAAATGGCAATAGCAAGCTAATATGTCTCATGACTCGCATTACTTTAATAATGCATGTTACGGGCCAGTATTGACCCAGTAGCGGCCCCGTAACATGCGGTATCATGATAGATGATTGAGGAACAGAAATTATACAGTAGACGCACGACAATATCTCCCTAGAAGCTAAATGACGGGTGTGATATAATGGTATTAATGGGCAAGCTATGTAAGGATGCACCTTAAATCTTGTAGGCGTCAGTGTAGCTATTCAGCTTTATGTAATATTTTACTGACGCAATTATAAATTAGGTTAGACATTCTCACTAAGCGATTCCGGCCATCAAGGAATCGAGTACTCGGTTAAATAAAGGAATCGACACGCTATCGTTGACGATTTTACGCTAGGAATTTCATTCACAGAAAACTATTTATATTTTCCCGTAGAAATTTGTAAACAAACTGAATTGACCAATCAACAGTGGATTTATAAAATTCAGTCATCTGACGTAATGTAATGCTACGTTTGATTGGATAAAACGCCCGTAATGCTTGTGTATTTAGCGATCGAAAACTGGCGCTCTTAAAGCCGTCCAGACGGTGTGTAGTTCTCTACGTCAACTTGTTGAAAACCGTCCAGACGGCTCGTAGGTTTATTTGTACGCTTTTTGCGCGCCGTCTAGACAGCTCGTAGGTTCCTTAGGGTTAAAGAGTATTAGGGAGGTAAGTATACTCTTGAAGTGAAAGAAACACACTCGACACGTGTACTAATGGAATTGCCCACGTGTTTCGAGAATTTACCTAAAAATCAATTTTTGTAGCAAAATTGTTGAAATTTTGAAAAATAATTTAAATATAGGCACCAGAATTACTCCTGACACCAATACAGTGCTTTAGCCTGTATTATAATATTAGATTGTGACTTACCGGCAGGATGGCTCGGGATTGGCACTGGTCGCTGGGTATAAGAACTGAACACGAGCAGAGCCAACAGGAAAGTGACTCTCTCGCTCTGCTAACCGGAAGTACAACAGCTCCCAGACATCAGTAATCCGGACCACATATGCAGGCCCCGGAAGGCACTACACCGCCAAGGACCTGCATCCATTCCGCTTCGGTGCAGAACGAAGACTCATCCATTAAAGGACTGCCATTTTCGTCCTTCTTCTCACCCTTGGATGAGAAGGCCACTGACGATCCATGCTGAGAGACGATCCAGTTCGAAGCGGGTCCGGTGCACGGCTACTCGTGGCTCCAGTGTATAGCGAATCGTCAGACACTGAATCACCGCAATCCATAGGCTCCAGCACGGGATACATCCGCTAATACTGCAGGGCATGCGACTCCGAGAGGAGCCGGCATACCCGCATTCACGATGCACATGGGGACTGTAAAAGAGCGAAACCCGGGTGGAAGATGCCCGATGGAACATCGACATCCCCACCCAACTTACAGGCCTGTACAAAACCTGGGGGTGACCCACGGGAAAGCCCGGAATCCATCATCTGAGAACGCTCTGGCATGCCAGTCTTCCATCAGAAGGTTTTCCCCCTCCACCATCGACTCTTGAGCCGGCGCGAGAAAAGGGGCAGGTGCTTGTCCCTCGGCAAAACCGGCCGGACCACTGATTGGTTGTCCTGTACCAGACTGCATCGATGGGACTGAAGACTGAAACAACTCGAACATTGCCTTAAACTGGGCCGGCCAAACACCCAAGGCCGAGTCCATTCGCTCATTCAGACGCTCCTCTAATCCTTTGACCAACACCTGATCCACTGTCTTTCGCGATCCTTTCAGTGCGCGCATGTCGATCACGATCAAACTCAGTCACCAACTCCGACGACCACTTAACACATACGTCGCAAGGACTCCCAACTTTACACTCAGCACCGGCGACACAGTGATGACCTGCAAAGCAGTTGCAGCATGAACAAAGCATATTTGGCGGGGCCTTGCTCTGCACCTTCACTTTCTGCGAACACATATTAAGAATTAAAGCGCTGCACATGGTAACAAGAAGATGAGCAACACGCACAATAACTTGATTGCAATCATTAATTACTTTAAAACATTAACTTTCTCTTAGATTAATGTTAATCAAGTTCTAGGCAGGAAATTATTTGAAGATTTTTAGTGAAGATTTTATAAACACAATGTGGAGATTAACTAACATTAAAATAACCAAGAAACTCAAACCGATCACTACAAACACCCTCGACAATGAAGTAAGAGCTAATGATCGCCTTGAAACTGAGTGCATAGACACGCCAAACCAAAAAAAACCCGCTAATATTGGGCGCCGCCATCTTGGCTATGGGCGCATCCATCTTGGAAGGAACCGAGTCACAAGAGAAATTAACTGAGTAGCCGGATAAGATTAAAAAGTTAACGGGTAATGGAACGACTCCAACAACGTCTACCATTTTAAACAATGTGACAATTTAAGGAGATTTCAAACAGTCATTATAGCATGAATGTATAAATTCTGGATTGATACAACCTGCCCCTGCGACGATTTCCCTTTTCCTTCCATGAAGCTAGCGATCAGAATTTCCTCAAAGCACTCAAAACGCAAAAATTTTAACTTTAAATTTATAGTTTTAAAAAACGTGACTGTATAGTCGAGCAAAATAGACAAATCTTACTGTAGTTGGGAATTGACTCGGTACCTGGAGGCTTATGGTAATTCACAGACACAGAATTGGCAGGACCATGGAGAGTGCGAAGTTTTAATTGTTTATTTTGAACTAGACTAGATAATAGACATTATCATAATAGTACATCTGGTAAGTATCATTCGAAGTAGAAACATAAGTCGGCTCGGATTAAACGAAATCTAGGATTTCTTTTTTCACGAGAGAGTTGATACTTACCTCCCTAATACTTTTGATATTGCTAAATATTGGCGTTCACTCAATAAAACACTCAGATTAAAAACAGTTAGGTGCCCCTACTGGGCAGGTAGACAGAGGTAGTCAGGCGGATGCCGGCCCCACCACCGCGCATGCGCCGACTACTACTTCCTCTGACTAATTTATTGGCTGACACACATGCAACTACTAAGAGCCTGAAGACCGAGCCTCTGTGGGGTGGAGAGGCCGGGTCCGTATCTAGGGAGGTAAGTATCAACTCTCTCGTGAAAAAAGAAATCCTAGATTTCGTTTATTTCACATCAAGAGTATACTTACCTCCCTAATACTTTTGATATTGCCAGAATTCGAAAGTGAATCTGGCGGGAGGGAGGCGAGGTCAAAAGACCAGCTCTTCCCCATACGCTTTCACGCTTTTACGGCACTTAAAAAACCGTCTGAAACTGTGTGAGAACACAGTCAGGATTTGACAAACCATCGGATAACACAACCGATGCATGAGAGATGACCGAATGTCATATGCGCTCCCCCCCCTTGGGGGGAAAACTAGATGACCTCAATGTCCTATACGCTCTCTACGTACTAGTGCCACGTACTACAGGACAGACGGAAATACTTCATTTTCATATACTCTCTATGAACCACAAGCCACACAAACCATCACCATGTTAATAATAACGGGTAACGTGACAATACATTTAACAATGAACAACACCTAAACAAGACTGACCTTGTTGAACTTGGAAGCTGTCATCACGTTCCCAGTAGAGAAGCCTGATGCAGTCCCGACAAGTGGTTGTTACCCCTACTTAAATGTGATGTATATAAGCAACGAGGAAACGCTCCTCATAAAAGATACAGGCGATTATTGTTTCAAAATCGACAAGGCGAGAGGATTTGAGGTGTCACGGAGGTAATGGTCTGTAAAACTTGACTCACAGTGCCACTGAGCCATGGACATAATGCCATCCACAGGGACCCAACTAAACAGGGCAGTGGATGCCACGACACCGCGGACACTGTGAGCCTTGGCCACATCAACCTGTCTCCCGGTGGCGGATTTGTGACAAAACTGAATACATTCTACAATCCACCTGGAAATGGTGTCCTTAGACGCCCTGCCATGGGGTTCAATATATGACAACCATAACGCTGACTGGTCGGTACGCCACTCCGAAGTACGCTGTCTGTACCGGAGCAGCGCCCGTACGGGGCACCATACTTTAGAATTAGGATCATATCTAGTTAAAGATGGCAAAAAAATAGGTTGACCTGGATATTTCAAAGACTGATTCTTAGCCAAGAAATTAATCCTAGGTAGAAGCTTAAGGCCCTCCCCTGTAACCACAAAACGGTCATCCTCGGCTGATAAGGCGTGAATCTCACTCCTACGCCTTGCCGAGGCCGCAGCAATTAAAAACACAGTTTTAAGAGTCAGCAATTTCATAGAAATGGAACTAAGTGGTTCAAAAGGCTTATCTCCTAGTACCTGAAGCACCAGAGATAAACTCCAAACTGGAATCAGTGGAGGATTCCTTGGTCTTAGATTGCCCATGCCTTTAATTAATACATTTAATGTACTTACTTCATCACTCCCCCTGTTAGCCAAGCAAGGAATAACAGTCATTAAAGCTGACTTATAACCAGCAATAGAATTAGGGTTGAGGCTATAGGCATCATATAGGTGACAGAGGAAATCAGCTACTACCTGAATAGATGAATCCATTGGATCAATACATCTTTTTGCGCACCACTCTGCAAATCTGTTGATTTTATAGTTATATGCTCTGGAGGTTGACCCCCTCCTGGCTTTGGCCATAAACATGGCCGCTTGCTCAGAAAATCCCTCCTTAATTCTAGATTCCTTGACAACATCCACGCAGTCAATCGGAACATTGATGGATTGTTGTGAAGGGTCTTGCCCTGGAAGATAAGGTCGTCCATCAGAGGCAGAGGAACCGGACTGCAGACCAGAAGGTCCAGCAGATCCGTATACCACGATCGGCTTGGCCAATCCGGGGCGATCAGAAGCACTTGGCACTCCTGCTGCCTGATTATCTGAAGCACCTTTGGAATCAGGATTGCTGGAGGGAATGCATATGCATACATTCCCGCCCAGCTGATAGCTAACGCATCTGTTGCGAAAGCGCTTGGGTCTGGAATCGGAGAGACGTACGTCGTCATCTTCGCATTCTTCTTTGTTGCGAACAAATCGATGTTGGGCTTCCCCCAATGGTCGAACAGACGATCCGCCACACATTGATTTAGTTGCCATTCCGTGGGTAAAATACTCATCCTTCGGCTCAATGAGTCTGCTAGCAGATTTAGCCTTCCCGGAATATGAACTGCTCTCAAGGTAATCCTGTGATCCAGGCACCAACAAAGCAGTTTCCAAGTCATCATACAGAGACTGGGCGACTTCGTTCCGCCCTGGCGGTTTATGTAAGTCACTACTGTTGAGTTGTCTGAACGAATAAGAACAATCTTGCCCTGAACTAAGAAATGTTCCAGGCCCAGGACTACTGCTCTTAGCTCCAGTAGATTGATATGTTCCTTTGACTGATCCAGATCCCAAAGCCCTGATATTGTGGACTCTTCCAGACAAGCGCCCCATCCCTCCATCGATGCATCTGTATACACAGTCACCTGAGGGTGGGGAGGGGTTAGCAAAACCACCAGCAAGAGATTCTCTATATTCAACCACCATTGCAGGTGGTGAATTAGAGGCGCCAACACTGACACGTTCGAGTCCAGCGAACCTGAACTCTGGGTCCACTGTGTCATGAGAAACAACTGGATCGGGCGCCTGCGTAAGGCCGCCTGCGGAATGACTGGTTCCAATGAAACCATCAAACCCAGCATTCTCAAGTAAACCTGTGCCAGGACATGACGACTGTCGCACACCGACTGTATTAAGGAGATGAGTCTCTGAACCCTCTCCTGAGTAGGATAAACATATCATGTCTCCAGATCGAAGAACATGCCCATGTAAACAAACTTCTGGGATGGAGTCAGCTCTGATTTTTGGAAATTGATTATCCAGCCCAAGTCGGTGAGAGTTTTCAAAACAATCTCCAGATTGGCCGATAACGTTTCCTGGGTGTGTGCTTTTAACAGCCAGTCGTCTATGTACGTGTGGACTGCTATGCTTCTCCTGCGGAGGTATGCCGTGATTGCGAGAACCACATGGGTGAAGACCCGAGGAGCCGTGGAAATTCCGAAGGGTAATACCCTGAATTCCCACTGTCTGCCCTGGAATGCAAATCTCAGGAAGCGACGGAAACTCCTTTCTATGGGAATGTGGAAATAAGCATCCTTCAAATCTATTGAAGCTGTCCACATTCCCTGCTCTAACCCCGCCAACACCAAGTGCACAGTCTCCATCTTGAAACTGGGCGTCTCTATGAACTTGTTCAATGGCTTGAGGTTGAGAATCGGCCTCCACCCTCCGGTGTTTTTTGTTACTAAGAACACGGTTGAATAGAAGCCCGGGCTCCCTCTGCGCCGGCTGAATAGCTCCTTTTTGTATGAGGGAATTTATCTCCTCCTCGATACACAACCTTTGATCTGGATCTCTCGGAATCGGAGTCCAGATCGGCACGAGAGACAGTCGCGATGGCGGGCCTGTCATCCAATCGGGATGATACCCGACAGAAAGCCATCGTAAGACTAAACGGTCCTGAGTCAACCGCTTCCACTCTGGCATGTGGTCGGCCAAACGGCCGCCCACCGGTCCACCTAGGGAGAGAGGTGGACATAAGGAGTGCGAGAGTGGCACTGTCTTCTCGGCCCGAAACACCGGAGAGGTTCCCACCGTGGTAACCGGCTGCGCGGGTGGCTGCCTGGCTGGCTGCGCCTGGGGAGCCTGCGCCCCACTCGCTGCAGGCCGAATCGCACGCGGCCTAGGCCTTCGCTGCGATGGTGGCTGGCCTCTGACCTGGCCACCTCCACCTCGAGCCTGCAGGGGACGATACGCAGGGGGTGCTGCGCGAACGTTCGCACGACGGAGCACTTCAAATTGCTCGCGCAGCGCCCTCTGGTTGTTGACCAGAGTCACCGTCTCCTGGAGGTGCTTGCATCCCTCACCCCCAAAGAGACCAGGACCTATCATAGGCGTACGCAGTAGCCTATTGTACAGATCCTGGGACGGGCACAGATTGTCCAAGGCAAACGTGCGCCTCGCCCAGACACTCCTGGTCACCGCCCGCGTCAAACAGTCCAGAGCCAGGTTGATACCATCCTGGATGGCTCTCTGGACTGTGGCCGGGCTTGGTTGGCGCGATGCGGATGCCGTTACCACCCCCTGTAACAGCTGGGAGACGTGGACCAGAGCAGCAATCGACGCTCTCCCACTCTCCTCCGCATCGCGCAGCACGGCATTTGCCGAACGCAACGCGTTCGAGCACAGGACACCCGTGTCAGAACGGGAGCCTGGCCGCGCATCTTCACCCAAAGCCGCGCGGTCATCGACGCTTGGCTTGGGCACCACACCGTACCGCTGGTAGTCCAGGGGCACGATGCGGCAACGCCTCGCCACCTCGCGAGGGGCCTTCGCGAGACGCCCATTCGCCTTAATGGACGTCTCCGCCGCCTCGAACATGTCCACGACATGCTCAGCCAGCGGCAGAGATGGCATAGCGTTTGCAGTCGGCTTACCAGCTAACCACGGCCTGTGATCTCGCTGGCTAGCCGACTGCTCCACGGGCAGGTCAGGCCGAACACTCACCAGCCACTGGCAAGCGTCCGACCAATCCTCCTCCGTGGCTAGCTGTGAGCGCTCTACAAGACGGGGGCCTTCGTCTTCCTCCTGAGCGCACGCAGCAGAGCTTGACGGCGGGTATGCTGATACCGCTGGCAAACCAGGGAAAACATGCGGGCCTGAAAGAACCGGCATGCTAAGCGCACTGGCTTGACCAAAAGAAGGTGCCGTGGTAGAGCACGGGGCAGACAACGCCCCACCACGGCCCAGACCAGCACCAGCGACACTCGGCAAGCCGAGGTATGCGGTAACGCTGGTCTTCAGCACCGCCCAGGGTCACCTTCTGGACCGTGAATTCTACTCCTGCGTGAGTAGAACCATGGACCACGTCGCCTGCATTCCCCGGGAGTGGTGCACAGACGTCGTAGTCCATGGTCACGTCCCCAGACGGCGACCATAGCAGGAAATCCTCTTGCTCCTGGCCAGAAAGGTTAGACTCCGGGTCAGCAAAGAGAGCTAACCCGGACTGGCCAGGGAAGGTGCCATAGGAGGCAATGGCACACGCGGCGCGCGGATACCCAGGGTCCGATCTCCACGGCCCCTCGGCGCAGCACCAAGCCTGCTGCCAGGGTCGTGGAACGCCCCCATCAACGGGGCCACCTCTGAATCGTTCTCAAACAACGGAACCGACCTACAGAAATTAGATTCAGAGACGGGGATAACCTGCTCTGAAGCAGATGCTGAGGACAACAAGGAGCTGGCCCAGGAAGCATGCTGCGAAGCAACTCTGGGACCAAATCCTTTATCGTCCTCTGCATCTCTCCCAACATTTCGGACCGGAAGGCCTCCATGTCCACCGCGGACGAAGCCTTCCTCTTACCCTTCTTCGAAACACTCTCTCTCTTCGCCTTACATACGTCGCACTTAAGCAGCGGTCCACAGGGACTGCAGCTGAAGCACAAATGGGGAACAAACCGATCCTTCAGAAACCAGCCACAGGACGGACAACCAGGTCTCTGAAACAGGACAAAGGATGAGGACAATGAGTAAGTTAGTTAAGGTTAGAAACTCAAAACCAAACTAAAAGAGAGGGACAAGATCATAAAGATCAGTAATCAAGAAAAAACCAGCGTTGGACAAAACTTAATAAAGATCAAGGCTGATTATGACGTCATCAATCCCTTGACAGAAATTAAATCGGTCCGCAACACGCATCCAAGTGCAAAGACGAATCGTATTCGCAACTAGAACAACCTCACATGGATATTCAGACTACACACCATCAGATACCCAATGATAACAATGTTTATATAAAACAGTCATTATCTTTTCAAATAATTCATATCACCTCATATCCTTAATTAGATACCTGACACCTGGTATAGACAAACCATCCAACGTGATGCACTGGAGCACTCCACCAAGACTACGCCTCTTAACTCTCTCCACCTAAGGGGAAGGAATTGGATCAAGAGGGCAAAGTGAGAAGACCTTTATATCAAGCCTCCAACTCACTGAGCATAGAATCTTTGGTTAGATAACCTAACAGTATTAGTAGGAAATGGAACCGTGGTGGAGAGAAACAAACCCTCCTGTGCTGAGATGTCCACTAATAATGCAAATCCATACCTGTGGACATAAACACAAAGAGAGATTAGACTTATATAGCACCGAGTTGAAAAAAATCAACTCAAACCGGCGCTCATCACGATAAGCGCGAGTCCCGGAAACACATTACACCGGGGAAAAACTCGCTAGAATATAGTTGAAATCACCTGATAAAGAGATCCAGCTCCCTCCTCCGGAGAAGTCGCCCTCTCTGACATCTTTCTCTTTCTTTTCAGGTAAATTCAGACGATTTTACACAGGTAAACGAGTGAAAACTTATTAACAATCACAAACGCATGTGAACTCTCTGCCAATAAATTAGCAAAGAGGAAGTAGTAGTCGGCGCATGCGCGGTGGTGGGGCCGGCATCCGCCTGACTACCTCTGTCTACCTGCCCAGTAGGGGCACCTAACTGTTTTTAATCTGAGTGTTTTATTGAGTGAACGCCAATATTTAGCAATATCAAAAGTATTAGGGAGGTAAGTATACTCTTGATGTGAAAACACACATACTCACCGACACAGCTAGGTACGGTACTGTTCCATCGGAGAGGGGTAGGAGAAGCTGAGGCATCATACACACATTCCAGCGGATCAGGATTATCCGGAGCAAAGCCAGTTCTATTGCAAGTATATGACACATAGCTGCCGAGCTCATACGTCGTAGCATGCTGTTCTCCATCAGCTGGCCTGCCTGGGTCATCACACACAGGGCCTATACACAGAGAATACACAGCAACAATAACATCATCAATATCATCATTAATGCCATTGTCATGACATAAGCAATAGCCAGCACTGTTAGTAATGGAGGAATCCAGTTTCACAGTCAATCATATGACGTCATAATCAACTACGTCACATGTAGCATGACATTATAAACAATTACGTTATGAATGACACGATTTAGTCCGTCATAAATGCTTAATAATATGTCAAGTTGTATGAATTGTATTTCCTTACTATTTAATAAACATTCTGTTGAATATTTTGAAATTAATTTGACTGGCTATGGAAGCAACAGCACCCAGTCAAATTAGTTTCAAAATATTAAACAGCTTACCTGGACAATTTCTGGAAATTGACTCAGGGAGTGCAGGAATCGATCAATGCCAACACGGACAAAGCGTGGGTGGAGCTTAGCTAGAGATTGGCGAGGCATAGCTAAAACTGGATTCATCCATTGTCCTGACCACCATCATCACCACCACCACCACCACCACCACCACCACCACAACGACCACCACTATCACGATCATCATAACCCCCCTAACCACCACCACAACGGCCACCACTACCATGATCATCATAACCCCCTTAACACCACTACAACGACCACCACTACCACGATCATCATAATCCCCTTACCACCACCACAACGGCCACCACTACCACAATCATCATAATCCCCTTACCACCACCACAATGACCATGACTACCACGATCACTACCACGATCATCATAATCCCCTTACCACCACCACAACGGCCACCACTACCACAATCATCATAATCCCCTTACCACCACCACAATGACCATGACTACCACGATCATCATAACCCCCCTTACCACAACCACAATGGCCACCCGACCACGATCATCATAACCCCCTTAACACCACTACCACGATCATTATAATCCCCTTACCACCACCACAATGACCACCCTACAACGATCATCATAACCCCCTTACCACCACCACAACGTCCACCACTACCATGATCATCGTAACCCCCTTAATACCACTACAACGACCACAACTACCACGATCATCATAATCCCCTTACCACCACCACAACGGCCACCACTACCACAATCATCATAATCCCCTTACCACCACCACAATGACCATGACTACCACGATCATCATAAACCCCCTTACCACAACCACAATGGCCACCCGACCACGATCATCATAACCCCCTTACCACCACCACAATGGCCACCACTACCACAATCATCATAATCCCCTTACCACCACCACAATGACCATGACTACCACGATCATCATAACCCCCTTACCACCACCACAATGGCCACCCGACCATGATCATCATAACCCCCTTACCACCACCACATTGGCCACCACTACCACGATCATCATAATCCCCTTACCACCACCACAACAGCCACCACCACCATGATCACCAAAACCCCCTTACCACCACCACAACGACCACCACCACTACCACAACAATGATCACCACTACCACAATGACCACCACTACCACGATCATCATAACCCCCTTACCACCACCACAATGACCACCACTACCACCACCACAACGGCCACCACTACCATGATTGTCATAACCCCCTTACCACCACCACAACGGCTACCACTACCATGATCATCATAACCCCTTTACCACCACCACAACAACCACCACTACTACCACAACAATGACCACCACCACCACAATGACCACCACTACCACGATCATCATAACTGCCCTACCACCACCACCACAATGACCACCAGCACCACGATCATCAAAACTCCTTACCACCACCACAATGACCACCACTACCACCACCACTACCACCATCATAACCCCCTTACCACCACCACCACAATGACCACCACTACCACCATCATCATAACCATCTTACCAGCACCACCAGAATGACTACGACTACCACGATCATCATAACTCCCTTACCATTACCATAACAACCACCACAACGACCAACACTACCACGATCATCATAACCCCATTACCACCACCACCACAACGACCACCGCTACCACGATCATCATAACACCCTTAACACCACCACAATGACCATCACTTCCATCATCATAACCCCCTTACCACCACCACCACAACAACCACCACTACCACCATCATCATAACCATCTTACCAGCACCACCACAACGACCACAACTTCCACGATCATCATAACTCCCTTACCATCACCAGAACAACAACCACTACCACCACCACAACGGCCACTACCACCATCATCATAACACCATTATCACCAACACGACAATGTCCACCACTACCACCATGACCACCACTACCAGGATCATCATAGCGCCATTACACACCATCACCATGACCACCACTACTACCATCATCATAACAACATTACACACCACCACCACGACACCTTTGATTAGTATCATATATCATCTCATATTAGACATACAATATGATACAGAATTCTTCATATGATGATGTCCGAGTGCTAACTTAACAAGCTTTCTAAAATTAACATATTCCTTTCTTCCTTCCTGCCTCCCTTCATGTATTAATTGATCCATGAAGTAATTTATCCATTCATTCCATTATCCATCCTTTCGTCCATTCTTAATTCACCAACCTGCCTGCCCGCCCATCTATCCCTCCTTCCATCCATTGTATCATCCCGCAAAACACACCAACAAATCCATACACCTGCCCACCTACCACCCATTTACCCTAAAAACAATTCTTCCAATTATTCAATCAATAATCCCCTTACCCACACACCCATCCATTCATTCATTAATCCATCCACTTATCCACCCATCCATTCTTCCCAGACATAAACACCAATCCATCCATCCATCCATCCATCTATCAATTCCTTCCTTCCTCCCTCCCTCTAAAATTCCCTCTGTCCCCCCATCCATCTACCCATACATCCACCCACCTACCTACCTACCTACCTACCTACCTACCTACCTACCTACCTACCTACCTACCTTAGCAAATGTCCGAAACAGCATCTCTTTTATCGCAGGTACCTCGATGATATTTTCATTATTTGGCATCATACAAAGGAAGAGTTTAATGAATTTTTCACCATTTTGAACAATCATGACCCGAATATCAAGCTAAAAGCCAACATTGACCAAATGTCCATAGACTTTTTAGATGTAACGCTATACAAAGGTGTAAAGTATGACACAACGGGACACCTTGATTATAAAGTATATTTTAAGCCCACAGATTCTCATCAACTACTTCACAAGAAATCTTTCCATCCACCTCATACCTTTAAAGGAATTGTAAAATCACAAATCATCCGTTTTCATAGAAATTCGAATGATAGAAAAAACTTTGAATCTGCATGCTCTCTCTTATTCAAGGCCCGCAAGCCGAGAGGCTATTCATCTAGATTTTTGCGCAAAATTAAGTCTGACACTTTACAGGATTTGGAAACTATCCCTGATAATGCTGCGGATCACAGGCCTACCAAGATTCGTCACAATCATCCAATCACAGACACAGGAGAATCTCGGAAATGTGGAAAGAAAAGGTGTAAATTAGACCTACTTCTTCCAAATCAAAAAACTTTTGTGAGCTTTCAGAACAAAAACAAATTTCAAATTCAGTCCAATTTAGATTGCGATTCCGAAAACGTGATTTATGTAATATCTTGTAAATTGTGCCAAAAGCAGTATGTCGGTGAAACCAAATGCCCTTTAAGATGGCGAGCTACTAGACACCTTTGCGATATTAGACATGAAAAAGACACGCATGTCGCTGAACACTTTAACCTTCCTGGCCATTCAGTCGCTCGGGACTTCGAAATTATACCCATTGAACAACCACCTCTCTCTCATTCCACTGACGAAACTGATAAACAAAGGAAACTTAGAGAATCATTTTGGATTAAGCAATTAGAAACAAAATGGCCGAGGGGCATAAATGTGGACCCCGGTCTTGCTGATCAGCGTGAAATAATTCCATTCACTCTGACATATACTCGAAAAAATGTAGAAATTTCCGAAATTTTGAAAGATGAATATCATAAATTACAGAATAATTTAAGACAGCCTCTCAATTTGCGCCCAGTAATAGCATTTAAGAAAAATCCGAATCTACGTGACATATTGGTAAAATCCAAATTAACTGGACAAACATCATCATCTTAAAGTTGTCCAATATTTGTAAGGCCATCTCGCCTCTATAAAACAAAAATAACAAATCTCAGGCAATAAAATAAATAAAAAATATTTTCAATTTTTTGAAAATTCTGAGCCAGCGCCTTAACCATATTACTACCTACCTACCTACCCACCCACCTACCTACCCACCCACTCACCCACCTACCCACACATCCATCCATGTAATATTTCTTAAATCGCCTAGTACTACAAGTAAGTGTAGAACACTAAACTATAACCCAGCACATGCAGTAAAGGTCATCGCTACCAGCGAGCTGGCCATAAGAGTGCATGAAACTGAGGCGTGCTATACATTACAGAGTGCATTCTAGGGCAGGACTGGACAGAGTGAAACATAACGAAGCAATACAGAATACACCATATTCTAGTGTGGAAGTGTGGAACACTAGGAGAATATATACAAGAAACTATGTGTGTTAAAGATAGTCAGACAGACCTACAGACAACATGATACAAATGTCTGTGTCAAAGATAGCCAGTTATAAAGAATATGTAGATACGGACAACATGATACGGAAGTGTGTGGCAAGGATAGGCAGATATGGACAACATAATAAAGAGGTGTGGGGCAAAGATAGGCAGATATGGACAACATGGTAAAGAAGTGTGTGGCAAAGATAGACAGTGGCAAAGATAGACAGCATGATACGGACGTGTGTGGCAAAGATAGGCCGATATAGACAGCATGATACGGAAGTGTGTGGAAAAGATAGGCAGATATAGACTGCATGATACGGATGTGTGTGGCAAAGATAGGCCGATATAGACAGCATGATACAGATGTGTGTGGCAAAGATATGCAGATATAAAGAAGAAGAAGCTATAGCCATGATACCGTAGTGTGTAGAGGTAGTAAGTGACATCAAGAAAGTTAACTTTGTTTGGGCAAATTCCATCATTCGAGCTATGATAGACCATTACAATTTCAGTTTAGGCACCATCATGTCCGAAATTATCATAGCTCAGACCGCGCCAAACCTTAATTTAGGTAAGGCAAAATCAACTGCCATTAGATGGGCAAAAGCCAACTATGGCAAAAAACTTCACGTCAAATCAATCGAAGCATTCTATCAATTTATTAGGCCTTTCGACCCACACTTTCAACAGAAAGCACAAAATTGCCAAGTTACCACCCCTACTGCAAGGTCATCCCAGACCGTACCAGTCATTCCACCACCTTCAGAACTCAGGAAACGGCTCAGGTCACCGACCGATAGCCCCCCACCAGTGAAGAGAACGGATACTCGGCCATCACCGATATTCCTATTAGACTCTTCTGTGGACCCTCTTCAGATTCCTCTACCTGACTCCCCACCACCCTTGTCTCCAGAGGAGTTCCCTCCCCTTCCACGGAGAGTCGATGCTAATCAGAAATCTGGTCCAAGGACCAAATCAACTCCTGTGGATCCTAGTAAGATACCACTACCAGACACCCCGCCTCCACTGTCTTCAGATGAATTACCTCCCCTTCCACAGAGAGCAAAGGATGACAGAAAATCTGGTCTACGGACCAGATCAACACCTTTGACTCAAAAGGGTGTCAGTACCCCAGTGCCAGTGGCCAAACTACCTCAACCAAATTTCACCCCTACACCGTGTAGAAACAGCATCAATCATCAAAATAAACTCAAGAAAACTACACACTTAGAAGCTAATTCTTTCTGGAAATTTCGGTATGAGGTAGACCACAAACATGAATGGCGACTCCCTGTCTTGACGAAAAAAATCTTGATCCTTGGCTCCTCCAATCTAAGCCGTATAAATGTGAAACCCCATTCAGACACCCAGATAGCTTGCTATCCAGGGGCAAAATTGTGCCATGCTAGGACTATTGTCAAAAAATACATGGACTCCTATCAGCCAGAGAAAATCATCATAAACATTGGCATAAATGATAAGGATGAACCTATGTCTGTAACTGCCCAACGAGTCCAACTCCTATTCAGTACCATTCGTTCAAAATTTCCAGATGCAAAGGTTTATTTCACTAAACTGAACTATTCTCAACATCTAACTGCAAAGCAGAAAAGGACCTTAGCATTTATCAATTCATCTGTAGAATCCCTGCGTATAAAGGTCTCTGTCATCCCTAGTCTACCAATTTCTGATTTTGAAGTAGTCCAGGATAATATCCATTGGAGTGAAAAAACTGCTAATGCATTGTATTATAGCTGGTTAACCTTTCTTAATTTAAACTAACCGAGGGTCAGGGTACTAACCACCCCGGTATCGGGCTAGGTAGTGATATTGTTAATCTCACTGGCGCTACATTAACTGAAGCAGAAAAATCAATACTCAATCGTGGCCTAACATTTGTACCAACTCCTAGGCCCAAATTAGGCATAGATGCACTTTTAGATAATGGCTCAATGGAAGTTCTTGAATTTTCCCACCGTGTCAAATTAGCCGACTTTTTTCGAAACTCGAAAAGTAATATTCTGCCATTCGTTGAAAGAACTGGCTGGGCACCAGACTCAAAATTAGTCGATCCAGCGATCCCCGACAGTATAAAAATTGTAAAAGAACGTATTGAAAATGTTGAATTTCCGAAAAATCATAAAAATTTGTCATATGAGGAACGTCAAGCCTTAACAGGATTGCGTAAAAACAATGACATTGTCATTAAACCTGCTGATAAGGGATCTGCTGCAGTAATAATGCTTAAAGACAACTACATTCGTGAAGCACATCGTCAACTCAGTAATCCAAAACATTACCAAAAATTAGACGAACCACTCTGGCAAAATAACTGCGACAATTTTAATGAAATTCTCCAAAATATGGTTGATAACAAGAGTTTAACGCAGAAACAGTTTAAATACCTCGTTGCGAAACGAGACTCAAAACCACGTACATTTTATCTGTTACCCAAAATTCATAAGGCTATTGATTCTTGGTCAGATCCTATGATACCACCAGGACGACCTATTATATCGGATTGTGGTTCTGAATCCTATAGGATCAGTGAAATCATTGATTATCACCTACAACCAATTGCGAATAGACATTTTAGCTTCTTGAAAAATACTGACGACTTTCTGTCGCAGGTCTCTGAGATCTCGATACCTCCAAATTCATTTTTAATTACGCTCGACATCGATGCAATGTACACAAACATTGACATCGAAAAGGGTTTGAATTCTGTCCGTAAAGCGTTTGAAAAATACCCTGATAACAATAGGCCCACTGGCGAAATATTAGCTCTCTTAGAGCTAAGCTTAAAGGGCAATGATTTTGAATTCGCGGGTGAAACATACCAACAAATTTGCGGCTGCGCAATGGGTAAGCGTTTCAGTCCGAGTTTTGCCAACATCTATGTAGCAGAGTGGGAGGAGGATGCGCTTAGCAAATGTCCGAAACAGCCTCTCTTTTATCGCAGGTACCTCGATGATATTTTCATTATTTGGCATCATACAAAGGAAGAATTTAATGAATTTTTCACCATTTTGAACAATCATGACCCGAATATCAAGCTAAAAGCCAACATTGACCAAATGTCCGTAGACTTTTTAGATTTAACGCTATACAAAGGTGTAATGTATGACACAACGGGACACCTTGATTATAAAGTATATTTTAAGCCCACAGATTCTCATCAACTACTTCACAAGAAATCCTTCCATCCACCTCATACCTTTAAAGGAATTGTAAAATCACAAATCATCCGTTTTCATAGAAATTCGAGTGATAGAAAAAACTTTGAATCTGCATGCTCTCTATTATTCAAGGCCCTCAAGCCGAGAGGCTATTCATCTAGATTTTTGCGCAAAATTAAGTCTGATACTTTACAGGATTTGGAAACTATCCCTGATAATGCTGCGGATCACAGGCCTACCAAGATTCGTCACAATCGTCCAATCACAGGCGCAGGAGAATCTCGGAAATGTGGAAAGAAAAGGTGTAAATTAGACCTACTTCTTCCAAATCAAAAAACGTTTATGAGCTTTCAGAACAAAAACAAATTTCAAATTCAGTCTAATTTAGATTGCGATTCCGAAAACGTCATTTATGTAATATCTTGTAAATTGTGCCAAAAGCAATATGTCGGTGAAACCAAATGCCCATTAAGATGGCGAGCTACTAGACACCTTTGCGATATTAGGCATGAAAAAGACACGCATGTCGCTGAACACTTTAACCTTCCTGGCCATTCAGTCGCTCGGGACTTCGAAATTATACCCATTGAACAACCACCTCTCTCAAATACCACTGACGAAACTGATAAACAAAGGAAACTTAGAGAATCATTTTGGATTAAGCAATTAGAAACAGAATGGCCGAGGGGCATAAATGTGGACCCCGGTCTTGCTGATCAGCGTGAAATAATTCCATTCACTCTGACATATAATCGAAAAAATGTAGAAATTGCCGAAATTTTGAAAGATGAATATCATAAATTACAGAATAATCTAAGACAGCCTCTCAATTTGCGCCCAGTAATAGCATTTAGGAAAAATCCAAATCTACGTGACATATTGGTAAAATCGAAATTAACTGGATAAACATCATCATCTTAAAGTTGTCCAATATTTATAAGGCCATCTCGCCTCTAGAAAACAAAAATAACAAATCTCAGGCAATAAAATAAATAAAAAATATTTTCAATTTTTTGAAAATTCTGAGCCAGCGCCGTAACCATATTACTACCTACCTACCTACCTACCTACCTACCTACCTACCTTAGCAAATGTCCGAAACAGCATCTCTTTTATCGCAGGTACCTCGATGATATTTTCATTATTTGGCATCATACAAAGGAAGAGTTTAATGAATTTTTCACCATTTTGAACAATCATGACCCGAATATCAAGCTAAAAGCCAACATTGACCAAATGTCCATAGACTTTTTAGATGTAACGCTATACAAAGGTGTAAAGTATGACACAACGGGACACCTTGATTATAAAGTATATTTTAAGCCCACAGATTCTCATCAACTACTTCACAAGAAATCTTTCCATCCACCTCATACCTTTAAAGGAATTGTAAAATCACAAATCATCCGTTTTCATAGAAATTCGAATGATAGAAAAAACTTTGAATCTGCATGCTCTCTCTTATTCAAGGCCCGCAAGCCGAGAGGCTATTCATCTAGATTTTTGCGCAAAATTAAGTCTGACACTTTACAGGATTTGGAAACTATCCCTGATAATGCTGCGGATCACAGGCCTACCAAGATTCGTCACAATCATCCAATCACAGACACAGGAGAATCTCGGAAATGTGGAAAGAAAAGGTGTAAATTAGACCTACTTCTTCCAAATCAAAAAACTTTTGTGAGCTTTCAGAACAAAAACAAATTTCAAATTCAGTCCAATTTAGATTGCGATTCCGAAAACGTGATTTATGTAATATCTTGTAAATTGTGCCAAAAGCAGTATGTCGGTGAAACCAAATGCCCTTTAAGATGGCGAGCTACTAGACACCTTTGCGATATTAGACATGAAAAAGACACGCATGTCGCTGAACACTTTAACCTTCCTGGCCATTCAGTCGCTCGGGACTTCGAAATTATACCCATTGAACAACCACCTCTCTCTCATTCCACTGACGAAACTGATAAACAAAGGAAACTTAGAGAATCATTTTGGATTAAGCAATTAGAAACAAAATGGCCGAGGGGCATAAATGTGGACCCCGGTCTTGCTGATCAGCGTGAAATAATTCCATTCACTCTGACATATACTCGAAAAAATGTAGAAATTTCCGAAATTTTGAAAGATGAATATCATAAATTACAGAATAATTTAAGACAGCCTCTCAATTTGCGCCCAGTAATAGCATTTAAGAAAAATCCGAATCTACGTGACATATTGGTAAAATCCAAATTAACTGGACAAACATCATCATCTTAAAGTTGTCCAATATTTGTAAGGCCATCTCGCCTCTATAAAACAAAAATAACAAATCTCAGGCAATAAAATAAATAAAAAATATTTTCAATTTTTTGAAAATTCTGAGCCAGCGCCTTAACCATATTACTACCTACCTACCTACCCACCCACCTACCTACCCACCCACTCACCCACCTACCCACACATCCATCCATGTAATATTTCTTAAATCGCCTAGTACTACAAGTAAGTGTAGAACACTAAACTATAACCCAGCACATGCAGTAAAGGTCATCGCTACCAGCGAGCTGGCCATAAGAGTGCATGAAACTGAGGCGTGCTATACATTACAGAGTGCATTCTAGGGCAGGACTGGACAGAGTGAAACATAACGAAGCAATACAGAATACACCATATTCTAGTGTGGAAGTGTGGAACACTAGGAGAATATATACAAGAAACTATGTGTGTTAAAGATAGTCAGACAGACCTACAGACAACATGATACAAATGTCTGTGTCAAAGATAGCCAGTTATAAAGAATATGTAGATACGGACAACATGATACGGAAGTGTGTGGCAAGGATAGGCAGATATGGACAACATAATAAAGAGGTGTGGGGCAAAGATAGGCAGATATGGACAACATGGTAAAGAAGTGTGTGGCAAAGATAGACAGTGGCAAAGATAGACAGCATGATACGGACGTGTGTGGCAAAGATAGGCCGATATAGACAGCATGATACGGAAGTGTGTGGAAAAGATAGGCAGATATAGACTGCATGATACGGATGTGTGTGGCAAAGATAGGCCGATATAGACAGCATGATACAGATGTGTGTGGCAAAGATATGCAGATATAAAGAAGAAGAAGCTATAGCCATGATACCGTAGTGTGTAGAGGTAGTAAGTGACATCAAGAAAGTTAACTTTGTTTGGGCAAATTCCATCATTCGAGCTATGATAGACCATTACAATTTCAGTTTAGGCACCATCATGTCCGAAATTATCATAGCTCAGACCGCGCCAAACCTTAATTTAGGTAAGGCAAAATCAACTGCCATTAGATGGGCAAAAGCCAACTATGGCAAAAAACTTCACGTCAAATCAATCGAAGCATTCTATCAATTTATTAGGCCTTTCGACCCACACTTTCAACAGAAAGCACAAAATTGCCAAGTTACCACCCCTACTGCAAGGTCATCCCAGACCGTACCAGTCATTCCACCACCTTCAGAACTCAGGAAACGGCTCAGGTCACCGACCGATAGCCCCCCACCAGTGAAGAGAACGGATACTCGGCCATCACCGATATTCCTATTAGACTCTTCTGTGGACCCTCTTCAGATTCCTCTACCTGACTCCCCACCACCCTTGTCTCCAGAGGAGTTCCCTCCCCTTCCACGGAGAGTCGATGCTAATCAGAAATCTGGTCCAAGGACCAAATCAACTCCTGTGGATCCTAGTAAGATACCACTACCAGACACCCCGCCTCCACTGTCTTCAGATGAATTACCTCCCCTTCCACAGAGAGCAAAGGATGACAGAAAATCTGGTCTACGGACCAGATCAACACCTTTGACTCAAAAGGGTGTCAGTACCCCAGTGCCAGTGGCCAAACTACCTCAACCAAATTTCACCCCTACACCGTGTAGAAACAGCATCAATCATCAAAATAAACTCAAGAAAACTACACACTTAGAAGCTAATTCTTTCTGGAAATTTCGGTATGAGGTAGACCACAAACATGAATGGCGACTCCCTGTCTTGACGAAAAAAATCTTGATCCTTGGCTCCTCCAATCTAAGCCGTATAAATGTGAAACCCCATTCAGACACCCAGATAGCTTGCTATCCAGGGGCAAAATTGTGCCATGCTAGGACTATTGTCAAAAAATACATGGACTCCTATCAGCCAGAGAAAATCATCATAAACATTGGCATAAATGATAAGGATGAACCTATGTCTGTAACTGCCCAACGAGTCCAACTCCTATTCAGTACCATTCGTTCAAAATTTCCAGATGCAAAGGTTTATTTCACTAAACTGAACTATTCTCAACATCTAACTGCAAAGCAGAAAAGGACCTTAGCATTTATCAATTCATCTGTAGAATCCCTGCGTATAAAGGTCTCTGTCATCCCTAGTCTACCAATTTCTGATTTTGAAGTAGTCCAGGATAATATCCATTGGAGTGAAAAAACTGCTAATGCATTGTATTATAGCTGGTTAACCTTTCTTAATTTAAACTAACCGAGGGTCAGGGTACTAACCACCCCGGTATCGGGCTAGGTAGTGATATTGTTAATCTCACTGGCGCTACATTAACTGAAGCAGAAAAATCAATACTCAATCGTGGCCTAACATTTGTACCAACTCCTAGGCCCAAATTAGGCATAGATGCACTTTTAGATAATGGCTCAATGGAAGTTCTTGAATTTTCCCACCGTGTCAAATTAGCCGACTTTTTTCGAAACTCGAAAAGTAATATTCTGCCATTCGTTGAAAGAACTGGCTGGGCACCAGACTCAAAATTAGTCGATCCAGCGATCCCCGACAGTATAAAAATTGTAAAAGAACGTATTGAAAATGTTGAATTTCCGAAAAATCATAAAAATTTGTCATATGAGGAACGTCAAGCCTTAACAGGATTGCGTAAAAACAATGACATTGTCATTAAACCTGCTGATAAGGGATCTGCTGCAGTAATAATGCTTAAAGACAACTACATTCGTGAAGCACATCGTCAACTCAGTAATCCAAAACATTACCAAAAATTAGACGAACCACTCTGGCAAAATAACTGCGACAATTTTAATGAAATTCTCCAAAATATGGTTGATAACAAGAGTTTAACGCAGAAACAGTTTAAATACCTCGTTGCGAAACGAGACTCAAAACCACGTACATTTTATCTGTTACCCAAAATTCATAAGGCTATTGATTCTTGGTCAGATCCTATGATACCACCAGGACGACCTATTATATCGGATTGTGGTTCTGAATCCTATAGGATCAGTGAAATCATTGATTATCACCTACAACCAATTGCGAATAGACATTTTAGCTTCTTGAAAAATACTGACGACTTTCTGTCGCAGGTCTCTGAGATCTCGATACCTCCAAATTCATTTTTAATTACGCTCGACATCGATGCAATGTACACAAACATTGACATCGAAAAGGGTTTGAATTCTGTCCGTAAAGCGTTTGAAAAATACCCTGATAACAATAGGCCCACTGGCGAAATATTAGCTCTCTTAGAGCTAAGCTTAAAGGGCAATGATTTTGAATTCGCGGGTGAAACATACCAACAAATTTGCGGCTGCGCAATGGGTAAGCGTTTCAGTCCGAGTTTTGCCAACATCTATGTAGCAGAGTGGGAGGAGGATGCGCTTAGCAAATGTCCGAAACAGCCTCTCTTTTATCGCAGGTACCTCGATGATATTTTCATTATTTGGCATCATACAAAGGAAGAATTTAATGAATTTTTCACCATTTTGAACAATCATGACCCGAATATCAAGCTAAAAGCCAACATTGACCAAATGTCCGTAGACTTTTTAGATTTAACGCTATACAAAGGTGTAATGTATGACACAACGGGACACCTTGATTATAAAGTATATTTTAAGCCCACAGATTCTCATCAACTACTTCACAAGAAATCCTTCCATCCACCTCATACCTTTAAAGGAATTGTAAAATCACAAATCATCCGTTTTCATAGAAATTCGAGTGATAGAAAAAACTTTGAATCTGCATGCTCTCTCTTATTCAAGGCCCTCAAGCCGAGAGGCTATTCATCTAGATTTTTGCGCAAAATTAAGTCTGATACTTTACAGGATTTGGAAACTATCCCTGATAATGCTGCGGATCACAGGCCTACCAAGATTCGTCACAATCGTCCAATCACAGGCGCAGGAGAATCTCGGAAATGTGGAAAGAAAAGGTGTAAATTAGACCTACTTCTTCCAAATCAAAAAACTTTTATGAGCTTTCAGAACAAAAACAAATTTCAAATTCAGTCTAATTTAGATTGCGATTCCGAAAACGTGATTTATGTAATATCTTGTAAATTGTGCCAAAAGCAATATGTCGGTGAAACCAAATGCCCATTAAGATGGCGAGCTACTAGACACCTTTGCGATATTAGACATGAAAAAGACACGCATGTCGCTGAACACTTTAACCTTCCTGGCCATTCAGTCGCTCGGGACTTCGAAATTATACCCATTGAACAACCACCTCTCTCTAATACCACTGACGAAACTGATAAACAAAGGAAACTTAGAGAATCATTTTGGATTAAGCAATTAGAAACAAAATGGCCGAGGGGCATAAATGTGGACCCCGGTCTTGCTGATCAGCGTGAAATAATTCCATTCACTCTGACATATAATCGAAAGAATGTAGAAATTGCCGAAATTTTGAAAGATGAATATCATAAATTACAGAATAATCTAAGACAGCCTCTCAATTTGCGCCCAGTAATAGCATTTAAGAAAAATCCGAATCTACGTGACATATTGGTAAAATCCAAATTAACTGGATAAACATCATCATCTTAAAGTTGTCCAATATTTATAAGGCCATATCGCCTCTATAAAACAAAAATAACAAATCTCAGGCAATAAAATAAATACAAAATATTTTCAATTTTTTGAAAATTCTGAGCCAGCGCCTTAACCATATTACTACCTACCAGCCAGTGCCAGTTCTATTATTTTATTGACTTACTAACCAACTAATTATGTGCACCTATCTATACCGTCGGGCAAATCTGTCATTCCACTCATCAATCAATATGGTCTGTCTTCTCAAATTGTGGTTTTGTAATTGGGAGTTGGATGGGATGGATGGATGGATGGATGGATGGATGGAAGGACAGGTGGTCTGGATGGATGGATGGAGAGATGGATGGAGGATCTGGATGGATGGATGGTCTGACTGCTGGATGGATGGATGGTATGGATGGTTCTGGATGGATGGGTGGGTGGCTGGGTGGGTGGGTGGCTGGATGGATGGATGAATGGATGGAGTGATGGATGGAAGGACAGGTGGTCTGGATGGATGGATGTGGGAATAGAGGATCTGGATGGATGGATGGTCTGACTGATGGATGGATGGTTAGGGATGGAAAGATGAATGGATGGATGGATGGATGGATGGATGGGTGGGTGGGTTGGTGGATGGAAGGATGGATGGATGGAAGGAAGGATGGAAGGATGGAAGGGCAGGTGGTCTGAATGGATGGATGGAGGGATGGATGTAGGATCTGGATTTATGGATGGTTCTGGATGGATGGGTGGGTGGTATGGGTGGGTGAATGGGTGGTATGGATGGATGAATGGATGGATGGAAGGACAGATGGTCTTGATGGATGGATAGAGGGATGGAGGGATGGATGGATGGATGGTCTGGATGAATGGAATGTCTGACTGATGGATGGTTCTGGATGGATGGGTGGATGGGTGAATGGATTGATGGATCAGACTCCTCCTTCCTTCACTCCACTCCTCCTTCTTTCAGCCCTGCATTCCCTCTCCTCTTTCCCGTCCTTCCCTCCAATTTTCCCCAGTTTGGGGAAAGATTTTGAAATTAGGTTTACTGAAAGTTTTATTGCTGTGAGAAACAACAAAATACATTCAGCAGCACAATACTCAAAATTAGTTTTTAAAGAATTTTCAGTATTAAAATTAAAAAAGAAATTCTTAATAAAATTGACAAAATCATTCCCAGTTTAAAGCTTAGTTCTAGCTGAATAAATCAAACATTGAAAACAATACCAATCTGGCGCCTTTGAAGAATAGAAAACAATTCACTGAATTAATGGCCTAGGTTTGATCCTTTGATCAATGACTTCTCAATCAAGCGAGTGACACCCAAACCTCACTCGGAAACCCTAGAGCTCAATCAATAGCAAAGGGCATAACACAATTGAATCTAGCACCTATGGTGGCCTGAATCTTTATTGAAAATAAGTTAGCTAACTTCAAAGCAATTGAGTAATTTTCGAAGACAATCCCCTAAAGCCAGCCACCCTAATAAATAGACAGGAATTATGATGGAAGGACAGATTTGTTCTCAAGGCTCTGAAGAAGGTTATTCTTAACCGAAACCGGTCAGCCAAGCACGACGGTATCATAAAATTGTGAGTTATATATTAATTGCTATTATTGTATTGATTGTATGTTTAAATATTAAAATGCTACTAATCCTTCATCTTCCATTTCAGGTATAGTCAAATTGTGTAGGCTTGTAAACTTAGTAGGCTTGTGGTTCTATGTAGGCTTGTAGATGTAATTATTCATCACTCAAACTTCAGGTTTTAATTTTTAGATCAGCCCTTTAATTTAAACTAGACAATTGTTGGTTAGAGCTTGATTATCTCCCTTGCTTAGATTTGTTGACTGGCCCAGTTGTTGCTAAATTTGTTGGTTTTTGATCATTTATTAGAGCATAATATCACCATGGCTAGAACGAGCAAGGGCAAGAGACGGAATGTCAACCATGAGGACAGCAGTCCGTCTCCTCCCCAGGCTCGACTAGTCAAGTGCTATTATATGATAATACAATGTTTTCACCACATAGGTGTCCTAACCAGCAATTTGGGCTCCAACACCCTGCCAACCGGTCTGAGCAGGAAGGTGAGCGAACTCTGCCATTTCATTAAGCCAGCTATGCCAAATATAGAGGTAGTAAGTGACATCAAGAAAGTTAACTTTGTTTGGGCAAATTCCATCATTCGAGCTATGATAGACCATTACAATTTCAGTTTAGGCACCATCATGTCCGAAATTATCATAGCTCAGACCGCGCCAAACCTTAATTTAGGTAAGGCAAAATCAACTGCCATTAGATGGGCAAAAGCCAACTATGGCAAAAAACTTCACGTCAAATCAATCGAAGCATTCTATCAATTTATTAGGCCTTTCGACCCACACTTTCAACAGAAAGCACAAAATTGCCAAGTTACCACCCCTACTGCAAGGTCATCCCAGACCGTACCAGTCATTCCACCACCTTCAGAACTCAGGAAACGGCTCAGGTCACCGACCGATAGCCCCCCACCAGTGAAGAGAACGGATACTCGGCCATCACCGATATTCCTATTAGACTCTTCTGTGGACCCTCTTCAGATTCCTCTACCTGACTCCCCACCACCCTTGTCTCCAGAGGAGTTCCCTCCCCTTCCACGGAGAGTCGATGCTAATCAGAAATCTGGTCCAAGGACCAAATCAACTCCTGTGGATCCTAGTAAGATACCACTACCAGACACCCCGCCTCCACTGTCTTCAGATGAATTACCTCCCCTTCCACAGAGAGCAAAGGATGACAGAAAATCTGGTCTACGGACCAGATCAACACCTTTGACTCAAAAGGGTGTCAGTACCCCAGTGCCAGTGGCCAAACTACCTCAACCAAATTTCACCCCTACACCGTGTAGAAACAGCATCAATCATCAAAATAAACTCAAGAAAACTACACACTTAGAAGCTAATTCTTTCTGGAAATTTCGGTATGAGGTAGACCACAAACATGAATGGCGACTCCCTGTCTTGACGAAAAAAATCTTGATCCTTGGCTCCTCCAATCTAAGCCGTATAAATGTGAAACCCCATTCAGACACCCAGATAGCTTGCTATCCAGGGGCAAAATTGTGCCATGCTAGGACTATTGTCAAAAAATACATGGACTCCTATCAGCCAGAGAAAATCATCATAAACATTGGCATAAATGATAAGGATGAACCTATGTCTGTAACTGCCCAACGAGTCCAACTCCTATTCAGTACCATTCGTTCAAAATTTCCAGATGCAAAGGTTTATTTCACTAAACTGAACTATTCTCAACATCTAACTGCAAAGCAGAAAAGGACCTTAGCATTTATCAATTCATCTGTAGAATCCCTGCGTATAAAGGTCTCTGTCATCCCTAGTCTACCAATTTCTGATTTTGAAGTAGTCCAGGATAATATCCATTGGAGTGAAAAAACTGCTAATGCATTGTATTATAGCTGGTTAACCTTTCTTAATTTAAACTAACCGAGGGTCAGGGTACTAACCACCCCGGTATCGGGCTAGGTAGTGATATTGTTAATCTCACTGGCGCTACATTAACTGAAGCAGAAAAATCAATACTCAATCGTGGCCTAACATTTGTACCAACTCCTAGGCCCAAATTAGGCATAGATGCACTTTTAGATAATGGCTCAATGGAAGTTCTTGAATTTTCCCACCGTGTCAAATTAGCCGACTTTTTTCGAAACTCGAAAAGTAATATTCTGCCATTCGTTGAAAGAACTGGCTGGGCACCAGACTCAAAATTAGTCGATCCAGCGATCCCCGACAGTATAAAAATTGTAAAAGAACGTATTGAAAATGTTGAATTTCCGAAAAATCATAAAAATTTGTCATATGAGGAACGTCAAGCCTTAACAGGATTGCGTAAAAACAATGACATTGTCATTAAACCTGCTGATAAGGGATCTGCTGCAGTAATAATGCTTAAAGACAACTACATTCGTGAAGCACATCGTCAACTCAGTAATCCAAAACATTACCAAAAATTAGACGAACCACTCTGGCAAAATAACTGCGACAATTTTAATGAAATTCTCCAAAATATGGTTGATAACAAGAGTTTAACGCAGAAACAGTTTAAATACCTCGTTGCGAAACGAGACTCAAAACCACGTACATTTTATCTGTTACCCAAAATTCATAAGGCTATTGATTCTTGGTCAGATCCTATGATACCACCAGGACGACCTATTATATCGGATTGTGGTTCTGAATCCTATAGGATCAGTGAAATCATTGATTATCACCTACAACCAATTGCGAATAGACATTTTAGCTTCTTGAAAAATACTGACGACTTTCTGTCGCAGGTCTCTGAGATCTCGATACCTCCAAATTCATTTTTAATTACGCTCGACATCGATGCAATGTACACAAACATTGACATCGAAAAGGGTTTGAATTCTGTCCGTAAAGCGTTTGAAAAATACCCTGATAACAATAGGCCCACTGGCGAAATATTAGCTCTCTTAGAGCTAAGCTTAAAGGGCAATGATTTTGAATTCGCGGGTGAAACATACCAACAAATTTGCGGCTGCGCAATGGGTAAGCGTTTCAGTCCGAGTTTTGCCAACATCTATGTAGCAGAGTGGGAGGAGGATGCGCTTAGCAAATGTCCGAAACAGCCTCTCTTTTATCGCAGGTACCTCGATGATATTTTCATTATTTGGCATCATACAAAGGAAGAATTTAATGAATTTTTCACCATTTTGAACAATCATGACCCGAATATCAAGCTAAAAGCCAACATTGACCAAATGTCCGTAGACTTTTTAGATTTAACGCTATACAAAGGTGTAATGTATGACACAACGGGACACCTTGATTATAAAGTATATTTTAAGCCCACAGATTCTCATCAACTACTTCACAAGAAATCCTTCCATCCACCTCATACCTTTAAAGGAATTGTAAAATCACAAATCATCCGTTTTCATAGAAATTCGAGTGATAGAAAAAACTTTGAATCTGCATGCTCTCTCTTATTCAAGGCCCTCAAGCCGAGAGGCTATTCATCTAGATTTTTGCGCAAAATTAAGTCTGATACTTTACAGGATTTGGAAACTATCCCTGATAATGCTGCGGATCACAGGCCTACCAAGATTCGTCACAATCGTCCAATCACAGGCGCAGGAGAATCTCGGAAATGTGGAAAGAAAAGGTGTAAATTAGACCTACTTCTTCCAAATCAAAAAACTTTTATGAGCTTTCAGAACAAAAACAAATTTCAAATTCAGTCTAATTTAGATTGCGATTCCGAAAACGTGATTTATGTAATATCTTGTAAATTGTGCCAAAAGCAATATGTCGGTGAAACCAAATGCCCATTAAGATGGCGAGCTACTAGACACCTTTGCGATATTAGACATGAAAAAGACACGCATGTCGCTGAACACTTTAACCTTCCTGGCCATTCAGTCGCTCGGGACTTCGAAATTATACCCATTGAACAACCACCTCTCTCTAATACCACTGACGAAACTGATAAACAAAGGAAACTTAGAGAATCATTTTGGATTAAGCAATTAGAAACAAAATGGCCGAGGGGCATAAATGTGGACCCCGGTCTTGCTGATCAGCGTGAAATAATTCCATTCACTCTGACATATAATCGAAAGAATGTAGAAATTGCCGAAATTTTGAAAGATGAATATCATAAATTACAGAATAATCTAAGACAGCCTCTCAATTTGCGCCCAGTAATAGCATTTAAGAAAAATCCGAATCTACGTGACATATTGGTAAAATCCAAATTAACTGGATAAACATCATCATCTTAAAGTTGTCCAATATTTATAAGGCCATATCGCCTCTATAAAACAAAAATAACAAATCTCAGGCAATAAAATAAATACAAAATATTTTCAATTTTTTGAAAATTCTGAGCCAGCGCCTTAACCATATTACTACCTACCTACCTACCTACCTTAGCAAATGTCCGAAACAGCATCTCTTTTATCGCAGGTACCTCGATGATATTTTCATTATTTGGCATCATACAAAGGAAGAGTTTAATGAATTTTTCACCATTTTGAACAATCATGACCCGAATATCAAGCTAAAAGCCAACATTGACCAAATGTCCATAGACTTTTTAGATGTAACGCTATACAAAGGTGTAAAGTATGACACAACGGGACACCTTGATTATAAAGTATATTTTAAGCCCACAGATTCTCATCAACTACTTCACAAGAAATCTTTCCATCCACCTCATACCTTTAAAGGAATTGTAAAATCACAAATCATCCGTTTTCATAGAAATTCGAATGATAGAAAAAACTTTGAATCTGCATGCTCTCTCTTATTCAAGGCCCGCAAGCCGAGAGGCTATTCATCTAGATTTTTGCGCAAAATTAAGTCTGACACTTTACAGGATTTGGAAACTATCCCTGATAATGCTGCGGATCACAGGCCTACCAAGATTCGTCACAATCATCCAATCACAGACACAGGAGAATCTCGGAAATGTGGAAAGAAAAGGTGTAAATTAGACCTACTTCTTCCAAATCAAAAAACTTTTGTGAGCTTTCAGAACAAAAACAAATTTCAAATTCAGTCCAATTTAGATTGCGATTCCGAAAACGTGATTTATGTAATATCTTGTAAATTGTGCCAAAAGCAGTATGTCGGTGAAACCAAATGCCCTTTAAGATGGCGAGCTACTAGACACCTTTGCGATATTAGACATGAAAAAGACACGCATGTCGCTGAACACTTTAACCTTCCTGGCCATTCAGTCGCTCGGGACTTCGAAATTATACCCATTGAACAACCACCTCTCTCTCATTCCACTGACGAAACTGATAAACAAAGGAAACTTAGAGAATCATTTTGGATTAAGCAATTAGAAACAAAATGGCCGAGGGGCATAAATGTGGACCCCGGTCTTGCTGATCAGCGTGAAATAATTCCATTCACTCTGACATATACTCGAAAAAATGTAGAAATTTCCGAAATTTTGAAAGATGAATATCATAAATTACAGAATAATTTAAGACAGCCTCTCAATTTGCGCCCAGTAATAGCATTTAAGAAAAATCCGAATCTACGTGACATATTGGTAAAATCCAAATTAACTGGACAAACATCATCATCTTAAAGTTGTCCAATATTTGTAAGGCCATCTCGCCTCTATAAAACAAAAATAACAAATCTCAGGCAATAAAATAAATAAAAAATATTTTCAATTTTTTGAAAATTCTGAGCCAGCGCCTTAACCATATTACTACCTACCTACCTACCCACCCACCTACCTACCCACCCACTCACCCACCTACCCACACATCCATCCATGTAATATTTCTTAAATCGCCTAGTACTACAAGTAAGTGTAGAACACTAAACTATAACCCAGCACATGCAGTAAAGGTCATCGCTACCAGCGAGCTGGCCATAAGAGTGCATGAAACTGAGGCGTGCTATACATTACAGAGTGCATTCTAGGGCAGGACTGGACAGAGTGAAACATAACGAAGCAATACAGAATACACCATATTCTAGTGTGGAAGTGTGGAACACTAGGAGAATATATACAAGAAACTATGTGTGTTAAAGATAGTCAGACAGACCTACAGACAACATGATACAAATGTCTGTGTCAAAGATAGCCAGTTATAAAGAATATGTAGATACGGACAACATGATACGGAAGTGTGTGGCAAGGATAGGCAGATATGGACAACATAATAAAGAGGTGTGGGGCAAAGATAGGCAGATATGGACAACATGGTAAAGAAGTGTGTGGCAAAGATAGACAGTGGCAAAGATAGACAGCATGATACGGACGTGTGTGGCAAAGATAGGCCGATATAGACAGCATGATACGGAAGTGTGTGGAAAAGATAGGCAGATATAGACTGCATGATACGGATGTGTGTGGCAAAGATAGGCCGATATAGACAGCATGATACAGATGTGTGTGGCAAAGATATGCAGATATAAAGAAGAAGAAGCTATAGCCATGATACCGTAGTGTGTGTCAAGATAGGTCGCTACAGACATCATATTGAAGTATGTGTCAAAGATAGGCAAATATGGACAGCATGATACAGTAGTGTGTGGCAAAGATAGGCAGATGCAGATATGATACAGAAGAGTGGGATAACAATGAATACTAAGCAGCAGATAGACAGGATAGTCTCTGGTTATTGAAAAGTTCAGTGTTCTTGACCAGTTTTCCAGTTTTCCTAGTACACCATCTATAATCTGTCAGGTAAATTCTAGCTTGTGTAGTCACCAAGCATTGAAGTGAAGCCATGCATAGCATGAGGGGAGACAACTTTGATCATGTGCATGTAGGTGACAACAAGTCCTAGACTACTGAGACAGGATGAACACAGAAAATACCTTCTGGTAAAAATGGGCTTCCTGAAAATAAATAGTTGTACCTGCAATTTGCATACTATGAGCATGCATAGCAGCATTAAACATGCATGCGTGTATGTGCGTGTGCGTGTGCGTGTGTGTGTGTGTGCGTTCACATGTGCATGTGTGTGCATGCATGCACGTGCGTGCGTGCATGCATGTGTGCGTGCGTACATGTGTGTCCATTTGTGCGTGTGTGTGCCTGCATGTGACCTACTCATAGAAGTTTTCAGAAATACTCTCTACATCTGTCAAACATGATTTAGGCTAGTATTACTGATAAAATATTAAATAGTAGCTGTATGTCATATTCATATTACAGCACACCTTGCAGCTTTTCACAAAACGATATTTAGCCTCATGTTCTTCATCTTCTCTTTGTTATGCCTAATAATGATAGCCTCCAGATCTTGATCTAGGAAGTAGCATGCAACAGTATAACTAGTCCACTCACCTTCACAGCGAATATCTTGGAAATCCCACCTTCCATCTGTACTGCACCCCACAACATTATTACCCAATGAACTTTGACCTTTCTGTATCCATTGCGATGTTAGACACTCAACAGTAAGCTGACATCCAACTGTTGTACATGTTACAATGTACGGCTTTGCACCGGTGATATACTGAGGCACACCACAGTCTATAACTGTAAAATGATTAGCGCAAAAAATTAATAAAGATCAGCAAAATGTCTAACATACTGAGGCATCATATGAACCATGTGATTGGTGAACATGCTGAGGCATCATATGAACCATGTGATTGGTGAACATACTGAGGCATCATATGAACCATGTGATTGGTGAACATACCGAGGCATCATATGAACCATGTGATTGGTGAACATACTGAGGCATCATATGAACCATGTGATTGGTGAACATACTGAGGCATCATATGAACCATGTGATTGGTGAACATACTGAGGCATCATATGAACCCTGTGATTGGTGAACATACTGAGGCATCATACAAACTAAACGAAATCTAGGATTTCTTTTTCCACGAGAGAGTTGATACTTACCTCCCTAATACTTTTGATATTGCTAAATATCGGCGTTCACTCAGTAAACACTCAGAATAAAAACAGTTAGGTGCCCCTACTGGGCAGGTAGACAGAGGGTAGTCCGGCGGATGCCAGCCCCACCACCGCGCATGCGCCGACTACTACTTCCTCTGACTAATTTATTGGCTGACACACATGCAACTATTAAGAGCCTGAAGAACGAGCCTCTGTGGGGTGGAGAGGCCGGGTCCGTATCTAGGGAGGTAAGTATCAACTCTCTCGTGAAAAAAGATATCCTAGATTTCGTTTATTTCACTTCAAGAGTATACTTACCTCCCTAATACTTTTGATATTGCCAGAATTCGACAGGGAATTCGGCGGGAGGGAGGCGAGGACAAAAGACCAGCTCTTCCCTATACGCTTTCACGCGTTCAAGGCACTTAAACGTCTGAAACTGTGTGAAAACACAGTCAGGATTTGATGAACATCGGCTAACACCAACCGATGGATGAGATGACCGAATGTCATATGCGCTCCCCCACCCCCCACCCTCCTTCCTGGGAGGAAGACTAGAATGACCTCAATGTCCCATACGCTCTCTATGTACCAGTGCCATGTACTATAGGACAGAGACGAAAAGGCTCCATTTTCGTATACTCTCAATGATGAACCACATCAAAACACAAACCATCACCATATTAATAACAATGGGTAACGTGACAATACAATCAACAATGAACAACACATGAACAAGACTGACCTTGTTGAACCTGGCAGCTGTCATCCTCTTCCCAGTGAAGAAGACCGATGCAGTCCCAAAATAAACGAAATCTAGGATTTCTTTTTTCACGAGAGAGTTGATACTTACCTCCCTAATACTTTTGATATTGCTAAATATCGGCTTTCACTCAATAAAACACTCAGATTAAAAACAGTTAGGTGCCCCTACTGGGCAGGGAGTCAGAGGTAGTCCGGCGGATGCTCGCCCCACCACCGCGCATGCGCCGACTACTACTTCCTCTGGCTCATTTATTGGCTAACACATGCAACTACCAAGAGCCTGAAGACCGAGCCTCTGTGGGGCGGAGAGGCCGGGCCAGTATCTAGGGAGGTAAGTATCAACTCTCTCGTGAAAAAAGAAATCCTAGATTTCGTTTATTTCACATCAAGAGTATACTTACCTCCCTAATACTTTTGATATTGCCTGAATTCGAAAGTGAATCTGGCGGGAGGGAGGCGAGGTCAAAAGACCAGCTCTTCCCTATACGCTTTCAAGCGTTTAAGGCACTTATGACGTCTGAAACTGTGTGAAAACACAGTCAGGATTTGATAAACCATCGGATAACACAACCGATGCCTGAGAGATGACCGATTTGTCATATGCGCTCCCCCCCCTCCCTTGGGAGGAAGATTAAATGACCTCAATGTCCTACACGCTCTCTTCGTACTAGTCCTAAGTACTATAGGACAGAGACGAAAAGGCTCCATTTTCGTATACTCTCTCTAAAGAACCACAACCCACATAAACCATCACCATATTAATAACACTGGGTAACGTGACAATACAAAACAATGAACAACACATGAACAAGACTGACCTTGTTGTACTAGGAAGCTGTCATCATGAATCCAGTAGAGAAGGATGATACAGTCCCGACAAGTGGTTGTCACCGTCGCTGAATGGCGAAGTATATAAGCAATGCGGAGGCACTCTTCACAAACATAAAGCGGTTATTGTTTCAAAATCGACAAGGCGAGAGGGTTAGAGGTGTCACGGAGGTAATGGTCTGTAAAACTTGACTCACAGTGCCACTGAGCCACTGACATAATATCATCCACAGGAACCCCACTAAACAGGGCAGTGGATGCCACGACACCGCGGACACTGTGAGCCTTGGCCACGTCAACCTGTCGCCCGGTGGCGGATTTGTGACAAAATTGAATACATTCCACAATCCACCTAGAAATGGTGTCCTTAGACGCCCTACCATGGGGTTCAATATATGACAACCATAACGCTGACTGGTCGGTACGCCACTCCGAAGTACGCTGTTTGTACCGAAGCAGCGCCCGTACGGGGCACCATACTTTAGAATTAGGATCATATCTAGTTAAAGATGGCAAAAAAATAGGTTGACCTGGATATTTCAATGACTGATTTTTAGACAAGAAATTAATCCTAGGTAGAAGCTTAAGGCCTTCCCCTGTAACCACAAAACGGTCAACCTCGGCTGATAAGGCGTGAATTTCACTCCTACGCCTCGCCGAGGCCGCAGCAATTAAAAATACAGTTTTAAGAGTTAACATTTTCATAGAAATGGAACTAAGTGGTTCAAAAGGCTTATCACCTAGTACCTGGAGCACCAGTGATAAACTCCAAGACGGAATCAGTGGAGGATTCCTTGGTCTTAGATTGCCCATGCCTTTAATTAATACATTTAATGTACTTACTTCATCACTCCCCCTATTAGCCAAGCAAGGAATAACAGTCATTAAAGCTGACTTATAACCAGCAATAGAGTTAGGCTTGAGGCTATAGGCATCATATAGGTGACAGAGGAAATCAGCCACTACCTGAATAGATGATTCCATTGGATCAATACATCTTTTTGAGCACCACTCTGCAAATCTGTTGATTTTATAATTATATGCTCTGGAGGTTGACCCCCTCCTGGCTTTGGCCATAAACATGGCCGCTTGCTCAGAAAAGCCCTCCTTAATTCTAGATTCCTTGACAACATCCACGCAGTCAATCGGAACATTGACGGATTGTCGTGAAGGGCCTTGCCCTGGAAGATAAGGTTGTCCATCAGAGGCAGCGGAACCGGATTGCAGACCAGAAGGTCCAGCAGATCCGTATACCACGATCGGCTTGGCCAATCCGGGGCGATCAGAAGCACTTGGCACTCCTGCTGCCTGATTTTCTGAAGCACCTTTGGAATCAGGATTGCTGGGGGGAATGCGTATGCATACATTCCCTCCCAGCTGATAGGTAACGCATCTGTTGCGAAAGCGCTTGGGTCTGGAATCGGAGAGACGTACGTCGTCATCTTCGCATTCTTCTTCATTGCGAACAAATCTATGTTGGGTTTCCCCCAATGGTCGAACAGACGATCCGCCACACATTGATTTAGTTGCCATTCCGTGGGTAAAACACTCATCCTTCGGCTCAATGAGTCTGCTAGCAGATTTAACCTCCCCGGAATATGAACTGCTTTCAAGGTGATCCCATGATCCAGGCACCAACAAAGCAGTTTCCATGTCATCATACAGAGACTGGGCGACTTCGTTCCGCCCTGGCGGTTTATGTAAGTCACTACTGTCGAGTTGTCTGAACGAATCAGAACAATCTTGCCTTGAACATTCTTTAAGAAATGTTCCAGGCCCAGGACTACTGCTCTTAGCTCTAGTAGATTGATATGTTCCTTGGACTGATCCAGATCCCAAAGCCCTGATACTGTGGACTCTTCCAGACAAGCTCCCCACCCCTCCATCGATGCATCTGTATACACAGTCACCTGAGGGTGGGGAGGGGTTAGCAAAACCCCCGGCAAGAGATTCTCTGTATTCAACCACCATTGCAGGTGGTGAATCAGAGGCGCCAACACCGACACGTTCGAGTCCAGCGAACCTGAACTCTGGGTCCACTGTGTCATGAGAAACAACTGGATCGGGCGCCTGCGCAAGGCGGCCTGCGGAATGACTGGTTCCAAAGAAACCATCAAGCCCAGCATTCTCAAGTAAACCCGTGCCAGGACATGACGACTGTCGCACACCGACTGAATTACCGAGATGAGTATTTGAACCCTCTCGTGAGTGGGGTACACATACCCCGTCTCCAGATCGAAGAACATGCCCAGGTAAACAAACTTCTGGGATGGAGTTAGCTCTGATTTCGGGAAATTGATCACCCAGCCCAAGTCCGAGAGAGTTTTCAAAACAATCTCCAGATTGGCTGACAACGATTCCCGGGTGTGTGCTTTCAACAGCCAGTCGTCTATGTACGTGTGGACTGCTATGCTTCTCCTGCGGAGGTATGCAGTGATCGCGAGAACCACACGGGTGAAGACCCGAGGAGCCGTGGAAATTCCGAAGGGTAACACCCTGAATTCCCACCGCCGGCCCTGAAATGCAAATCTCAGGAAGCGACGGAAACTCCTCTCTATGGGAATGTGGAAATAAGCATCCTTCAAATCTATCGACGCTGTCCACATTCCTCGCTCTAACCCCGCCAACACCGAGCGCACAGTCTCCATCTTGAAACTGGGCGTCTCGATGAACTTGTTCAATGGCTTGAGGTTGAGAATCGGCCTCCACCCTCCGGTGTTTTTTGTTACTAAGAACAGGGTTGAATAGAAGCCCGCGCACCTCTGTGCCGGCTGAATGGCTTCTTTTAGTATGAGGGAATTTATTTCCTCCTCTATACACAACCTCTGATCCGGATCCCGTGGAATAGGAGTCCAGATCGGCGCGAGAGACAGTCGCGATGGCGGGCCTGTCACCCAGTCGGGACGATACCCGACCGAAAGCCATCGCAAGACTAAACGGTCCTGAGTCAACCGCTTCCACTCTGGCAAGTGGGCGGCCAAACGGCCGCCCACCGGTCCACCTAGGGATAGAGGTGGACATAAGGAGGGCCAGAGTGGCACTGTTCTCTCGGCCTGAAACACCGGAGTGGTTCCCACCGCGGTAACCAGGCCATCAGGCCCGATTACCGCGACCAGATCCCCGCGCGCCCCGCCCAGCGCCGCGCGCACCACGGTGCGCGGGCGGCTGTCTGGCTGGGTGCGGCTGGGGAGCCTGCGCCCCCCTCGCTGCTGGCCGAATCGCCCGTGGCCTAGGCCTACGTTGCGACGGTGGCTGGCCTCTGACCTGGCCAGCACCACCTCGAGCCTGCAGAGGACGATACGCAGGGGGTGCCGCGCGAACACGCTCCCGCCGGAGCACCTCAAATTGTTCCCGCAGCGCCCTCTGGTTGTTAACCAGAGTGACCGTCTCCTGGAGGTGCCTGCATTCCTCACCTCCAAAGAGATCAGGACCTGTCATAGGCGTCCGCAGCAGCCTATTATACAAGTCCTGGGACGGGCACAGATTGTCAAGCGCAAACGTGCGCCTCGCCCGGACACTTCTGGTCACCGCCCACGTCAAACAGTCCAAAGCCAGGTTGATACCATCCTGGATGGCTCTCTGGACTGTTACCGGGCTTGGCTGGCGTGATGCGGAGGCCGCTACCACCCCCTGTAGCAGCTGGGAGACGTGGGACAGAGCGGCAATCGACGCCCGCCCACTCTCCTCCGCATCACGCAGCGCGGCATTCGCCGAACGCAACGCGTTCGAGCACAAGACTCCCGTGTCAGAACGGGAGCCCGGCCGCGCATCTTCGCCTAAAGCCGCGCGATCATCAACGCTTGGCTTCGGCACCACACCGTACCGCTGGTAATCCAGGGGCACGATGCGGCAACGCTTCGCCACCTCGCGAGGGGCCTTCGCGAGACGTCCATTAACCTTAATGGACGCCTCCGCCGCTTCGAACATGTCCACGACATGCTCAGCCAGCGGCAGAGATGGCATAGCGGTAGCCGCCGGCCTACCAGCTAACCACGGCCTATGGTCACGCTGGCTAGCCGGCAGCTCCACGGGTAGATCGGGCCGAACACTCACCAGCCACTGGCAAGCGTCCGACCAATCCTCCTCCGTGGCTAACTGCGAGCGCTCTACTAGACGAGGGCCTTCGTCTTCCTCCAGAGCACTCGCAGTTGACGTCGACGGCGGATAAGCTGATACCCCTGGCAAGCCTGGAAAAGCATGCGGGCCCGAGAGAGCAGGCATGCTAAACTCCGCGGCTTGACCAGGAGCAGGCGCCGTGGCAGAGCGTGGGGTAAACACCGCCCTACCGCGGGCCTGACCAGCACCAGCGACACCATCGGCAAGCCGAGGTATGCGGTATCCGTGGTCAACAGCACCGCCCGGGGACACCTTCTGGACCGTGAAATCTACTCCTGCGTGAGTAGAACCATAGAACACGTCGCCTGTATTCCCCGCGAGGGGTGCACAGACGTCGTATTCCATGGCCACGTCCTCAGAAGCAACCCTAGCAGGAGATCCTCTTCTTCCTGGCCAGAAAGATTAGACTCCGGGTCAGCAAAGAGAGCTAACCCGGACTGGCCAGGAAAGGTGCCATAGGAGGCTTTGACACCCTCGGCGCGCGGATACCCGTGGTCTGATGAGCAGACCGCGGGTCCCAGCAACAACCGTTGTCCACGGCCCCTCGGCGCGGCGCCATGCCTGCTGCCAGGGCCTTGGACTGCCCCCAACAAAGGGGCCACCTCTGAATCCACAAACGGACCGGACCTAAAGAGACCGGATTCAGAGGCGGGGATCACCTGCTCGCAAGCAGATGCCGAGGACAACAAAGGAGCTGGCCCAGGGAGCATGCCGCGAAGCAACTGTGGGACCAGATCCTTTATCGTCCTCTGCATCTCTTGCAACATTTCGGACCTGAAGGCCTCCATATCCACCGCGGATGAGGCCTTCTTCTTACCCTTCTTACAACCTTTCTCTTTCTTCTTCCTCTCTTCCTCCATCACCTTCTCCCTTGCCTGCAATGAGAGAAAATCAGACATTAGATCTCCCCCCCACTGCTTACATACGTCGCACTTCAGCAACGGTCCACAGGGACTGCAGCTGAAGCACAAGTGCGGAACGAAGCAGTTTTTCAAAAACCTCCCGCAGGACGGGCAACCAGGTCTCTGAAACAGGACAAAGGACAGGGACAATGAGCAAGATAGTTAAGGTTAGCGAACTCAAAACCAACTAAAAAGAGAGGGACAGGATCCTCAAGATCGCAAATCAAGAAGAACCAGCCTTGGACAAAACGTTAATGGTTAATAAAGGACAAGGCCGATTATGACGTCATCACTCCCGTGACCAAAATAATCGATCCGCAACAAGCACCAAGTGCAAGAACGAATTGTATAAGAAAACCGGAACATTCCCGTTGAATTGGCATTCGAGTACACAACAATCAGATATACAGAGATAACTCCTTCCAATTCTAGCATTGGCAAAAAAGGAAATTATCTCCCCTTTTGTTTATCAATAATTAGATACCTGACACTTGTATAGACAAACCATCCAACGTGATGAACCGGAGAACTCCACCATAGTACGCCTCTACATTCTCTCCACCTCAGGGGAAGGAATTGGAGCAAGAGGGCAAAGTGAGAAGACCTTTATAATAGGCCTCCAACTCACTGAACATAGATTTTTGGTTAGATAACCTAACAGTATTAGTAGGAAATGGAACCGTGGTGGAGAGAAAACATATCCTCTTGTGCCGAGAAGTCCATCAAAGCTTCTATGTGATACCTGTGGACAAAACACAAAGAGAAATGAGACTTATGAAGCACCATGTTGTAAAAAACCAACATAAACAGGCGCTAATCACGGTAAGCGCGAGTCCCGGAAATACATTAAACCGGGACAAAACACGCTAGCATATCAAAGAAATCACCTGATAAAGAGATCCCGCTCCTTCCAAAGGCGAATCCTCCCTTTCCGACATGCTTTCAACGTACAAGAATCGTCAAATTTGAGTAAAAAACAAGGTAACGCGCAGAAAAGTATAGATAACACAAAACCGCATGTAACCCTTTGCCAATAAATGAGCAAAGAGGAAGTAGTAGTCGGCGCATGCGCGGTGGTGGGGCGAGCATCCGCCGGACTACCTCTGACTCCCTGCCCAGTAGGGGCACCTAACTGTTTTTAATCTGAGTGTTTTATTGAGTGAAAGCCGATATTTAGCAATATCAAAAGTATTAGGGAGGTAAGTATACTCTTGATGTGAAAAGTGGTTGTTTCCATTAATTAATTGTGAAGTATATAAGCAATGAGGAAACCCTCCTCAAAAATCATATAAGCGATTATTTTTTCAAAATCGACAAGGCGAGAGGATTCGAGGTGTCACGGAGATAATGGTCTGTAAAATTGACTCACAGTGCCACTGAGCAACGGCCATAATGTCATCCACAGGGACCCCATTAAATAAGGCAGTGGAAGTCACTACGCCGCGGACACTGTGAGCCTTGGCTATGTCAACCTGATTACCAGTGGCGGATTTGTGACAAAATTGGATACACTCTACAATCCACCTGGAAATGGTGTCCTTAGACGCCCTGCCATGGGGTTCAATATATGACAACCATAACGCTGACTGATCGGGCCGCCACACCGAAGTACGCTGTTTGTACCGAAGTAGCGCCCGAACGGGACACCATGCTTTAGGATCATATCTAGTTAAAGCAGGCAAAAAAATAGGTTGACCTGGATATTTCAAAGACTGATTCTTAGCCAAGAAATTAACCCTAGGTAGCAACTTAAGGCCTTCCCCTGTAACCATAAAACGGTCCTCCTCGGCTGATAAGGCATGAATCTCACTCCTACGCCTAGCCGAGGCGGCAGCAATTAAAAATACAGTTTTAAGAGTTAACAGTTTCATAGAAATGGAACTAAGTGGTTCAAAAGGCTTATCACCTAGTACCTGAAGCACTAGCGATAAACTCCAAGAAGGAATCATCGGGGGATTCCTTGGTCTTAGATTGCCCATGCCTTTAATTAATACATTTAATGTACTTACTTCATCACTTCCCCTCTTAGCCAAGCAAGGAATAACAGTCATTAAAGCTGACTTATAACCAGCAATAGAGTTAGGCTTGAGGCTATAGGCATCATACAGGTGACAGAGGAAATCAGCTACTACGTGAATAGATAAATCCATTGGATCAATACATCTTTTTGAGCACCACTCTGCAAATCTGTTGATTTTATAATTATATGCTCTGGAGGTTGACCCCCTCCTGGCTTTGGCCATAAACATGGCTGCTTGCTCAGAAAAGCCCTCCTTAATTCTAGATTCCTTGACAACATCCACGCAGTCAATCTGAACATTGACGGATTGTTGTGAAGGGCCTTGCCCTGGAAGATAATGTCATCCATCAGAGGCAGAGGAACCGGATTGCAGACCAGAAGGTCCAGCAGATCCGTATACCATGATCGTCTTGGCCAATCTGGGGCGATCAGAAGCACTTGGCATTCCTCCTGTCTGATTTTCTGAAGAATTTTTGGAATCAGGATTGCTGGAGGGAATGCGTATGCATACATTCCCCCACCCCCCCCAGCTGATAGCTAACGCATCTGTTGCGAAAGCGCTTGGATCTGGAATCGGAGAGACGTACGTCATCATCTTCGCATTCTTCTTCGTTGCGAACAAATCGATGTTGGGTTTCCCCCAATGGTCGAACAGACGATCCACCACACATTGATTTAGTTGCCATTCCGTCGGTAAAACACTCATCCTTCGGCTCAATGAGTCTGTTAGCAGATTTAACCTTCCCGGAATATGAACTGCTTTCAAGGTAATCCTGTGATCCAGGCACCAACAAAGCAGTCTCCATGTCATCATACAAAGACTGGGCGACTTCGTTCCGCCATGGCGGTTTATGTAAGTCACAACTGTTGAGTTGTCTGAACAAATAAGAACAATCTTGCCCTGAACTTTCTGTAAGAAATGTTCCAGGCCCAGGACTACTGCTCCAGTAGATTGATAGTTCCAGATTCCAAAGCCCTGATATCGTGGATTCTTCCAGGCAAGCTCCCCACCCCTCCATCGATGCATCTGTATACACAGTCACCTGAGGGTGGGGAGGGGTTAGCATAACCCCCACCAAGAGATTCTCTGTGTTCAACCACCATTGCAGGTGGTGAATTAGAGGTGCCAACACTGACACGTTCGAGTCCAGCGAACCTGTACTCTGGGTCCATTGTGTCATGAGAAATAACTGGATCGGCCGCTTGCGTAAGGCGGCCTGAGGAATGACCGGTTCCAAAGAAACCATCAACCCCAGCATTCTCAAGTAAACCCGTGCCAGGACATGACGACTGTCGCACACTGACTGAATTACTGAGATGAGTCTCTGAACTCTCTCCTGAGTAGGATAAACATATCCTGTCTCTAGATCGAAGAACATCCCCAGGTAAACAAACTTCTGGGATGGAGTCAGCTCTGATTTTTTTTAATTTATCATCCAGCCTAAATCCGTGAGAGTTTTCAAAACAATCTCCAGATTGGTCGATAAACTTTCCTGGATGTGTGCTTTTAACAGCCAGTCGTCTATGTACGTGTGGACTGCTATGCTTCTCCTGCGGAGGTATGCTGTGATCGCAAGAACCACACGGGTGAAAACACGAGGAGCGGTGGAAATTCTGAAGGGTAACACCCTGAATTCCCACTGTCTGCCCTGGAATGCAAATCAAAGGAAGCGACGGAAACTCCTCGCTATGGGAATGTGGAAACAAGCATCCTTCAAATCTATTGAAGCTGTCCACATTCCCTTCTCTAACACCGCCAACACCGAGCGCACAGTTTCCATCTTGAAACTGGGCGTCTCTATGAACTTGTTCAACGGCTTGAGGTTGAGAATTGGTCTCCACCCTCCGGTGTTTTTTGTTACTAAGAACACGGTTGAATAGAAGCCCGGACACTTTTGTGCCGGCTGAATAGCTCCTTTTTGTATGAGGGAATTTATCTCCTCCTCGATACACAACCTTTGATCTGGATCTCTCGGATTTGGAGTCCAGATTGGCACTAGAGACAGTCGCGATGGCGGGCCTGTCATACAATCGGGATGATACCCGACTGAAAGCCATCGCAAGACTAAACGGTCCTGAGTCAACCGTTCCCACTCTTGCGTGTGGTCGGCCAGCCGGCCTCCCACCGGTCCACCAGAGGCGAGAGAGGTGGACATAAGGAGTGCAAGAGTGGCACTGTCTTCTTCGCCAGAAACACTGAAGTGGTTCTCACCGTGGTAACCGGCCCATCAGGCACGATTACCATGACCAGATCCTCGCGCGCCACGCCCAGCACCGAGCGCACCTCGGTGCGCGGGTGGCTGCCTGGCTGACTGCACCTGAGGATCCTGCGCCCCCTCACTGCTGGCCGAATCGCACGTGGCCTAGGCCGCCTGACTTGGCCACCTCCACCTCGAGCCTGCAGGGGATTATGATGGGGGTGCGGCGCGAACGCGCTCCCGACGGAGCACTTCAAACTGCTCGCGCAGCGCCCTCTGGTTGTTGACCAGAGTAACAGTCTCCTGGAGGTGGCTACATCCCTCACCTCCAAAGAGACCAGGACCTGTCATAGGCGTACGCAGTAGCCTATTATACAGGTCCTGGGACGGGCACAGATTGTCCAAGGCAAACGTGCGCCTTGCCCGGACACTCCTAGTCACCGCCCGAGTCATGCAGTCCAGAGCCAGGTTGATACCATCCTGGATGGCACTCTGGACTGTGACCGGGCTTGGCTGGCGCGATGCGGATGCTGTTACTACCCCCTGTAACAGCTGGGAGACGTGGGACAGAGCGGCAATCGAAGCTCTCCCACTCTCCTCCGCATCACGCAACGCGGTATTGGCCGAACGCAACGCGTTCGAACACAAGACTCCCATGTCAGAACGGGAGCCTAGCCGCGCATCTTCACCCAAAGCCGCGCGGTCATCCACGCTCGGCTTGGGTACCACACCGTACCTCTGGTAATCCAGGGGCACGATGCGGCAACGCCTGGCCACCTCGCGAGGGGCCTTCGCGAGACACCCATTCGCCTTGATGGACGTTTCCGCCGCCTCGAACATGTCAACGACATACTCTGCCAGCGGCAGAGATGGCATTGCGCTAGCAGTAGCCTTACCAGCTAACCACGGCCTGTGGTCACGCTGGCTAGCCGACTGCTCCACGGGCATATCTGGCCTAACACTTACCAGCCACTGGCAAGCGTCCGACCAATCCTCTTCCGTGGCTAGCTGCGAGCGCTCTACAAGATGGGCGCCTTCGTCTTCCTCCTGAGCGCAAGCAGCAGAGCTTGATGGCGGATAAGCTGATACCCCTGGCAAGGCAGGGAAAGCATGCGGGCCCGAAAGAACAGGCATGCTAAATTGACTCGCTTGACCAGGAGCAGGCGCCGTGGTAGAGCGCGGGGCAGATACCGCCCCACCACGGCCCCGGCCAGCACCAGCGATACTCTCGGCAAGCCGAGGTATGCGGTATAGCTGGCCATCAGCATCGGCCAGGGCCACCTTCTGCGCCGTGAACTCTAATCCTGCGTGAGTAGAGCCATGGAATATGTCGCCTGTATTCCCCGCGAAGGGTGCACAGACATCATAATCCATGGTCACGTCCCCAGAAGGCGACCCTAACAGGTAATCCTCTTCCTTCTGGCCAGAAAGATTAGACTCCGGGTCAGCAAAGAGAGCTAACCCGGACTGGCCAGGAGAGGTGCCATAGGAGGTACTGGCACCTGCGGCGTGCGGATACCCCTGGACTGATAAGCAGCCCGCGGGTTCCAGCGACAGCCGTCCACGACCCCTCGGCGCGGCACCAAGCCTGCTGCCAGGGTCGTGGATCGCCCCCACTAATGGGGCCACCTCTGAATCGTCGAACAACAGAACCGACCTACGGAAAGGTGATTCAGAGGTGGGGATTACCTGCTCTGAAGCAGACGCCGAGGACGACAAAGGATTTGGTCCAGGAAGCATGCCACGTAGCAACTCTGGAACCAAATCCTTTATCGTCCTCTTCATCTCTCCCAACATCTCAGACCGGAAGGCCTCCATGTCCACCGCGGACGAGGCCTTCCTCTTATCCTTCTTACCTACACCCTCTCTCTTCAGCTTCCTCTCCTCCTCCACTACCTGGTCCTTCGCCTGCAAACACAGAAACTCAGACATTAAGTCGCCCCCCCAATGCTTGCATACCTCACACTTAAGCAATGGCCCACGGCTTATGACTACAACCAAAGCAAAGGTGAGGCACAAATCTATCTTTCAGGAAGCGTCCCTAGGACGAACAACTAGGTCTCTGAAACAGGACAAAGGACGAGGACAATGAGTAATTTTGTTAAGGTTAGAAACTCAAAACCAAACTAAAAGAGAGGGAAATGATCATAAAGATCAATAATTGAATAAAACCAGCGTTGGACAAAACTTTAATTGTTAATAAATAGCAAGGCTGATTATGACGTCATGATCCCATGACAGAAATTAAATCGATCCAAACCAACAACAAGGTGTGTGGACGAATTGTATACATAACCAGAACATGTTAGAATGGTTATTCAGACTACACAACCATCAGATACACAACGATAACAATGGCAATTACAGTTAATTTTCTTTAAATAATTAACCTCACCTCATATCATTACTTAGATACCTGATACCTTGTATAAACAAACCATCCAACGTGATGAACTGGAGCACTCCACCAACTGCACGCCTCTTAACTCTCTCCACCTTCAGGGGAAGGAATTGGATCAAGAGGGCAAAGTGAGAAGACCTTTATACTAGGCCTCCGACTCACTGGACATAAAAATCTTGGTTAGATAACCTAACAGTATTAGTAGGAAATGGAACCTTGGTGGAGAGAAACAAACCCTCAGATGCTGTAATGTCCATTACAAATCATAACCGATACCTGTGGACATAAACACAGAGAGAGATTAGTCTTATATAGCACCATGTTGAAATAAAACAACTAAAACAGGCGCTTATCACGGTAAACGCGAGTCCCGGAAACACATTACACCGGGGAAAACTCGCTAGAATATATTAGAAATCCCCTGATATAAGGATCCTGCGCCCTCCACCGGCGAAGCCACTTTATCCGACATGTCCAGGTACTATCCTTCTAATATATTCACTCTCTATAAAATGCGTTGATAACAGTGAAAGTTGAAAAAACCACAAAAACATGTGTTCTCTCTGCCAATAAATTAGCAAAGAGGAAGTAGTAGTCGGCGCATGCGCGGTGGTGGGGCTGGCATCCGCCGGACTACCCTCTGTCTACCTGCCCAGTAGGGGCACCTAACTGTTTTTATTCTGAGTGTTTATTGAGTGAACGCCGATATTTAGCAATATCAAAAGTATTAGGGAGGTAAGTATACTCTTGAAGTGAAATATGTGATTGGTGAACATACTGAGGCATCATATGAACCATGTGATTGGTGAACATACTGAGGCATCATATGAACCATGCGATTGGTGAACATACTGAGGCATCATTGGAACCATGTGATTGGTGAACATACTGAGGCATCATATGAACCATGTGATTGGTGAACATACTTAGGCATCATATGAACCATGTGATTGGTGAACATACTGAGGCATCATATGTACCATGTGATTGGTGAACATACTGAGGCATCATATGAACCATGTGCTTGGTGAACATACTTAGGCATCATATGACCCATGTGATTGGTGAACATACTGAGGCATCATATGTACCATGCGATTGGTGAACATACTGAGGCATCATATGAACCATGTGATTGGTGAACATACTTAGGCATCATATGAACCATGTGATTGGTGAACATACTGAGGCATCATATGTACCATGTGATTGGTGAACATACTGAGACATCATATGAACCATGTGATTGGTGAACATACTTAGTCATCATATGAACCATGTGATTGGTGAACATACCGAGGCATCATATGAACCATGTGATTGGTGAACATACTGAGGCATCATATGAACCATGTGATTGGTGAACATACTGAGGCATCATATGAACCATGTGATTGGTGAACATACTGAGGCATCATATGTACCATGTGATTGGTGAACATAATGATGCATCATATGAACCATTTGATTGGTGAACATTCTGATGCATCATATGAACCATGTGATTGGTGAACATACTGATGCATTATATGAACCATGTGATTGGTGAACATACTTAGGCATCATATGAACCATGTGATTGGTGAACATACTGAGGCATCATATGAACCATGTGATGGGTGAACATACTGAGGCATCATATGAACCATGTGATGGGTGAACATACTGAGGCATCATATGAACCATGTGATTGCTGAACATACTGAAGCATCATATGAACTATGTGAGTGGTAAATATACTGAGGCATCATATGAACCATTTGATTGGTGAACATAGAGGCATCATATGAACCATGTGATTGGTGAACATACTGAGGCATCATATGAACCATGTGATGGGTGAACATACTGAGGCATCATATGAACCATGTGATTGCTGAACATACTGAAGCATCATATGAACTATGTGAGTGGTAAATATACTGAGGAATCATATGAACCATGTGATTGGTGAACATACAGAGGCATCATATGAACCATGTGATTGGTGAACATACTGAGGCATCATATGAACCATGTGATTGGTGAACATACTGAGTCATTATATGAACCATGTGATTGGTGAACATACTGAGGCATCATATGAACCGTGTGATTGGTGTGACTTTGTGAGTACATAGCTTCCACAATTCAAAGAGGGATTGTAGTCAAAAAGACTAAGCTAACATTTGTGCCTAAAGACGCATTATCTTGGCGCCATTAAACTGCTCACTTCGTCAAAGGATGATGTCCAGGATATGTATTTATCTAAGTGCTTAATTCATTCATAAGAACTCTTGCACAGATCGTGCCCAGATAATAAAAATTAAACTCCTCCCTTAAAAAGAGAGCAGTAATTTTCAACTGATTAAGCATGACTCAAACATCTTCATATCACTGTATATGCAGCCATTATAAAAGCTCAGCCATCAGTGGCAAACAGTTCATAGTAATGGATGAATACAGTTAGCTTTATCCCAGCCATCTCTATCTAAGCTCTGCCCACACTTTTCCCGTGTTGGGATCCATCAAAGCATGAACCCCCTGAATCTCAATGTCCGGAAAACTATGCAGTTAAGCTGTTGAATATTTTGAAAATCATTTGACTGGGCGCTGTTGTTACCTATTGCAGGAACAACCCCCAGTCAAATTAGTTTCAAAATTTTCAACAGAATGGCTATTAAATCGTACAACTTGACGGACTATTAAGCATTTATGAGGGACTTAGATATGTCATTCATGACATAATTGATTGGGACGTCAAAATACATGTGACATATTTCATTGTAACATCATATATTTGACTGACATTTTGGATTCCTCTATTGTCATAACTTATTTATTACACAGTTAAAACACAACATGTAACACTAAGGATTAATTCAAACTGCAATAGCTAATGACAGCCTTAATCAGGATGATTACTCATTCAAATACACAATAATATGTTGATGGAATGAAGAAACATTAGCATGTGTTCCTCTACATCAAATGGCTCGAGAAAAAAGGACTTTGCCGATAAGAATGAAATACCTGAATGTAAAGTTAGACAGCTTTATTTATTAAAAAATGAGGGCTCAATACATGTTAGGGTTCATACATGGGAGTGTCCATACTGCCGCTCATGAAACACTATTTATGCATAGCAATATAGATAGAATTAAATCCAAATGATTAATTTCCTACTGCAGCCACAGTTCAATAATTATTGCAAGAGCCATTTCCAAGTAGGCCACACTGACACATATTCAAAACATAAGTGAAAATAAGCTGGAATATGAATCCTGTGCTGTGTACTGACTGTTACTAACCTGGACATTCCACTGAATCTCCTATCTGCTGATAGTCATCAAGTGTTCTATCATACAGACTGTGTACTGACTGTTACTGACCTGGACATTCCACCGAATCTCCTATCAGCTGATAGTCATCAAGTGTTCTATCATACAGACTGTGTACTGACTGTTACTGACCTGGACATTCCACCGAATCTCCTATCAGCTGATAGTCATCAAGTGTTCTATCATACAGAGTGTGTACTGAGTGTTACTGACCTGGACATTCCAATGAGTCTCCTATCAGCTGATAGTCATCAAGTGTTCTATCATACAGACACTGGAGGGAAGGCCTTGTGATGATGCCATCAACATTACATTCCAGAAATATACTCGTGAAGTAGGATGTGTTCCCAGTCGGCATCCCCGTCGGGGGGTTAGCCAGGCCAGCCAATGACAGAGGTGGACATTGTGCCACTAGATTGTTAGTAAAATAAAGATGTCATTAACACGAAATAGATATTAATATAATTTGTAAAGGTACATATAATGATGCTAGCATGCTATTTGACGGTCTGTCTCAAAGCAGAAAATATAACTTAAACAAGAGGCCCAATGGACCTGTATCTCTCACCTGGACCATAGGCATCTCAACTAGAATGGTCATTAACAATGAGTAAAACTCTAATGAGTTGATCAGACTTGTAACAAGAAAACAGAGGCCATGTTTCTTTATGTATCAACTTCTCTTTAACAAACTTTAATGTCCCTTAGTAATCAATCATATCTCTCAAATTTCGGCCCAATCAGTTCAGTGGCCCTGGAGACGAAGTTGCTTTCCTGAAAACCAGGCCATCCAAAATGGCTGCCCAACCATTTGGCAAATCAAGTTCCCTTGAACAAACTTGGTTGCGCTCATGCCCTAAATGATATTTTATGAGTTTTGAATCAATCGCTCAAACGGTTTGGGCGAAGATTTTTAAAGACATTTCTAAAAATCGGCCAAAATCCAAGATGGCCACCATCCAAATTGGTCGATTGGCTTCGTTTGAACAAACTTGAATCGTTACACCCTAAGGATGCTTCCTGCCACATATAATCGGGCCAGTAGTTAGAGAGATATTAAAAATTTCTTATTGTTTTGGTATGGGAGCTTTCGGCGGGAAAATGATCCAAGATTGCCGCCAAACCGTTTGTCCGACAGTTTCAAAAATTGCAAATTTGAGATCAGAATACCCAAAAATATGTATAAAACCAATTTCAGCCTCAAAATCCATCAAATAAAAAAAATCCAATATGGCTGCCAAACACGCTATATTTTGATTTCCCCATGGTGTCCAGGTTTTTTTTTTACGGATAAACTTCCCTTGAACAAACTTTAATGACCCTTGGTCCCTAATCATATCTGCCAAATTTCAGCCCAATCCTTTCAGCGGTTCTGGAGAATAAGTCATATGTCATCCCTCAAACAAGAGGCCCAAGGGGCCTGTATCGCTCACCTGGACCATAGGCATTTCAACTAGAATGCTCTTTATCAACAAGATGACCACCAAACTGTTTATCCGACAGTTTCGAAAATTGCAAAAACACATAAAACCAATTTCGGCCTCAAAATCCATCAAATAAAAAAATCCAATATGGATCTCAAACAAGCTATATTTTGATTGGCCTATGATGTCCCGTTTTTTTGACGGATCACCTTCCCTTGAACAAACTTTAATGGCCCTTGGTCCCTAATCATATCTGCCAAATTTCTGAAGTTGTTTTCGCTACAACTAGGCCAACCAAGATGGCCGCCCAACCACTGGACCAATCAAGTTCCCTTGAACAAACTTGGTTCAACTCTAACCCTAGATCATATTTGATGGGGTTTACTCCAATCCACCAAGCGGTTTCGAAGATTTTTAAAGATGTTTCTAAAAATCAGCCAAAATCCAAATTGGCCGATCGGCTTCGTTTGAACAAAATTTAATCTCTACACCCTAAGGATGCTTCCTGCCAAATATAATTGAAATCGGCCAGTAGTTCTCAAGAAGACATTTTAAATTTCCCATTGCTTTAGTATGGGCGCTTTTGGCGGGAAAATGATCCACGATGGCCATCAAACCGTTTATCCAACAAGTTCAAAAATTGCAAATTTGAGATTAGAATACCCAAAAACATATATAAAACCAATTTCAGTCTCAAAATCCATCAAATAAAAAAATCCAATATGACCCCCAAACACGCTATATTTTGATTGGCCAACTGCAGCCATGTTTTTTTGACGGATCAACTTCCCTTGGACAAAGTTTAATGTCCCTAATCATATCTGCCACATTTTGCCCCAATCCCTTCAGCGGTTCTGGAGAAGAAGTCATTTTCACTAAAGCTAGGTCAACCAAAATGGCCGCCGAACCATTTGACCAGTCAAGTTCCCTTGAACAAACTTGGTTCAACTCTTGCCCTAGATCATGTTTCATGAGGTTTTCTTCAATCCACCAAGCAGTTTTGGAGAAGATTTTTAAAGATGTTTCTAAAAATCGGCCAAAATCCAAGATGGCCGCTGGCTAAATTGGCCAATTGGCTCAGTTTGAACAAACTTTGATTCCTATGCCCTAAGGATGCTTCCTGCCAGAAGGTGTTTAAAGGAAAAGTTGACGGATGACGGACGGACAACGGATGGTCGCGATTGTCAAAACTTCGCCTCTGATGCAAGGAACAAAACGCCATGAAGTCTGAATCAAAAACAGTGATGACTACACATGATCATTACCCATACAAACAGGCAAAAACTCTCCACTAAAGGAGCCATACCTCTACGAACCTGACCTTCAGAAACCCTTAGAAATTTATCACCAAAATGACCTACAACCGGTAAAAAACCTAAATCGGCAAAAGTTTTTCTAACTGCCAAAATGGACACACCCGGTAACAAATTCACAACCGGTAAAAATGACCACAACCGGCAAAAAAGTTGCCCAACCGCCAAAAATAGCAGAACTGACAAAAAAGGCACAACCGGTAAACATGACCCCAACCGGTGAAATACAGGACAACCGGTAAAATGTTTGACCATACCGCCAAACCTCCAAAAATTTCAAATGGGGGAAACTGTCAATCTGGGATTTTTCTGCCCATATATAGTCAAGATCGACTCAATCCACAGGCTCGCCCAGGAAGGGTATAAAAGGGACGAAAATTCCAGTCCAGATCATTCAGACATGGTCTCACATTGCAACCAAGCATCAGGCTAATTAAACTTCTACAAGTACATGTAGCTCATATAACGGACTACGTTGTTATTCACACGTTGTATTCTAGCGATTCCAAGGGATTACAAGCGTTATTCAGCGTGCGTGTAAATATTTGAGCGGTGGCCATTATGAACTGTAGATAATATATATATTTGTGGGCGTAACTATTATAACCGATGACAGCGGATTGAGATGGAAGAAGACGCGTATGCGAATCTTCGTCGTATGAAGCAGAAGGTATGTTTGTCATTTTTGTCAATAACAATGCTAGCAGAAGCAAATCCACCGGATCAGAAATGACAATTTGTGAATTATTTTTTTAATTTGGAAGCGCTTTTAAGCGTAAATATTGTCGTTTGTTGACTTTATTCTTTGTACCTTTCATTGTGACTTGCGTGATTACAACCATTTTTATGCCGTTAATATAAAAAATGGCTAATAAATGATATTTTGTTCCACCTGCTCTTAAAGACGATTCGGATTTTGACTTGTGGTCACATGAAATCGAAATATGGCAGTGTGTAACTGATCTAGACATTGAAAAACAAGGCTCTGTGATATAGTTGTCATTAGATATGTATTGATATTGAAGTCAAAGATTTATCTGGTGATAAAGGAGTTGAAATTTTACTAACAAAATTAAAAACATTATATGCAAAGGATGCAACTCAATCAGCATTTCTAGTGTATGAAAAGTTTGAAAACTTTCAGAGACCCAAAGAGATGACAATAACAGACTATATCAATGAGTTTGAGCATTTACTCTATCAGATTAAAAGATATAAAATGGAATTACCAGATGGCGTGTTAGCATATTGTGTGCTTAAAAGTGATAACATCTCAGTTGAAAAACAGCAATTAGCTCGTGCCACAATTTTAGGTCTTAATGCGAAAATATGAAAAAACAATTGGAGGCTATATTTGAATGTTCAACTGTAGGTAATGACACTTTTACAGATACAATTAAAGTGGAGCCTACCTATCTTAATCAGGCTATGTATCATGCCACATGTGATCATAATGATTATGTACTTTACAGTAATGATTATAGAGGAAGATCACGTGGTAGATTTTATAGAGGTGGCAGATATAATCGTAGTCGTGGACAACAGTATAGATCTGGAAATACTGCCAGTAATGCTAATACTTCAGCCAATCCTTCAAAATGTATTATCTGTGAGTCAATTGTCCGTTGGGCAAGAGATTGCCCGAACAGTTATGAATTGAAAAACTCATCAAATATTGAAATAACGCTTTTCTCAAAAGATCTACATGACTGTTATATGGAACAATTTCTTGGAGAAACTATTAATACTGCTGTTCTAGATAGTGGATGTACCAGAACAGTATGTGGTCAAACATTAATACTGCTGTTCTAGACAGTGGATGTACTCGCACAGTATGTGGTCAAACATTAATACTGCTGTTCTAGACAGTGGATGTACTCGCACAGTATGTGGTCAAACATGGTTTAATTGCTATAAAGATACTTTATCAAAAGAGGAGTTAGAAGGGGTTAAAATCACTGGAATCAGTTCTAAATTCAAGTTTGCTGATGGACAAGTGTATAATTCTAGACAAACTGTAACCTTTCCTGCCAATATTGGTGATGCTAAAGTAAACATTAACTGATATTGTAGAATGCGATCTACCTAAGCAAGGAGTCTATGAAATTGGCACAAACTAAAATTGACTGCTAATGATACTGTTAATATGCTAGGAAAAGACATTGTCTTAAAATATACATTAAGTGGACATTACTGTATTCCTGTTTCCAAAACTACATGATCTGTAGACTGTGTTGAATGTAATGATCAATTTATACTTTTTACTCAAGACGATATTACATCAAAAACGTCTAGTGAGCAAGAGTCTATTGCTCTTAAACTTCATAGGCAGTTTAGTCATCCTAATAGTGATAAACTGAATGATTTAATTGTGACTGCTGGTGTTAATGATAAAACCTTTCTAAAGAAGATTGACTATATTGAAGAAAACTGTTCAACTTGTATTAAATATAAAAAAACTACTTTAAAGCCTATTGTAGGGCTTTCACTTGCAAAAGAGTTCAATGACACTGTTGCCATGGATTTAAAGGAGTATCAAGGCTCATATATTCTACATTTAATTGGCCATGCCACGAGTTTCAGTAATGCATGTCTTATTAAAACTAAAAAGACAGAAACAATTATAGAAAACATTTTTATATATTGGATATCTCTGTTTGGACTTGCAAAGAAGTTTTTATCAGACAATGGTGGTGAGTTTAATAATGAAACCTTCCGTAATATGTGTGAACATTTGAACATAAAAGTATTAACAACTGCAGTAGAGTCACCATGGTCTAATGGAATTGTAGAGCGGCACAATGCTGTCATAACTAATATGATGAATAAAGTCATTGATGATGTTAGTTGTACTGTGGACATTGCCTTAGCTTGGTGCATTAGTGCTAAATAAACGAAATCTAATATTTCTTTTTTCACGAGAGAGTTGATACTTACCTCCCTAATACTTTTGATATTGCTAAATATTGGCTTTCACTCAATAAAACACTCAGATTAAAAACAGTTAGGTGCCCCTACTGGGCAGGTAGTCAGAGGTAGTCCGGCGGATGCCAGCCTCACCACCGCGCATGCGCCGACTCCTACTTCCTCTGACTAATTTATTGGCTAACACATGCAACTACCAAGAGCCTGAAGACCGAGCCTCTGTGGGGTGGAGAGGCCGGGTCCGTATCTAGGGAGGTAAGTATCAACTCTCTCGTGAAAAAAGAAATCCTAGATTTCGTTTATTTCACATCAAGAGTATACTTACCTCCCTAATACTTTTGATATTGCCAGAATTCGAAAGTGAATCTGGCGGGAGGGAGGCGAGGTCAAAAGACCAGCTCTTCCCTATACGCTTTCACGCATTTAAGGCACTTATGACGTCTGAAATGTGTGAGAACACAGTCAGGATTTGACAAACCATCGGATAACACAGCCGATGCATGAGAGATGACCGAATCTCATATGCGCTCCCCCCCCCCTCCTGGGAGGAAGACTAGATGACCTCAATGTCCTATATGCTCTCTACGTACTAGTGCCAAGTACTATAGGACAGAGACGAAAAGGCTCCATTTTCGTATACTCTCTATGATGAACCACCTCCCACATAAACCATCACCATATTAATAATAATGGGTAACGTGACAATACAAGTAACAATGAACAACACATGAACAAGACTGACCTTGTTGAACTTGGAAGCTGTCATCATGATCCCAGTAGAGAAGCCTGATGCAGTCCCGACAAGTGGTTGTTACCATCTCTAAAGTGCGAAGTATATAAGCAATGCGAAGCACTCCTCACAAAATTTAAAAACGATTAATGTTTCAAAATCGACAAGGCGAGAGGGTTAGAGGTGTCACAGAGGTAATGGTCTGTAAAACTTGACTCACAGTGCCACTGAGCCACGGACATAATGTCATCCACAGGGACCCCACTAAACAGGGCAGTGGATACCATGACACCGCGGACACTGTGAGCCTTGGCCACATCAACCTGTCTCCCGGTGGCGGATTTGTGACAAAACTGAATACATTCTACAATCCACCTGGAAATGGTGTCCTTAGACGCCCTGCCATGGGGTTCAATATATGACACCCATAATGCTGACTGGTCGGTACGCCACTCCGAAGTACGCTGTTTGTACCGGAGCAGCGCCCGTACGGGGCACCATACTTTAGAATTAGGATCATATCTAGTTAAAGATGGCAAAAAAATAGGTTGACCTGGATATTTCAATGACTGATTCTTAGCCAAGAAATTAATCCTAGGTAGAAGCTTAAGGCCTTCCCCTGTAACCACAAAACGGTCATCCTCGGCTGATAAGGCGTGAATCTCACTCCTACGCCTTGCCGAGGCCGAAGCAATTAAAAATACGGTTTTAAGCGTTAACATTTTCATAGAAATGGAACTAAGTGGTTCAAAAGGCTTATCTCCTAGTACCTGAAGCACCAGAGATAAACTCCAGACTGGAATCAGTGGTGGATTCCTTGGTCTTAGATTGCCCATGCCTTTAATTAATACATTTAATGTACTTACTTCATCACTCCCCCTATTAGCCAAGCAAGGAATAACAGTCATTAATGCTGATTTGTAACCAGCAATAGAGTTAGGCTTTAGGCTATAGGCATCATATAGGTGACAGAGGAAATCAGCCACTACCTGAATAGATGAGTCCATTGGATCAATACATCTTTTTGAGCACCACTCTGCAAATCTGTTGATTTTATAATTATATGCTCTGGAGGTTGACCCCCTCCTGGCTTTGGCCATAAATATGGCCGCTTGCTCAGAAAAGCCCTCCTTAATTCTAGATTCCTTGACAACATCCACGCAGTCAATCGGAACATTGACGGATTGTCGTGAAGGACCGTGCCCTGGAAGATAAGGTCATCCATCAGAGGCAGAGGAACCGGATTGCAGACCAGAAGGTCCAGCAGATCCGTATACTACGATCGGCTTGGCCAATCAGGGGCGATCAGAAGCACTTGGCACTCCTGCTGCCTGATTTTCTGAAGCACCTTTTGAATCAGGATTGCTGGAGGGAATGCGTATGCATACATTCCCGCCCAGCTGATAGCTAACGCATCTGTTGCGAAAGCGCTTGGGTCTGGAATCGGAGAGACGTACGTCGTCATCTTCGCATTCTTCTTCGTTGCGAACAAATCGATGTTGGGTTTCCCCCAATGGTCGAACAGACGATCCGCCACACATTGATTTAGTTGCCATTCCGTGGGTAAAACACTCATCCTTCGGCTCAATGAGTCTGCTAGCAGATTTAGCCTTCCCGGAATATGAACTGCCTTCAAGGTGATCCCATGATCTAGGCACCAACAAAGCAGTTTCCATGTCATCATACAGAGACTGGGCGACTTCGTTCCGCCCTGGCGGTTTATGTAAGTCACTACTGTTGAGTTGTCTGAACGAATTAGAACAATCTTGCCCTGAACTTTCTGTAAGAAATGTTCCAGGCCCAGGACTACTGCTCTTAGCTCTAGTAGATTGATATGTTCCTTGGACTGATCCAGATCCCAAAGCCCTGATATTGTGGACTCTTCCAGACAAGCTCCCCACCCCTCCATCGATGCATCTGTATACACAGTCACCTGAGGGTGGGGAGGGGTTAGCAAAACCCCCGGCAAGAGATTCTCTGTATTCAACCACCATTGCAGGTGGTGAATCAGAGGCGCCAACACTGACACGTTCGAGTCCATCGAACCTGAACTCTGGGTCCACTGTGTCATGAGAAACAACTGGATCGGGCGCCTGCGCAAGGCGGCCTGCGGAATGACTGGTTCCAATGAAACCATCAACCCCAGATTAGCCGATAACGATTCCCGGGTGTGCGCTTTCAACAGCCAGTCGTCTATGTACGTGTGGACTGCTATGCTTCTCCTGCGAAGGTATGCAGTGATCGCGAGAACCACACGGGTGAAGACCCGAGGAGCCGTAGAAATTCCGAAGGGTAATACCCTGAATTCCCACTGTCTGCCCTGGAATGCAAATCTCAGGAAGCGACGGAAACTCCTCTCTATGGGAATGTGGAAATAAGCATCCTTCAAATCTATTGACGCTGTCCACATTCCTCGCTCTAACCCCGCCAACACCGAGCGCACAGTCTCCATCTTGAAACTGGGCGTCTCTATGAACTTGTTCAATGGCTTGAGGTTGAGAATCGGCCTCCACCCTCCGGTGTTTTTCGTTACTAAGAACAGGGTTGAATAGAAGCCCGGGCACCTCTGCGCCGGCTGAATGGCTTCCTTTTGTATGAGGGAATTTATTTCCTCCTCTATACACAACCTTTGATCTGGATCCCTCGGAATCGGAGTCCAGATCAGCACAAGAGACAGTTTCGATGGCGGGCCTGTCATCCAATCGGGACGATACCCGACTGAAAGCCATCGCAAGACTAAACGGTCCTGAGTCAACCGCTTCCACTCTGGCAAGTGGCCGGCCAAACGGCCGCCCACCGGTCCACCTAGGGAGAGAGGTGGACATAAGGAGTGCGAGAGTGGCACTGTCTTCTCGGCCTGAAACACCGGAATGGTTCCCACTACGGTAACCGGCCCATCAGGCCCGATTACCGCGACCAGATCCCTGCGCGCCCCGCCCAGCACAGCGCGCACCACGGTGCGCGGGTGGCTGCCTGTCTGGCTGCGCCTGAGGAGCCTGCGCACCCCCTCGCTGCTGGCCGAATCGCACGCGGCCTATGCCGGCGCTGCGATGGTGTCTGGCCTCTGACCTGGCCAGCGCCACCTCGAGCCTGCAGGGGACGACACGCAGGGGGTGCTGCGCGAACGCGCTCCCGCCGGAGCACCTTAAACTGCTCACGCAGCGCCCTCTGGTTGTTGACCAGAGTCACCGTCTCCTGGAGGTGCCTACATCCCTCACCTCCAAAGAGACCAGGACCTGTCATAGGCGTTTGCAGCAGCCTATTATACAGGTCCTGGGACGGGCACAGATTGTCAAGGGCAAACGTGCGCCTCGCCCGGACACTCCTGGTCACCGCCCGCGTCAAACAGTCCAGAGCCAGGTTGATACCATCCTGGATGGCTCTCTGGACAGTGACCAGGCTTGGCTGACGTGAAGCGGATGCTGTTACCACCCCCTGTAACAGCTGGGAGACGTGGGACAGAGCAGCAATCGAAGCTCTTCCACTCTCCTCCGCATCACGTAGTGCGGTATTAGCCGAACGCAACGCGTTCGAGCACAGGACACCCGTGTCAGAACGGGAGCCTGGCCGCGCATCTTCGCCCAAAGCCGCGCGATCATCTACGCTAGGCTTAGGCACCACACCGTACCGCTGGTAATCCAGGGGCACGATGCGGCAACGCCTAGCCACCTCGCGAGGGGCCTTCGCGAGATGCCCATTCGTCTTAATGGACGTCTCTGCCGCCTCGAACATGTCCACGACATGCTCAGCCAGCAGCAGAGATGGCATAGCGGTGGCAGTCGGCCTACCAGCTAACCACGGCCGAAGGTCACGCTGGATTGCCGACTGCTCCACGGGCAGATCTGGCCGAACGCTTACCAGCCACTGGCAAGCGTCCGACCAATCCTCCTCCGTGGCTAACTGCGAGCGCTCTACTAGACGAGGGCCTTCGTCTTCCTCCTGAGCGCACGCAGTTGTACTAGACGGCGGATATGCTGATACCCCTGGAAAGCCAGGGAAAGCATGCGGGCCCGAAAGAACAGGCATGCTAAACTCCCTGGCTTGACCAGGAGCAGGCGCCGTGGTAGAGCGCGGGGCAGACACCGCCCCACCACGGCCCTGGCCAGCACCAGCGATACTCTCGGCAAGCCGAGGTATGCGGTAACCGTGCCCATCAGCACTGCCCAGGGTCACCTTCTGGACCGTGAATTCTACTCCTGCGTGAGTAGAACCATGGAACACGTCGCCTGTATTCCCCGCGAGGGGTGCACCGACGTCGTACTCCATGGCCACGTCCCCAGACGGCGACCCTAGCAGGAAATCCTCTTCCTCCTGGCCAGAAAGATTAGACTCCGGGTCAGCAAAGAGAGCTAACCCGTACTGGCCAGGGAAGGTGGCATAGGTCTTGACACCGGCGGCGCGCGGATACCCAGGGTCTGATGAGCAGACCGCGGGTCCCAGCAACAACCGTTGTCCACGGCCCCTCGGCGCGGCACCAAGCCTGCTGCCAGGGTCGTGGACCGCCCCCCCCATCAACGGGGCCACCTCTGAATCCACCTCGAACAACGGACCGGACCTATGGAACTCGGATTCAGAGGCGGGGATCACCTGCTCCGAAGCAGATGCTGAGGACAACAAAGGACCTGGCCCAGGCAGCATGCTGCGAAGCAACTCTGGGACCAAATCCTTTATTGTCCTCTGCATCTCTCCCAACATTTCGGACCGGAAGGCCTCCATATCCACCGCAGATGAGGCCTTCCTCTTACCCTTCTTAACACCCTCTTTCTTCGCCTTCCTCTCCTCTTCCATCACCTTCTCCCTTGCCTGTAATGATAAAAAGTCAGCCATTAGCTCACCCCCCCCCCCCACTGCTTACAGACATCGCATTTTAGCAACAGTCCACAGGGACTGCAGCTAAAACACAAATGTGGGGCAAATCGGTCCTTTAAAAATCGACCACAGGACGGGCAACCAGGTCTCTGAAACAGGACAAAGGACGAGGACAATGAGCAAGTTAGTTACGGTTAGAAAACTCAAAACCAAACTAAAAAAGAGGGACAGGATCATAAAGATCACTAATCAAGAAGAAACCAGCGTTGGACAAAACTTTAAATGTTAATAAAGCGCAAGGCCGATTATGACGTCATCAATCCCTTAACAGAAATTAATCGGTCCGCAACAAGCATCCAAGTGCAAGGACGAATTGTATTCATAACTAGAACATCCTCCAAAGGATATTCAGACTACACATCATCAGATACAGAATGATAACAATGGTAAAAATCAGTCATTATTTTTTCAAATAATTCATATTACCTCATATCATTAATTAGATACCTGACACCTTGTATAGACAAACCATCCACCGTGATGCACTGGAGCACTCCACCAAGACTACGCCTCTTCACCTTTCTCCACCTTGGGGGAAGGAATTGGATCAAGAGGGCAAAGTGAGAAGACCTTTATAGTAAGCCTCCAACTCACTGAACATAGACTTTTTGGTTAGATAACCTAACAGTATTAGTAGGAAATGGAACCGTGGTGGAGAAAAACAAACCCTCCTGTGCTGAGATGTCCACTAATAATGCAAATCCATACCTGTGGACATAAACACAAAGAGAAATTAGTCTTATAAAGCACCATGTTGGAAAAACCCAACTCAAACAGGCGCTAATCACGGTAAGCGCGAGTCCCGGAAACACATTACACCGGGGAAAAAACTCGCTAGAATGTCATTGAAATCACCTGATAAAGAGATCCAGTCCCCTCCTCTGGTGAATTTGTCCTCTCAGACATCTCTCTTCACTATACTCGAACACAACAGACGTGAAATAGGCTTAAAACGCGTGAAACTTGAAGATAACTGCAAGCACATGTGTTCTCCTTGCCAATAAATTAGCAAAGAGGTAGTAGTAGTCGGCGCATGCACGGTGGTGGGGCTGGCATCCGCCGGACTACCTCTGACTACATGCCCAGTAGGGGCACCTAACTGTTTTTAATCTGAGTGTTTTATTGAGTGAAAGCCAATATTTAGCAATATCAAAAGTATTAGGGAGGTAAGTATACTCTTGATGTGAAAAGCTGTTTACATAATGTTTATTCAGCGTGCGAGTAAATATTTGAATGTTGGCCATTATGAACTGCAGATAATATATAGATTTGTGGACGTAACTATTATAACGGATGACAGCGGATTGAGATGGAAGACGTGGACGCGAATCTTCATCGTATGAAGCGGAAGGTATGTTTGCCATTTTTGTCAATAACAGTGATGTCATAAGCTCACTTGGCCTTTCAGGCCAGGTGGGCTAATAATTAAAACCTAGAAAGACAGATTATTACCAGAGAAATGTGTACATGTTTGCATTAGCTCACCTATCCAATATTCATCTCTGAGTATTGTGCACAGTGGTAAAAATGACCTTAGAATTTAGAAAGCCACTCGAGGGAGAATTTATACACGTGGTTACATTTAGTGACCATGCAGGGTTACACAGTTTATATTTATATGTGCTTATATGTCAGAAATCTCAAGACAATTATTAAAGATCGACCTCTACTCTCAGTTGCTTGATTACAGATTTGATAATAAATGGCCCCATAGTGCTCACCTAGCTGGTAAGGAACTGTAAACATGTTTACATTAATTAATGCCTGACACTGTAACTGACCACCAGAGAAAGCTCCATCGGCTCATGGGGCATGCATAACAAATGCCATTTACGAATCGGGCAATGGTCACGGCTAAAGACGTGGAGAGGAAATGCAAGAATATTGGCATCCTTGACATTATTGACCAATGGAAAAAGTACAACTGATCAATGGGGCAACCATCCCTGACATTACTCTCAAATTGTTCAAGTGTGTTAACAGATGTCATTTACTAATGGAATAATCATCACAGTAAAGAATCTGGATAAGGAAATACAAGAATATTGGCATCCGTGACATTATTGACCAAATGGAAAAGTACCATTGATCAATGGACCAGCCATCTCTGACACTATTATCAAAATAGGTCAAATGTACAAACAGATGCCATTTACTAAACGAAATCTAGGATTGCTTTTTTCACGAGAGAGTTGATACTTACCTCCCTAATACTTTTGAATATTGCTAAATATTGGCTTTCACTCAATAAACACTCAGATTAAAACAGTTAGGTGCCCCTACTGGGCAGGGAGTCAGAGCGTAGTCTGGCGGATGCCAGCCCCACCACCGCGCATGCGCAGACTAGCACTTCCTCTGACTAGATTATTGGCTGACACACATGCAACTATTTAAGAGCCTGAAGACCGAGCCTCTGTGGGGTGGAGAGGCCGGGTCCGTATCTAGGGAGGTAAGTATCAACTCTCTCGTGAAAAAAGAAATCCTAGATTTCGTTTATTTCACTTCAAGAGTATACTTACCTCCCTAATACTTTTGATATTGCCAGAATTCGAAAGTGAATCTGGCGGGAGGGAGGCGAGGTCAAAAGACCAGCTCATCCCTATACGCTTTTCTGCGTTTAAGGCACTTAAACTTCTGAAACTGTAAGAAAAAACAGTCAGGATTTGACTAACCATCGGATAACACCACCGATGTATGAGAGATGACCGAATGTCATATGCGCTCCCCCCCCCCTCCTTCCTGGGAGGAAGAGTCGACTGACCTCAATGTCCTATACGCTCTCTACGTACAAGTGCCATGTACTACAGGACAGAGACGAAAAAGCTCCATTTTCGTAACTCTCAACAATGAACCACACAAATACACAAACCATCACCATATTAATAACGGGTAATCGTGACAATACAATCAACAACGGACAACACATGAACAAGACTGACCTTGTTGAAAATGGCTGCTGACATCATCTTCCCATCGGTAAAGACTGATGCAGGCCCAAAAAAGTGGGTGTTTCCATAAATTAATTGTGATATATATAAGTAATGAGGAAATCACCTCAAAAAATATAAACCGATTTATTTTTTCAAAACCGACAAGGCGAGAGGATTAGAGGTGTCACGGAGATAATGGTCTGTAAAACTTGACTCACAGTGCCACTGAGCCACCGACATAATATCATCCACAGGGACCCCATTAAATAGGGCCGTGGATGTCACTACGCCGCGGACACTGTGAGCCTTGGCCACGTCAACCTGCTTCCCGGTGGCGGATTTATGGCAAAACTGAATGCATTCCACAATCCACCTGGAAATGGTGTCCTTAGAAGCCCTCCCATGGGGTTCAATATATGACAACCATAACGCTGACTGGTCGGTGCGCCATGCCGCCGTACGTTGTTTGTACCGGCGCAGCGCCCGGACGGGACACCATGCTTTAGAATTAGGATCATATCTAGTTAAAGCAGGCAAAATAATAGGTTGACCTGGATATTTCAACGACTGATTTTTAGCCAAGAAATTAATCCTAGGTAGCAGCTTAAGGCCTTCCCCTGAAACCACAAAACGGTCATCCTCGGCTGATAAGGCATGAATCTCACTCCTACGCCTAGCCGAGGCGGCAGCAATTAAAAACACAGTCTTCAGTGTTAATAGTTTCATAGAAATGGAACTAAGTGGTTCAAAAGGCTTATCACCTAGTACTTGAAGCACTAGCGATAAACTCCAAGACGGAATCACAGGAGGATTCCTTGGTCTTAGATTGCCCATGCCTTTAATTAATACATTCAACGTATTTACTTCATCACTTCCCCTCTTAGCCAAGCAAGGAATAACAGACATTAATGCTGACTTATAACCAGCAATAGAGTTAGGCTTGAGGCTATAGGCATCATAGAGGTGACAGAGGAAATCAGCTACTACTTGAATAGATGAATCCATTGGATCAATACATCTTTTTGAGCACCATTCTGCAAATCTGTTGATTTTATAATTATATGCTCTGGAGGTTGACCCCCTCCTGGCTTTGGCCATAAACATGGCTGCTTGCTCAGAAAAGCCCTCCTTAATTCTAGATTCCTTGACAACATCCACGCAGTCAATCTGAACATTGACGGATTGTTGTGAAGGGCCTTGCCCTGGAAGATAATATCGTCCATCAGAGGCAGAGGAACCGGATTGCAGACCAGAAGGTCCAGCAGATCCGTATACCATGATCGGCTTGGCCAATCCGGGGCGATCAGAAGCACTTGGCATTCCTCTTGTCTGATTTTCTGAAGAATTTTTGGAATCAGGATTGCTGGAGGGAATGCGTATGCATACATTCTCCCCCAGCTGATAGCTAACGCATCTGTTGCGAAAGCGCTTGGATCCGGAATCGGAGAGACGTACGTCGTCATCTTCGCATTCTTCTTCGTTGCGAACAAATCGATGTTGGGTTTCCCCCAATGGTCGAACAGACGATCCGCCACACATTGATTTAGTTGCCATTCCGTGGGTAAAACACTCATCCTTCGGCTCAATGAGTCTGCTAGCAGGTTTAACCTTCCCGGAATATGAACTGCTTTCAAGGTAATCTGGTGATCCAGACACCAACAAAGCAGTTTCCATGTCATCATACAGAGACTGGGCGACTTCGTTCCGCCCTGGCGGTTTATGTAAGTCACAACTGTTGAGTTGTCTGAACGAATAAGAACAATCTTGCCCTGAACTTTCTGTAAGAAATGTTCCAGGCCCAGGACTACTGCTCTTAGCTCCAGTAGATTTATATGTTCCTGTGACTGTTCCAGATTCCAAAGCCCTGATATCGTGGATTCTTCCAGGCAAGCTCCCCAGCCCTCCATCGATGCATCTGTATACACAGTCACCTGAGGGTGGGGAGGGGTTAGCAAAACCCCCGGCAAGAGATTCTCTGTATTCAACCACCATTGCAGGTGGTGAATCAGAGGCGCCAACACTGACACATTCGAGTCCAGCGAACCTGTACTCTGGGTCCATTGTGTCATGAGAAACAACTGGATCGGCCGCCTGCGTAAGGCGGCCTGAGGAATGACTGGTTCCAACGAAACCATCAACCCCAGCATTCTCAAGTAAACCCGTGCCAGGACATGACGACTGTCGCACACTGACTGAATCAACGAGATGAGTATTTGAACTCTCTCCTGAGTAGGATAAACATATCCTGTCTCTAGATCGAAGAACATCCCCAGGTAAACAAACTTCTGGGATGGAGTCAGCTCTGATTTTGGGAAATTGATCATCCAGCCCAAGTCTGTGAGAATTTTCAAAACAATCTCCAGATTGGCGGACAAACTTTCCCGGGTGTGCGCTTTCAACAGCCAGTCGTCTATGTACGTGTGGACTGCTATGCTTCTCCTGCGGAGGTATGCTGTGATTGCAAGAACCACACGGGTGAAAACCCGAGGAGCCGTGGAAATTCCGAAGGGCAACACCCTGAATTCCCACTGTCTGCCCTGGAATGCAAATCTCAGGAAGCGACAGAAACTCCCGTGGATGGGGATGTGGAAATAAGCGTCCTTCAAATCTATCGACGCCGTCCACATCCCCCTCTCCAACCCCGCCAACACCGAGCGCACCGTTTCCATCTTGAAACTGGGCGTCTCGATGAACTTGTTCAATGGCTTGAGGTTGAGAATCGGTCTCCACCCTCCGGTGCGTTTTGTTACTAAGAACAGGGTTGAATAGAAGCCCGGACACCTCTGTGCCGGCTGAATAGCTCCTTTTTGTACGAGGGAATTTATCTCCTCCTCGAGACACAACCTTTGATCTGGATCTCTCGGAATGGGAGTCCAGACTGGCACCAGAGACAGTCGCGACGGCGGGCCTGTCATCCACTCTGGATGATACCCCACGGAAAGCCATCGCAAGACTAAACGGTCCTGAGTTAACCGTTCCCACTCTTGCATGTGGTCGGCTAGCCGGCCTCCCACCGGTCCACCTAGGGACCGCGGTGGACACAAGGCATGCAAGAGCGGCACTGTCTCCGTCACCATACACACCGGCGTGGTCCTTACCGCGGTAAGCGCCCTGTCAGGAACGATAACCACGCCCAGATCCTCGCGCGACCCGCCCCGGCCCGCGCGCACCTCGGTGCACGGGCGGCTGCCTGGCTGACGGCGGCTGAGGAGCCTGCGCCCCCCTCACTGCTGGCCGAATCGCACGCGGCCGAGGCCGGCGCTGCGACGGCGGCTGGCCTCTGACTTGGCCAGCACCACCTCGAGCCTGCAGGGGACGATACGCAGGGGCCGCGGCGCGAACGTTAGCACGACGCAGCACCTCAAACTGTTCGCGCAGCGCCCTCTGGTTATTCACCAGGGTGACCGTCTCCTGGAGGTGGCGACATCCCTCACCTCCAAAAAGACCAGGACCCGTCATAGGCGTACGGAGTAGCCTATTATACAGGTCCTGAGACGGGCACAGATTGTCCAGGGCAAATGTGCGTCTTGCCCGGACACTCCTGGTCACCGCCCGCGTCATACAGTCCAGCGCCAGGTTAATACCATCCTGGATGGTTCGCTGGACCGCGAGCGGGCCTGGCTGGCGCGATGCGGATGCCGTTACTACCCCCTGTAACAGCTGGGAGACGTGGGACAGAGCGGCAATCGAAGCCCTCCCACTCTCCTCCGCATCACGCAACGCGGTATTCGCCGAACGCAACGCGTTCGCGCACAAGACCCCCGCGTCAGAACGGGAGCCTGGCCGCGTATCCTCACCCAAAGCCGCGCGGTCATCCACGCTGGGCTTGGGTACCACACCGTACCGCTGGTAGTCCAGGGGCACGATGCGACAACGCCTGGCCACCTCGCGAGGGGCCTTCGCGAGACGTCCACTCGTGTTAATGGACGACTCCGCCGCCTTGAACATGTCAACGACATGCTCCGCCAGCGGCAGAGAAGGCATAGCGTTAGCAGTTGGTTTCCCAGCTAACCACGGCGTGTGAACACGGTGGCTAGCCGACTGCTCCACGGGCAGATCAGGCCTAACGCTCACCAACCACTGGCAAGCGTCATACCAATCCTCCTCCGTGGCTAACTGCGAGCGCTCTACAAGACGGGGTCCTTCGTCTTCCTCCTGAGCGCAAGCAGTAGAGCTTGACCGCGGGTACGCTGATACACCTGGCAAGCCAGGGAAAACATGCGGGCCTGACGGCACCGGCATGAGAATATCACTGGTTTGACCAGGAGCAGGCACCGCGGTAGAGCGCGGGGTATATATAGCCCCGCCACGGGCCCGGCCAGCACCAGCTACACGCTCGGCAAGCCGAGGTATGCGGTACCGCTGGCCATCAGCAGCGCCCTGGGCCACCATCTGAACCGCGGACCTTACTCCAGGGTGAGTAATACCGTGGAAAAAAGCGCCTGTATTCCCCGCGAGGGGTGCACAAACGTCTTCATCCATGTCCACGTCGTCAGACGGCGACCCTAGCAGGTAATCCTCATCACCCTGGTCAGAAAGATTAGACCCCGGGTCAGCAAAGAGAGCTAACCCGGGCTGACCAGGAACGGTGCCATAGGAGGTACTGGCCACCGCGGCGTGCGGATACCCCTGGACTGATAAGCAGCCAGCGGGTTCCAGCGACAACCGTCCACGGTCCCCTATCGGCGCGGCAATAAGCCTGCTGCCAGGGTCGTGGAACGCCCCCTCTAATGGGGCCACCTCTGAATCGTCGGACAACGGAAGCGGACTAAGGAAAATTGATCCAGAGGCGGGGATTACCTGCTCCGAAGCCGATGACGAGGACAATAAAGGATCTGGTCCAGGAAGCATGCCACGAAGCAACCCTGGAACCAAATCTTTTATTGTCCTCTTCATCTCTCCCAACATCTCGGTCCGGAAGGCCTCCATATCCACCGCGGACGAGACCTTCCCCTTACCCTTCCTACTTACAACCTCTCGTTTCCGCTTCTTCTTCTTCTCCTCCTCTACCACCCTGTCCGTCGCCTGTAAGCAGCACAAGAATTCGGACATTAACTCGCCCCCCCAGTGCTTACATATGTCACAATTAATCAAGGGACCACAAGGGCTACATCGATAACACAGATGCGGCCAGAACTTTACATGCATAAAACGTCCACAGGACGCGCAACCCGGTCCCTGAAAACAGGCCAAAGGACAAGGAGTATGAGCAACTAGTTAAGCTTAGAAACTGAATCCAACTCAAAGAGAAGGAAAACGATCATAAAGATCAATATACATCAGAAACCAGCATAGCGCTTGAATTGCTGATAAATACATAGCCAGGCTGATTATGACGTCATTAATCCCGTGACAGGAAAAAATCGATCCCAACAAAACATCCAAGTGCAAGGACGAATTGTATGCTGAATGGATAAGTTGACTACACAACCATCAGATACATATAGATAACTCTTTTCTGGCAAAAATGTTAATTATCTCCCTTTGTTTGTTTACAATAATTAACATCACCACATTATCAATAACTAGATACCTGACACTTTGTATAGACAAACCATCCAACGTGACGAACCGGAAACTCCACCATCTGCACACCTCTTAACTCTCTCCACCTCATGGGGAAGGAATTGGATCAAGAGGGCAAAGTGAGAAGACCTTTATACCAGGCCTCCAACTCACTGGACATAATTTTTCATTTGGTTAGATAACCTAACAGTGTTAGTAGGAAATGGAACCATGGTGGAGAGAAAACTAATTCTCTGGTACTGTGACGTCACCACCTAGCGTCATACAGACCTGTGGACATAAACAGAAAGAGAAATTAGTCCTAGGTAGCACCGAGTTGATATAACCCAACCAACCAAGGCGCTTATCACGGTAAACGCGAGTCCCGGAAACACAATACACCGGGAAGAAAACTCGCTAATTTTACTAGAAGTCACCTGATTTAAAGGTCCTCCGTCCTCCTGTGGCGACGTATTCCTATCCGCCATCCAAAAAAGTGACTAACACTCCAAACAAACACCACTTAAACAGTTTAAGAGAGCGAAAAAGCTATTGAACAAAAAAACATGTGTGATCTCTTTGCCAATAATCTAGCAAAGAGAGTGCTAGTCTGCGCATGCGCGGTGGTGGGGCTGGCATCCGCCAGACTACGCTCTGACTCCCTGCCCAGTAGGGGCACCTAACTGTTTTAATCTGAGTGTTTATTGAGTGAAAGCCAATATTTAGCAATATTCAAAAGTATTAGGGAGGTAAGTATACTCTTGAAGTGAAACAATGGAGCAATGGTCACAAGCAAACATTTATGCTGGTAATACAAAAATATTTGTGTCCTATGTGGACATTATTGACCAACAGGAAACGTACCATTGATCAATGGGCCAGCCATCGCTGACACTATTGAGCAATAGTTCCAAGCATCACAACACTGACCTTTACAAGGGGGCAATCATGACATCTGAGTTAAATGTTTGGATGGGGAAATGCAAGACGTATTGACATGATTGACCAACAGGAAGAGTACCATTAATCAATGGGACAGCCATCCCTGACATTATTGTCAAATTATTTAAGTGTACGAAATGAACATTTCTGACAATCTTGTTTTAATCCATTAACAATTTACGAAACGTGACACAGATAATTTTGCCCGTAGCATTCAATAAAACACCTTGAGTCAGAGTAATGGCCTTTAATTCCAGTCATGGCTTTGTCATAGTCATAGGCCACTATTTGAGTGAAGAAACATATCTGCTAAATTTGGTTTTAATCCATCAACAATTAACGAAACAAACAAATTTTCAACATAGGGTTCAATAGTTTAAGACTTAATGGCCCTTGTTTAAAGGAGCAGACTCTTTATATTCATAGTGCAAATAGCTATTTGACTGAAGGAATAGACCTGCTAAATTTGGTTTTAATCTCAACAATTGGCGAAAACATATTTTCCCCATATGGTTCAATACTTAAAAATGCCTTAATGAACCAGAGTTATGACCCTTGATTAAGGGTGTGGCCACTTCATATTCATAGCTCCAATGTATGTTGCCTAAATGAACATATCTACCAAATTTTGTTTAACACATCAATAAATGACGAAACATGCCACAAATGTGTATTTTCCCCTTAGGCTTCAATACTTAAAAACGCATTAATGAACCAAAGTTATGGCCCTTGTTATGGCCCTTGTGGCCATTTTATCCTTATAGCCCAAATAGATATTGCCTAAAGGAACATGTCTGCCAAATTTGGTTTTAATCAATTGATAAATGACAAAACGTGCCACAAACCTATTTCCCCCATAGGCGTCAATATTTTGAAAATATAGCAAGGGCCATAACTCTGCGATTTGTGGGCGGGGTCACTTCATCTACATAGCCTCAATAGATAATGCCTAAAGGAACATATTTGCCAAATTAGGTTTTAATCCTTTGATAAATGGCGAAATGTGCCACAAACGTATTTTCCCCAATAGGCTTCAATACTTTGAAAATATAGCAAGGGCCATAACACTGCTATTTGTAGGCATGGCCTCTTCATCTTCATAGCCCATATAGATATTGTAAAAAGGAACATATCTGCCAAATTTGGTTTTAATCTATCAAGCAATGGTGAAACGTGCCACAATAGTTGACAGATGACAGACGTCAGGCGACAGACAAATCATGATTGTATAAGCTCACCTAGGTCCAAAGGTCATAAACCATTAACACTTTATTCATCAAACAAGAGGCCCACGCGCCTGTGGTGCTCACCTGGACCATTAGCATTCGAACCATTTGCATTTAAATAGATATGATTGATCATTTCATGACCAATTAAAATTCTGAATATATGTTCTAGAGTCTACCATGATAGGATCATTCTATCCATATTTGGTTGAAATATGTCAAGCGACTAAGGAGAAGCAACGCATCGACAATTTCTCGTAAATTTTTCATAAAATCTAACATTTTCACCCAAAAATTTCTCAATCAAAATTCTGAATAGAATTTCTAGAGCCTACTGCCATAGAATCTATCTGGTGAAATTTGTTTGAAATATGTCAAGCAGCTAAGGAGGCATAGTAATTTGACAATTTCCGGTAAATTTCTCATAATATCTAAGATTTTCACCCAAAAAATTTATCAATCAAAATTCTGAAAAGATCTAGAGCCTACCACCATAGAATGCATCTAGCCAAATTTGTTTGAAATATGTCACGCAGCTAAGGAGTAGCATTTTGACCATTTCCAGTAGATTTTTCATAAAATCTCAGATTTTCACCGAAGAAATTGATCAATCAAAATTCTGAAAAGAATTTCTAGAGCCTATCACCATAGAATGCACCTAGCCAAATTTGGTTGAAATATGTCAAGCAGCTAAGGAGTAGCATTTTGACCATTTCTGGTAGATTTTTCATAACATCTAAGATTTTCACCCAAAAAATTGATCAATCAAAATTCTGAAAAGAACTCCTAGAGCCTACCACCATAGAATGCATCTAGTCAAATTTGGTTGAAATATGTCAAGCAGCTGAGTAGGAGTAATATTTTGACCATTTCCAGTAGATTTTTCATGGCATAAGCTCACTTGGCCTTTCAGGCCAGGTGAGCTAGCAAATATTACCATGGAAACTGTTAATGGGGTAGGGTTTTCTAAAGATTCTAGATGTGATTTATTATGATGTGGTTACTGGAAAATGTGTGTCATAAGTACATTCATACACTTACCTATGCACTGTGGCTCAGGATTGTCCCACTGACCTGTTTCCAAGCAAGTCCTTGTTTTAGAACCTACAATCACTTTACCAATATGGCACATATAGCTCACAGTGTTGCCATAGTAATAAGCTCTCTGAAGTGTTAAAGCCTGGCCAGAAACAATCGTCAGTGACGGATCAGGGCATTTCTCAGCTAAAAACACATCATTATCAAACACATGTATTATTAAAAAGAAGAAAGTATTTCATGTTGTCCGGATTTAAATAGCTGGTCAACCGCCTTTACATGATAGATCTAAATATAAAGTATTATCCAAAGGCAGCATATACACTGCTGGGCAAAAAATATGAGGCAAACATGATTTATCATATTTTTTATGATTACTCTTTCATGTTAATAAATACAGGTGAAATAAGTGACAATTTTACATAATATCGTATGCATTCTCTGTGTGCAGGGTACCTTTTAGTATGGGATAGCTCTTCCTTTGTTTTTCTTCAGAAATCTCAGCCGTTTGAGCAAGCTGTCTGAAAGCCGTTTACAGTGTGCTGCATCAATGCTGTTCCATTCATGTCTGACTGCTTCCCTCAACTGGTCAGTGCTTCCAAATTTTCTGCCAACCAGTTTGGCCTTGATATGCACCCATATATTCTCTATGGGGTTAAGATCTGGTGACTGACCAGGCCAAAACATCACCGACAGAGAATACCTCTCAAATCATGACTTTGTTGTTTTTGCTGTGTGTGCCGGGGCATTATCTTGTTGAAAAATAGCTTTTTGTCTTTTATTTCCACTACACAACTTGTTCAGGCTTGGAAGCAACCCCTTTTCTAATATGTTTTGATACTCCTTTGCATTAATGGACTTTTCACATTGCACAAGCTCGCCAACACCAGATGCAGAAAACACACCCCATACCATAATTCCACCTCCTCCATATTTCACAGTGGTGGAGAGGCATTCTGGATTATATTTTTCACCTGACCTACGAAGACAGCGCTCTGGAGCATCTGTACACAGCTCAAAACATGACTCATCACTCCAGAGAACACGCTCAAACCACTGAGAATCATGGTCACGATAAAGTGCCAAAAATCTGAGTCTGTCTACGTTCTTTGTGGACAGCAATGGTTTCTTAGCACACCGCTTTGATGAAAAACCAGCTTCCTTGAGCCTCCTTGCAATTGTTCTTCTTGAAACAGCCTTATTTTGTGAATTTCTGAATTCTTCTGCTAATTTGGTGAGAGTCTTCTTACGATTCTTCAGAACAGTCATTTTCAGCCTTCTTTCATCTCGACATGTTGTCACTTTAGCTCGTCCAGAACCTGCTTTCCAGGCAACAGAACCTGTCACTTGAAATGTGTGGCCAATTCTCTGTATTGTAGACAGTGGAATCTGAATATCCTCAGACTTTAGAATTTTCTTAATCTCAGGATATGACTTTCCAGCTTGATGAAGACCTGCGATCCGGCTTTTGACTTCAACAGGTACATGGAATTTAGCCTTTTTTGAAGACATTTTGAATCAAAAATAACAACTTCACTCTTCAGGCACAGTGTGGTAATACAGAGATTACAGAAATGGCTAATGTCTTGTCACCTCGGTCAGCGTAACTCAACTAGCTTGCTTGTTTGGTTAGTTAATTCACTTTAAATCCTGAACAGAAAGACGCACTATTTGTCTTTTGTGTATGCATGTAGGTCTAATATAGAACAAGAATCCATTCAGTAGATGGCTTTTGATATGCAAATTATCTCACTCAACAGTGGAAAGCAGTCAGACATGAATGGAACAGCATTGACGCAGCACAATGCAAAAAGCTTTCAGACAGCTTGCCCAAATGGGTGAGTTTTGAGACCAAAAAAATAAGGGAAAGGCTATCCCATACTAAAAGGTACCCTGCACACAGAGAATGCATACAATATTATGTAAAATTGTCACTTATTTCACCTGTATTTATTAACATGAAAGAGTAATCATAAAAAATATGATAAATCATGTTTCCCTCATTTTTTTTGCCCAGCAGCGTAGGTTAAACGATATATTGCCCAAATGTAACTATGAAATAATTTCAAATATTTGGTGAATCAGCTGCATTGCAATATGGCTAAATATTTTAATGGTAAATGAAACCAGGCCAATTGATCAACTCACTTCTCATGAACAAACTTGTCTCAGCACTTAGCATGCACAAGTAGTTTGAGAGATGTTTAAGAGTTTCTAAACAGCAAAAACATTGCCACCACACAAGTCAACCAATCATCTCTGTTTGAACAACTGGATCGACCAATCAGAATCAAGTGTCAAATTTGAATTTAAATAGAGGAACAAACAACTCAATTTTGAGTTAAAGGTACATGACCACATATTTCATTAATTTTCTTTGAACAAACTTGAATGGCGCTTAGTCCATAATTATATTTGCCAAACTTGGTCGATACATTAGTGGTTCTAGATAAATTTATTTTGTGAACCTTATGTCCAAGGTGGCTAACAGACAATTCACCTTTCCAGAGTACCTACCCATCATATGACGTCATTATGAACTGCGTGATGTGTACAATGACATCATAATGAATGATGTTATGAATGACGTCGATAAGTACGTCACAAACGCATATTTGAAGAGGGTCTATGCTTTGTTGTACAAATTGTTTGCTTTTACTATTTAATAAATATTCTATTGAATATTTTGAAACTAATTTGACTGGGTGCTGTTGCTGCAATAGGCAGCAACCGCACCCAGTCAAATTATTTACAAAATATTCAACATCTTCCCTGTATAGTTTTCAGGAAATTGATAGTTAGGGCATTTGGGGATCGATCAATCCCAACACAGCGAGGTGTGGGTGGAGCTTAGTTAGCGATGGGTGGGGCATAGCTAAAATGGAAAGGTCCATTGGACCAATCTCTTGAACCAACTTGCTGGTTCAGGTCATGCCCTACATGACGTTATTTGAACTTCACACCAATCACCAATCAGTGGTTTCAGATGACATTTTGAACTGTTTAGCAAGTTTTTTGACAGACTACAGACAAATGATGGACGGTCGTCATGGCAGAAACTGTATTTTGAACTTTTAGTTCTGATGACCTATAACTTGTTACCTCAAAATAGATATATTTAATTAAATTGTAAAAATATTAAAACAACACTTAAACAGATATTCTAAATCAAACCAGATAATACTAAATCACAAACAATATACTACACCGCGAACCTGACATACAATACCCTAATGCCTTACGTATGCAGGTGTGGTTTATATAGTAGATGTTCCATGGCTCTAAACTGGTTTCGCTTCCTGGATTGAATCCATTATGGGCAAAATACTGGTAGAGAATATGTCCTGTGGAGCATGTACAGTAATAGCTGCCAACCGTGTTGTTGCATCCTAGCTCAAAACTACAGTGACCATTAGCAGTGTTGCACTCATTAATATCTGGGGAGAGAGAACATAGCAACAGTGATTGTGGGTGGGCGTGAGTGAATGAGTGAGTGAGTGAGTGAGTGAGTGAGTGAGTGAGTGAGTGAGTGAGTGAGTGAGTGAGTGAGTGAGTGAGTGAGTGAGTGAGTGAGTGAGTGAGCGAGCGAGTGAGACAGAGGGAGGGAGAGGGAGATGCAAAAAAATATCGAGAAAGGTTAGGAGAGGGAATGTGGGGGGGGAAGGAGAATATATAAATACTATGATCATTCATTGTGACACATTTCTCTACGTCAACACCTCACACACACATTGCCTAAGTCAAGAGCCTCTCAAACATGCATGCATGCACATATGCATGCATGCACGCACGCATACACTCAATTTCCTCGAAGTCAAACACCTCACACACATTGCACTAAGTCACACACCTTATACACATTATACGCCCGAGTCCATTGTCCTAAGTTAAAAACCTGAGCGCATTGTCCTAAGTTAAAAACCTGAGCGCATTGTCCTAAGTCCAACACCTGAGCACATTGTCCTAAGTCCAACACCTAAGTGCATTGTCCTAAGTCCCACACCTGAATGTATTGCCTTAAGTACAACACCTGAGTATACTTCCCTAAGTCCAACACATGAGTGCATTGCACTAGGTCCAACACCTGAGTGCATTTCCCTAAGTCCAATATCTGGAGTGAGTTCAGGAAGGCGAATGTTCGGCGAATGTTCACGTTCTTTGTGGGACAGTGTTCAGTAATGTGTCATCTTCATTATTGAACACTGTTATGTAATGGAAAACGTCTTGTGAGCTCCTGAACAAACACCTGAATACATTGTCCGAAGTCCAACACCTGAGTGCAATGCCCTAAGTCCAACACCTCACACACATTGCCTCAGTTAAATATGTCACACACTGTTCTAAGACAGCAATTACTTTCAATCAAATTGTTTCAATTAATGGATAGTAACAAACATCAATGAGGTAATTGCATTTAAAGAGGCAATACCTGAGATATAAATAAATTTAGAAATTTTCAATATTTTTGTTGCAATATAATGATCCTGGTCTATTACTAATACTACAAATTTTTTATACACAAATTCTGACGCCGTCAATTTAGGGAAGAATTATATTTCCGAAACAATCCAGTTGGAAATAGGCCGGAAAATCTTGACTATGTCTAGACAATTCGCCGCCGACAGACAAACTACTAGTGATCAAAACAATCAAAGAGTTATATGGCCGGTGGACAGAAATGGGACACGACATCAAACAAATAAGTTTCATAATAATAATTTTTTATGCAACACCAGCGATGAATCGCAAGAGACCACTAAGTGATTGACATACAAATACTCTGGTTTCTTTGCGAAACAGAGATAAAGTCAACTGACAGATTTGTGATTACATTTTTTTATATTTGTGAAAGTTATAATTTGTATCTTCTTGGATATTGAGTAGATGTATATATATAAGAACTGATGCTAAAGTGATATATTGGACGACTGAAAAGTGCTCTATGGTCATGGTTCTGTAAATTAAACTTATAGCTCTAGCCGCGATTATTTTTTATTAACTTTCAAATATGGGATTTACTCCGGCTTATCTGTGTCTTGTTACTCACCATGACACAGATGAATGTTGACAGGATCGACACGATATCCAGGATCACAAGAACACGTATATCCACCAGCAACATTAGCGCACCTCTGACTGCAGCCAGAAATGTCCTCAGCACATTCATCAATATCTAAATCAAAGATTAATATAGGATAGAACTTACCTAACAACATTCAGTGCTCAAATCTAACAATGATTAACACTTTCAACGACGAATTCCATCTATCTCATTTTCGAGGCAAACATACAGGAAAACTGTTGAATAATTTGATGCGAAGCCAAATTAATTTCAAAATAATCAACAGAATAAGTCTTACATCGTAAAAAACCTTTTGATTTTACGTGTTTTACCTTGGAAAATGTTAAGGATAGGCGAGTTATATTAAAAGTACTTTTATCAATCAACACTACCTGTAAAATCAAACAGCTCACCTGACCACAAATGTTAGCAGACATACATACCTATGCACTCTGGTGCTGAGTCAATACACCCTCTGTAGTTAACCGCGGAGGAGGCACGAAACCCAGTGTCACACCACACATTAACTGCATCATTGTAGAAGTATGGTCCAGTCGATAAAACCTTACCATTCAATAAGGGTGAGGGATCGATGCAAGACTGGCCTGAAACAAGAATAAACAAAATCATGGATTTCTTGCTTCACGAGAGAGTTGATACTTACCTTCCTAACACTCTTTGATATTCCAAATATCGACTTTCACTCAATAAACACTCGGATTAAAGACAGTTAGGTGCCCCTAATGGGCAGGTAGTCAGATGACAGTCCGGCGGATGCCAGCCCCCAACCTCGTGCATGCGCAGACTAGCACTTCCTCGGACTAAATTGTTGGCTGACACAATGCAACTTTAGAAAGCCTTAAGACCAAGCCTCTGTGGGGCGGAGAGGCCGGGTCCGTGTTAGGGAGGTAAGTATGAACTCTCTTGAAAAAAGAAATCCATGATTTCATTTATTTCACTTCAAGAGTATACTTACCTCCCTAACACTCTTTGATATTGCCAGAATTCGTCAGAGAATTTGGCGGGAGTGTGGCGAGGTCAAAAGACCTGCTCTTCCCTATGCACTTTTCTGCGATTAAGGCACTTAAACTTCTGAAATTGTGAGAAAAACACAACCAGGAAATGATTTGAACATCGGAAAACGCAACCGATGGCTGAGAGAAGACCTTTCTTGGGATGGAGACAGAATGACCTCAATGTCCCATACGCTCTCTATATACAAGTGCCTTGTAGGACATTAGATGAAAACGGCTCTATTTTTGTATACTCTCAAGAATGAACCACAACGACGTACCATCACCACATTAATAATGAAGGGTCACATGACAAAACAATCAACAATGAACAACACATAAACAAGACTGACCGTGTGAATTGCTTGATGCTGTCATCATCTTCCCATAGGTGACGACTGATGCAGTCCAGACAAGTGGTTGTTCACATTGATAAATTGTGATATATATAAAAAATGAGAACATCATCAAAATATGTATGCCTAAATTATTTTTTCAAAATCGATAAGGCGAGAGGATTCGAGGTGTCATGGAGGTGATCGTCGGTGAAACTTGACTCAGTGCCACTGGGCTAATGACATAATGTCGTCCACGGGGACCCCAATAAACAGGGCAGTGGAAGCCACTATGCCATAGCTGCTGGAGGTATGCTCTACGCTCGTTCAAGCTGAATTCCTCCATTTTGTGAGAAGTGAACCTTGCTATACCCAAAGTACAGCACCGTTGCTCTGACCAGTTGAGTACCCCCTCACTCTCCGAGCAGGTTCCCAACATGAAAGCTGGGCTGGTTGCCATGGTTAGGCAGGATGTCCCTTCCTCTGAGGCGGCGCTGACCTTCGAGTGCCGACTTAAGATCCTCGTGGCCACTGGTCAGGCAGAGTAGGGCATATGACTTTGTTTTCTGTCGACAGAGACAGCAATCAGCCAGATCGCACACCTCACCGAGAACATTGGTCCCAGCCACAACAAGTTTGAAGTCATCTAGCTCCCCAAACTCCTGGACCACCCCTCCTTTCTGAACCAAGACTGCAACAGCTACGCAATCCGAGGCACGTCGTTGCAATGTCAACTCTAGACGCTGGTTGGCCATGGCCTGGACCTGCTGATGCTCTCGCTCCACATGTAGGATTCGTTGTCTAGAGCTCGCACATTGTAGTTCCTGATCGTTCTTATCATGCCAGACCTGAAGTCGTGGAGAGGTCATCTGTAAGATTTCCGGTGTACACCTTGAGGAACAGCTTGTCCTGCATCAAGGTCAAGTTCACATGTGTGTTCTCGAGGAGGGAGAAGAGTGGCACCGCGACAGGTATTTCTACGTCTGATTGTAAGTCAAATTCTGTGAAGCCGTCATTACATCCGACGGCATAGTACCTTTTCAACTTCGCCTAGTAGGAACGTCCACGAGCCAGTGAAGCCAGGACCCGGTACTCATGGTTCACATAGGTGGTGTCCAGGGTGTTGTTGCTCTGCATAATCTCCCACCTGCTCACCACCTGAGGAAGCTCTACCTTCTTAGCTTGTGCTCTTGAGCTTGAACTTGAGCGTCATGCTCCTAATCTCATGGATCTATCCCAAGAGCGCGAAGTCAATGAACTTACCTGCCGTGGATAGAGGGTTCGCATCATGGATACTAGGTCAAATGACTGTCAGACAGTCCTTCCGAGGATCAGTATGGTGTGAGGCCACAGGTTCAACTGGCCCATCTGGATGCTGTACACACTGCTGCATGTTTAAACGTCTGTATATACAGGTTTTTAAATGGCGATGTTTGGCAAAGTTCCTCAGAAGATCGTCTTTGGAGGGCAGAAACCAGTGCAACCCTCCAAGAAGAAACCAGTACAGCTGCCGATTGACAGGGTCCGACGACTACTTTGGGACACCAACATTATCCACGAGCGAGCCAAGGTCCCACCTCCGTCTGATGCAGAGATACTGACTGCCATAGAGGAGACCACACCGGCCTGTAGTATGAAGGAATTATTGACTCGGATGCTCCACGGGAAGTTTGACAGTGCCCAGGGCAGATCACGAGACCTCTCCAAGAGACCCACTAAGAGTCCTGTAATTCTAGCTCTCCGGAAGGCTAGGGTTGATCCCAAAGATCTCCTAATGGTAGGGAAGTGGGCTGGCATATTCGATATCTATACTTATCATGAACTAAACGAAATCTAGGATTTCTTTTTTCACGAGAGAGTTGATACTTACCTCCCTAATACTTTTGATATTGCTAAATATTGGCTTTCACTCAATAAAACACTCAGATTAAAAATAGTTAGGTGCCCCTACTGGGCAGGTAGTCAGAGGTAGTCCGGCGGATGCCAGCCCCACCACCGTGCATGCGCCGACTACTACTTCCTCTGACTAATTTATTGGCTAACACATGCAACTACCAAGAGCCTGAAGACCGAGCCTCTGTGGGGTGGAGGCCGGGTCCGTATCTAGGGAGGTAAGTATCAACTCTCTCGTGAAAAAAGAAATCCTAGATTTCGTTTATTTCACATCAAGAGTATACTTACCTCCCTAATACTTTTGATATTGCCAGAATTCGAAAGTGAATCTGGCGGGAGGGAGGCGAGGTCAAAAGACCAGCTCTTCCCTATATGCTTTCACACGTTTAAGGCACTTATGACGTCTGAAATGTGTGAGAACACAGTGAGGATTTCACAAACCATCGGATAACACAACCGATGCATGAGAGATGACCGAATGTCATATGCGCTCCCCCCCCCCTCCTGGGAGGAAGACTAGATGACCTCAATGTCCTATACGCTCTCTACGTACTAGTGCCAAGTACTATAGGACAGAGACGTAAAGGCTCCATTTTCGTATACTCTCTATGATGAACCACCTCCCACATAAACCATCACCATATTAATAATAATGGGTAACGTGACAATACAAGTAACAATGAACAACACATGAACAAGACTGACCTTGTTGAACTTGGAAGCTGTCATCATGATCCCAGTAGAGAAGCCTGATGCAGTCCCGACAAGTGGTTGTTACCATCGCTAAAGTGCGAAGTATATAAGCAATGCGGAAGCACTCCTCACAAAATTTAAAAACGATTAATGTTTCAAAATCGACAAGGCGAGAGGGTTAGAGGTGTCACGGAGGTAATGGTCTGTAAAACTTGACTCACAGTGCCACTGAGCCACGGACATAATGTCATCCACAGGGACCCCACTAAACAGGGCAGTGGATGCCACGACACCGCGGACACTGTGAGCCTTGGCCACATCAACCTGTCTCCCGGTGGCGGATTTGTGACAAAACTGAATACATTCTACAATCCACCTGGAAATGGTGTCCTTAGATGCCCTGCCATGGGGTTCAATATATGACAACCATAACGCTGACTGGTCGGTACGCCACTCCGAAGTACGCTGTTTGTACCGGAGCAGCGCCCGTACGGGGCACCATACTTTAGAATTAGGATCATATCTAGTTAAAGATGGCAAAAAAATAGGTTGACCTGGATACTTCAATGACTGATTCTTAGCCAAGAAATTAATCCTAGGTAGAAGCTTAAGGCCTTCCCCTGTAACCACAAAACGGTCATCCTCGGCTGATAAGGCGTGAATCTCACTCCTACGCCTTGCCGAGGCCGCAGCAATTAAAAATACAGTTTTAAGCGTTAACATTTTCATAGAAATGGAACTAAGTGGTTCAAAAGGCTTATCTCCTAGTACCTGAAGCACCAGAGATAAACTCCAGACTGGAATCAGTGGTGGATTCCTTGGTCTTAGATTGCCCATGCCTTTAATTAATACATTTAATGTACTTACTTCATCACTCCCCCTATTAGCCAAGCAAGGAATAACAGTCATTAATGCTGATTTGTAACCAGCAATAGAATTAGGCTTGAGGCTATAGGCATCATATAGGTGACAGAGGAAATCAGCCACTACCTGAATAGATGAGTCCATTGGATCAATACATCTTTTTGAGCACCACTCTGCAAATCTGTTGATTTTATAATTATATGCTCTGGAGGTTGACCCCCTCCTGGCTTTGGCCATAAATATGGCCGCTTGCTCAGAAAAGCCCTCCTTAATTCTAGATTCCTTGACAACATCCACGCAGTCAATCGGAACATTGACGGATTGTCGTGAAGGACCTTGCCCTGGAAGATAAGGTCATCCATCAGAGGCAGAGGAACCGGATTGCAGACCAGAAGGTCCAGCAGATCCGTATACCACGATCGGCTTGGCCAATCCGGGGCGATCAGAAGCACTTGGCACTCCTGCTGCCTGATTTTCTGAAGCACCTTTGGAATCAGGATTGCTGGAGGGAATGCGTATGCATACATTCCCGCCCAGCTGATAGCTAACGCATCTGTTGCGAAAGACCTTGGGTCTGGAATCGGAGAGACGTACGTCGTCATCTTCACATTCTTCTTCGTTGCGAACAAATCGATGTTGGGTTTCCCCCAATGGTCGAACAGACGATCCGCCACACATTGATTTAGTTGCCATTCCGTGGGTAAAACACTCATCCTTCGGCTCAATGAGTCTGCTAGCAGATTTAGCCTTCCCGGAATATGAACTGCCTTCAAGGTGATCCCATGATCTAGGCACCAACAAAGCAGTTTCCATGTCATCATAGAGAGAGTGGGCGACTTCGTTCCGCCCTGGCGGTTTATGTAAGTCACTACTGTTGAGTTGTCTGAACGAATTAGAACAATCTTGCCCTGAACTTTCTGTAAGAAATGTTCCAGGCCCAGGACTACTGCTCTTAGCTCTAGTAGATTGATATGTTCCTTGGACTGATCCAGATCCCAAAGCCATGATATTGTGGACTCTTCCAGACAAGCTCCCCACCCCTCCATCGATGCATCTGTATACACAGTCACCTGAGGGTGGGGAGGGGTTAGCAAAACCCCCGGCAAGAGATTCTCTGTATTCAACCAACATTGCAGGTGGTGAATCAGAGGCGCCAACACTGACACGTTCGAGTCCAGCGAACCTGAACTCTGGGTCCACTGTGTCATGAGAAACAACTGGATCGGGCGCCTGCACAAGGCGGCCTGCGGAATGACTGGTTCCAATGAAACCATCAACCCCAGCATTCTCAAGTAAACCTGTGCCAGGACATGACGACTGTCGCACACCGACTGTATTACTGAGATGAGTCTTTGAACCCTCTCCTGAGTGGGATAAACATATCCCGTCTCGAGATCGAAGAACATGCCCAGGTAAACAAACTTCTGGGATGGAGTTAGCTCTGATTTTTGGAAATTGACTATCCAGCCCAAGTCCGTGAGAGTTTTCAAAACAATCTCCAGATTGGCCGATAACGATTCCCGGGTGTGCGCTTTCAACAGCCAGTCGTCTATGTATGTGTGGACTGCTATGCTTCTCCTGCGGAGGTATGCAGTGATCGCGAGAACCACACGGGTGAAGACCCGAGGAGCCGTGGAAATTCCGAAGGGTAATACCCTGAATTCCCACTGTCTGCCCTGGAATGCAAATCTCAGGAAGCGACGGAAACTCCTCTCTATGGGAATGTGGAAATAAGCATCCTTCAAATCTATTGACGCTGTCCACATTCCTCGCTCTAACCCCGCCAACACCGAGCGCACAGTCTCCATCTTGAAACTGGGCGTCTCTATGAACTTGTTCAATGGCTTGAGGTTGAGAATCGGCCTCCACCCTCCGGTGTTTTTCGTTACTAAGAACAGGGTTGAATAGAAGCCCGGGCACCTCTGCGCCGGCTGAATGGCTTCCTTTTGTATGAGGGAATTTATTTCCTCCTCTATACACAACCTTTGATCTGGATCCCTCGGAATCGGAGTCCAGATCGGCACGAGAGACAGTCTCGATGGCGGCCTGTCATCCAATCGGGACGATACCCGACTGAAAGCCATCGCAAGACTAAACGGTCCTGAGTCAACCGCTTCCACTCTGGCAAGTGGCCGGCCAAACGGCCGCCCACCGGTCCACCTAGGGAGAGAGGTGGACATAAGGAGTGCGAGAGTGGCACTGTCTTCTCGGCCTGAAACACCGGAATGGTTCCCACTACGGTAACCGGCCCATCAGGCCCGATTACCGCGACCAGATCCCCGCGCGCCCCGCCCAGCACAGCGCGCACCACGGTGCGCGGGTGGCTGCCTGTCTGGCTGCGCCTGAGGAGCCTGCGCACCCCCTCGCTGCTGGCCGAATCGCACGCGGCCTATGCCGGCGCTGCGATGGTGTCTGGCCTCTGACCTGGCCAGCGCCACCTCGAGCCTGCAGGGGACGACACGCAGGGGGTGCTGCGCGAACGCGCTCCCGCCGGAGCACCTCAAACTGCTCACGCAGCGCCCTCTGGTTGTTGACCAGAGTCACCGTCTCCTGGAGGTGCCTACATCCCTCACCTCCAAAGAGACCAGGACCTGTCATAGGCGTTCGCAGCAGCCTATTATACAGGTTCTGGGACGGGCACAGATTGTCAAGGGCAAACGTGCGCCTCGCCCGGACACTCCTGGTCACCGCCCGCGTCAAACAGTCCAGAGCCAGGTTGATACCATCCTGGATGGCTCTCTGGACTGTGACCGGGCTTGGCTGACGTGAAGCGGATGCTGTTACCACCCCCTGTAACAGCTGGGAGACGTGGGACAGAGCGGCAATCGAAGCTCTCCCACTCTCCTCCGCATCACGTAGCGCGGTATTAGCCGAACGCAACGCGTTCGAGCACAGGACACCCGTGTCAGAACGGGAGCCTGGCCGCGCATCTTCGCACAAAGCCGCGCGATCATCTACGCTAGGCTTAGGCACCACACCGTACCGCTGGATTGCCGACTGCTCCACGGGCAGATCTGGCCGAACGCTTACCAGCCACTGGCAAGCGTCTGACCAATCCTCTTCCGTGGCTAACTGCGAGCGCTCTACTAGACGAGGGCCTTCGTCTTCCTCCTGAGCGCACGCAGTTGTACTAGACGGCGGATATGCTGATACCCCTGGCAAGCCAGGGAAAGCATGCGGGCCCGAAAGAACAGGCATGCTAAACTCCCTGGCTTGACCAGGAGCAGGCGCCGTGGTAGAGCGCGGGGCAGACACCGCCCCACCACGGCCCTGGCCAGCACCAGCGATACTCTCGGCAAGCCGAGGTATGCGGTAACCGTGGCCATCAGCACCGCCCAGGGTCACCTTCTGGACCGTGAATTCTACTCCTGCGTGAGTAGAACCATGGAACACGTCACCTGTATTCCCCGCGAGGGGTGCACCGACGTCGTACTCCATGGCCACGTCCCCAGACGGCGACCCTAGCAGGAAATCCTCTTCCTCCTGGCCAGAAAGATTAGACTCCGGGTCAGCAAAGAGAGCTAACCCGGACTGGCCAGGGAAGGTGCCATAGGAGGTCTTGACACCCGCGGCGCGCGGATACCCAGGGTCTGATGAGCAGACCGCGGGTCCCAGCAACAACCGTTGTCCACGGCCCCTCGGCGCGGCACCAAGCCTGCTGCCAGGGTCGTGGACCGCCCCCATCAACGGGGCCACCTCTGAATCCACCTCGTACAACGGACCGGACCTATGGAACTCGGATTCAGAGGCGGGGATCACCTGCTCCGAAGCAGATGCTGAGGACAACAAAGGACCTGGCCCAGGCAGCATGCTGCGAAGCAACTCTGGGACCAAATCCGTTATTGTCCTCTGCATCTCTGCCAACATTTCAGAAGGCCTCCATATCCACCGCGGATGAGGCCTTCCTCTTACCCTTCTTAACACCCTCTTTCTTCGCCTTCCTCTCCTCTTCCATCACCTTCTCCCTTGCCTGTAATGATAAAAAGTCAGCCATTAGCTCACCCCCCCCCACTGCTTACAGACATCGCATTTTAGCAACAGTCCACAGGGACTGCAGCTAAAACACAAATGTGGAGCAAATCGGTCCTTTAAAAATCGACCACAGGATGGGCAACCAGGTCTCTGAAACAGGACAAAGGACGAGGACAATGAGCAAGTTAGTTACGGTTAGAAAACTCAAAACCAAACTAAAAGAGAGGGACAGGATCATAAAGATCACTAATCAAGAAGAAACCAGCGTTGGACAAAACTTTAAATGTTAATAAAGCGCAAGGCCGATTATGACGTCATCAATCCCTTAACAGAAATTAATCGGTCCGCAACAAGCATCCAAGTGCAAGGACGAATTGTATTCATAACTAGAACATCCTCCAAAGGATATTCAGACTACACATCATCAGATACAGAATGATAACAATGGTAAAAATCAGTTATTATTTTTTCAAATAATTCATATTACCTCATATCATTAATTAGATACCTGACACCTTGTATAGACAAACCATCCACCGTGATGCACTGGAGCACTCCACCAAGACTACGCCTCTTCACCTTTCTCCACCTTGGGGGAAGGAATTGGATCAAGAGGGCAAAGTGAGAAGACCTTTATAGTAAGCCTCCAACTCACTGAACATAGACTTTTTGGTTAGATAACCTAACAGTATTAGTAGGAAATGGAACCGTGGTGGAGAAAAACAAACCCTCCTGTGCTGAGATGTCCACTAATAATGCAAATCCATACCTGTGGACATAAACACAAAGAGAAATTAGTCTTATAAAGCACCATGTTGGAAAAACCCAACTCAAACAGGCGCTAATCACGGTAAGCGCGAGTCCCGGAAACACATTACACCGGGGAAAAAACTCGCTAGAATGTCATTGAAATCACCTGATAAAGAGATCCAGTCCCCTCCTCTGGTGAATTTGTCCTCTCAGACATCTCTCTTCACTATACTCGAACACAACAGACGTGAAATAGGCTTAAAACGCGTGAAACTTGAAGATAACTGCAAGCACATGTGTTCTCCTTGCCAATAAATTAGCAAAGAGGAAGTAGTAGTCGGCGCATGCGCGGTGGTGGGGCTGGCATCCGCCGGACTACCTCTGACTACCTGCCCAGTAGGGGCACCTAACTGTTTTTAATCTGAGTGTTTTATTGAGTGAAAGCCAACATTTAGCAATATCAAAAGTATTAGGGAGGTAAGTATACTCTTGATGTGAAAACCGGATGTTGGATGATATACAGGCTGGGACCACAGATTACTTCTGAGCGGAGATCAGTACAGCTGTGACTGGAGGCCATGAGGCTGGGCAGGCCACTGGTCACACCGAAGGTAGAGAGGTGTTGGCCACTGGCCACAAGGCAGTTGAGCACATCTTCAATGAAAGACGGCGCGAGTGGCTGGTGAGAGACGAGGCAGCATTTAGAATATTCCCCGCCGAGAACAATCAAGACTACCTCATCAAACCTATTCTCAAGGCAAATGCTATGAGGGCATGGGCAAAGTGGGTCTTCCACGAGAAGTTTCAGAAGAATAGTCATGGCATCCGATTCTGAGTGGATAGAGTTTCAGAAACACCTACCCAAACCCTCTGGGGCAGCAAAGTCTATGGACGAAGCAGCGGAAACCACGGAAGAAGTTCAGCAAGTAGTGGAGACCGCGGATGCAGTTCCTCAAGCCTGAAAACCATCCCGACTGACACATCAGGCATGTCGACCCGACTGACATGTGAGCTTCAAGGCTGAATTCAACTTGTAGCTGAAGTTCTGAGCCTTCTCCAGCGAGGGCTTGAAGTGTGCGAGCTCCCCTGTCTGCTTGTTGCTGAAGATGAAGAGGTATAGATCTGCGACCGTCTGCATGCCTGCGACGAAGTCTTGCTTGGTCTCCTCGAGGGTCAGGCTGTCGTATATCGTCTCAAGCAGGGCACGACCACTCTTCGAGCTAAAGTACAGGAGCCTCGCATTGTGCCGGATACTTGGTGATATCTCACGGGTGTACTTCTGAAAGAGGATGAAGACAGTGATCTTGGTGTGCCGAATGTGTCTAGTGATGTTGCCGAGATATGTGACTGTCTTCTGGTCCATTGCAGGGTCATCAATAACTAGAACAAGTGGTTAAGTTAGTCGAGCCGCGAGCAGCTTCTCCATCAGTGCTTGCAGGTTGTGCGTTTTGGTGATTGGCCCATTGTACCACTGATCATTATTGTCGACCGCCTCAGAAGCGGAGTCGGACACCAGGAGGATGTATCGAGACTGAAGATGTTCTGCGAGCAGGGCTCGCAGCAAGATGTTTTTCCCATGTCCTGATGGGGCAATGATCAGCACCACCTGACCGGCATCATCTGGTCTACTGCTGTATGGCACTGACATGTTGCACGTGTGCGTGAAGGATGGTCAGCAGCTCTTCAGCCGTAGCCTCGTCTAGATCTGGGAGACTAAATGGCAGTACTTCCTGTACCAGCTCTTTTCCTTGCAGTGTGGGTAGCATTGTACCACCGCGGATATGAAGGATGTGATAGAGGTGTCAAGCATGAAATCCCAACAACAGCTGAGAAGGTAACGCAGAGGACCTATGTCAGTGCCCGTAGTGTCTAGCACTTCGAGTATCCGTATGATGCAAGCTTGCGCAGCCATGCTTATTATGTGATCTTAAACGGCAGGTTGAATAACCCTGACTTCTTCACCTCGGGTAGTTGGAGGCTGGCGGTAGCACCCGTTGCACCATCCATCATGATATGGCTCAGGCCGATGGTGCCTACCTTGAGATTCTCCCCCATTTGTTGGAATGAGCTCCGTGGATTCAGGAGATCCTTAACCAGGTCCTGTATGTGGGACTCAGTCATAACCTTGATGGCACCTGCCTCATCGACTCCGAACATACCTCGCATCACTGCCCTGTCTTTGATTCCCATCCCCTTGTATAAAGTCTTGGCCTTGTTGATGGCTGATTGTCCTACCATGTCAGTGTTTCCGATGAGATCTCTGGCTGGGATGGTACCTCGGATCTCTTGAGGTTCTCCCTTCTCATCGAAGTCTAGGAAGGCGATAGGGCAACAGTGTCCTCTGAACCGAGGCATGCCTCACTCAAGTGAGCGAGATCACCTAGCTCTTTGCTTTCTAGGTCTGTGAGTGACAAAGATATTGTTGGGGTACACATATGTCTTAAACCTAGTCGTATCTAGCGGGAACCGCAGAAACAGATGGATGTAGGAGGATCATGCGGTGGGCCAAGGAAATAGGTAGCAGTGCTCAGGATACTGGCACTCCCTGCAGGAGCATGCCTTGCGGGCAAACCACCATTTTCTGGGCATTGGAAATCATCAACCCACGTGATTGACTATGTGCTACCGACTCTGTCATAGCCCGCCATGGCTCATAGGCTACTGTTGTGTCAAGGACCTGCCAAGCTTCCATTATGTATCGCATCTTAAAGCTAGACATAGGCCATGATGCTCTCAGCCATAGCACTCGCCGCAAGGCCTAGAACCACGGCTTCCATTAGAGGGATGTGTTCACCCATGATCTTGGTGCCAACAGTATAAGAGGCAACACCGATGGTGATCTTTGGGATGGGATGTGTTATTCCCAGACAGTGGTCGACAACCGTACTCACCACTGTAGCGAGGACAGCGGCTCCAGCAGCAGGAATAACCTCATTACCACCCATCACCTTTACCATGACCACATTCGCCGCCACTTTACTGGCGACATGAATGGCCAGGGGCTTATCCTGCGTCAGTAGCTTCTGGGTCTTGCTTTTGAGCAGTTTCCCCATCTTCTGGAGATTCACCTACAACACGTTTAAACATGTACATTCTACCTCGAGAGCGCTAAGCAGCTCTAACCAGTCTGCATCTGTCAGCTGTTTAGATTGGTACTCGGGAATATCCATAGCAGTATACATAGCAGCTTATACCATGGACCTATGCCTCAGGTACTATGACGTCTTCCGCACTGAATTGAAGGACTATAAGAAGTCACCAGATGAGCTCACCCAGCTCTCTAATGCTGAGGTAACAGAGCGGCTGACAGCTGTGAGCTCTACCTAGGATTTGGTAAGGGGCAGATCTGCTTCGTCGAATACCTCATTATGGACGGCAGTATCGTCGAGCAGCTCCAACATACTAAGGGATTCTACAAAGATCGGGAGTATCTGTCAGACGTGTTCCAGCAGTTGCATGAATCCATGGCATCCCCCGACTCTGAGTTGAATAAGGCTCTGCGCTACTACAAGCTGAAAAAAGGCTGTACCACCGAACCATACAGTCCTTGGGTGTGTATACTGACAGCATGTTTGTAGGCTATCGGGCAGGCCAAGCTAGTTCAGGCAATTTCATTTGCCATGACTCCCGCACCGGAGAGTCAGGATGATCTATTGCACTACAAGCAGGATCTACCAGCGGCGGAGAAGACTGGTGATGAGCGCAGCAATAGCCAGACCTGACACCACTCATAGGATTATCGTCCTGCTTGCACTGCCGGGTGCGGTGGTGGGTGTCAGCACGGGTCGTCGTTTGTCGTCAAGCACTCCTGCTGTTCCAGCAGTCAGAATGACAGTCGGAACGACGGTAGTACTGGCCCTCGTAGACCACGGGGACCTAGGTATCATGGACATCGGGACGACATGCACAGCTGCGTTGATGTCAGTGTTAAACCCAAAGTGCACACCTGGGGAATTCACCTCGACTATTATGTTATTATAGCCCTGACCTTTAGATCCTCGACATTCATGATCATATTGCTCGGAATAAGTTGTAGGTGTGGTGATATAGCGAAGTCAAGCTTACGACAAGCCTTCTGTCAGGCTTGCTGGCACTTGGCAATGAGGCTACTGGTATCTGTAACAATGATCATGTCCTCCACGAAACTGCTGAACATGGCCTGCACCTCTTTTCCGCTCACCCCATCTATGGAGTGGCGCAGCTTGGTCTGGGCGGTCAGGAGACAATAACATAATGCTTCTAAGGACTGGTTGATTCGAACAATCCCTGCTGGTGTGAGCCCTGAGGTTGTGTGTGGGACAAAGTATTTCCACACCTCTGGATGGTCCTGCCTGATTCCAGTCTTCCGACGACTGATTTTTCGGGGTGTTTGATATGAGGAGCCTGAGTCTTGTCTCGGGTCACCATACATACTGCCTTGACTGCTGTTGTCTCCACCATGGAAACGATAGTCTGAGTGGGCGTTGAACTCGCGTTGTAGTTTACTGGCTGCTGAGAGGATGTAGCTCATCGTGCTGACACCCGTGGGCTGTGGATCAAAATTATTCGTATCAGGCAGGTTTGCACCCAGCTCATGGAGGATTCATCTCACCGTGTATTATACATGGAATCTGAGACAGCTCGCAATGAGCACAGCTTCGGGGTACCAGAATAGGAGTGCAGCAAACCTGCGCCGATGCCGCATCCTGCTGTGGCACACCACACGGCAAAGTTCAGCTGTCGGTTCCAGAACAAGAGATTCGGGCCTGCCATCCAGGTATGAGCTTTCTTCGCATCCTTGATGGTGATTGCAAGGTTGGTCAGTGGTCGTGAATTGATGGAGAAGCTGATGCGGGATCGCCCGTCAACCATAATGGAGATCGGGGTTAGGTCTGGTATGTCATCCAGGAGACCACATGGTCCAGTTCTCGAGCGGGTCCAGAGTGTACCCAGGATGGGTGGTTGGCTCGGGTCAATTGTCATGATGTTCGTAGGGAAGGCCATCTATAGTAGTCATCTTAAAGCTGCTGTTCCAGCCGTGGACGCAACATACTATTTGACACCGTAGAGATCTTCGATGCGGCCCCTGCCACAGAATCTTGTTTTTTAACTCATCCATATCCACCTGCCCGCTGGAGCCGTTTAGGTATTGCTGGCACACTTTGGGTTTCTCTGTGCGGTACAGGGTTTGGAGCTTCAATATATGGTGGTACACTTCATCACTGACCTGCCCATCCTCGAGAGCTTTGCTGACAGACTCGTCGATAGCCCGTAGGCTGCTCTGTGCCAGTGTTACATACTTAGCATGCTTCCCCAGCTTCCTTCCTGGTGATCTGATGCTGTCCAACCGCTAAGCCGGTGGCCATGACAGTAGCGGCAAGGGTCATGCCACCCAGCAGGATAGCGACGATAGCAACCATCCCTTTAGCGAGGGTGGCAACGGTGGCCACATCAGCGCTGGCTCCAATCACACCCGTAGCTGTGGTTGTGCATGCTAGACTGTTGTAGATTGTTTTATATCGCCTGCATGTTCTGCTGTACTTTTTTGTCTCACGAACGAGATTCCTTCTGATGGTGTCAATCTGCTGGAGTCGCCAGCCGTGTACTGTACCACGCTCCTAAGGCGGGATATAGTTCAGGCTGCTTTCGCCACTCCGGTTTAGCCATGGTATACCTTGGTCTTAAACTTTGCCATCACCTGTAGGATCTGCTGATGAGTCATTGTGGGATTCATCTTGGAGAGCCTGGCAAAGCGAACAAGCTTGTTGGTGTGGAGACATACCTCCCTCTAACACCCCTCATCCAGAATAATGTCAGGGGCCAGTTGATTTCGCAGCTGTGACATCTGGAACTTCACCTTGTCACTCTTATGGTGGAATTTCTTGGATTTACACTCCTGCACTCTCTACTCTTCCCACTACAAGACTTCTAAAGATTCATCACACTCGTCATCCAAGTAATCATACAAGTTTGTCCCTATGACGCCCTCCTCCTGCCGGATGAGGCTCTCCCATTCTTGGACACAGTTGTAGTCCCTTCGTCTCCTTGCCTCGCTGGCGTTCTGTTCATACCAGCTCACCTGCTGCAGTCGCTCGCCTTCTTGTCGACAATGCATTCCCTGTACCGCTATATCTACCATCCGGGAGAAGGTGTGTGGCTGCTCCATCTCCTTTTTCAACATCTCAGCGAATGTTTGATAGGTCTGATATGAAGTCATGATGGGGATAGGTCAATAAGTAGCAGCAGCGTAAACTCTAATTGGGCATCCGACAGACCATCCATGCTGGCATATAGACTAATGGTGGAGCTGTCAAACAGGTGATTTACGTGGGTGAACATGTTGGGGCTGATCGCTTTCCAGTTTGCTGGTGGCTCCTGGCAGATATTCTATCACGTCTAACCCTACTTCAGTCAGTGAGCTGTGGTAGGTACTTCCTGGTGGCAGATGTAACACATCAGTGTGTATGTACGTGGTAGAATGCTGAGCTACCTTGAAGAGAACCCATTCTATGCGATACTGAACCGCACGTCTACCAACTAGAGATGGTCTGATGACATTCTCCCCATTTTGGAGTAGCAATTAGACAATATATAAATATATATACGATGGAGCCCATATTTGCTCACTCACCCGGACTAGCTGATCTCGTGGATGTGTACGACGTTGATGCTGCCAAGGTTATGGAAACCGATGGTAAGTCGTTCATCCTCCAATATGGAGCAGACTCCAAGACATTCTCACTCCATCCAGTCGGTGGAGATGGTGTAGAGCTGCTCACTGACCTAAAGGATGTCTCGAAGGAACATCTGGGTCGAGAGAGGGATGGGGACAAAATAGTGTTCTGCTATGACTTCCCCAAGATAAAGCAGTCACTGGACAAGGTTGAGGATGTTAACACTTTGGACGCTGATCTCAGCTTTCATGTGTTAGAGCCAACTGTAACGCATGCCCCACCGATGTCACATGATGGTGTGGTGTTGACTCTGGCGAAACAGCTGCAGGTAGTCTTCGAAAAGAATGCGGTGTGGTATCGCGCTGGACCTGGTGGTAACTGGCAAACGTGGGTGCCACTATATAGACCTACAGCAGTTATTGACTTGGAGGTCACGCCCCTCTCTACTATTGTGAAGAAAGATGGCACGGTCCAGAAGTGCTATAACAGGGGGACATCTTTCCTGACCTATATAGGAGATTGTACAACCCTAGTTGCAGTGGGTAATAGGATTGGGGTCACTGAAGGAAAGCTCCTGCTGCATCGCTCCTTTGATGGACCAGAGGAAGCCATCAATATTCAGGATGGCATCCTGCGGATAGAGGGTGTGTCACACTCCTCGAAGGCGAAGGGCTCAGTGAAGCTGCTCGAGCGTGTCAGGCTCACAAGTCTGCAAACAACCCATATCGTGCTAGAGCTGCGGCTTCTAGCTGGTGGTAAAGTGAAGCAGCTAAGACCTGCTCCAGATGGGATGAAGATCGGCATCGAGGACGGCACAGGGCTCGATATGACACAGATATTTCTCGAAGGGTTCACCTTGTTCGGTTTAACACTCCATATATAGGATGCTGGTTATACAACTGCACATACCTGTGGTGGTTGGCTCACAGATCTAACCCTAACCCATATCAGGCATGATATTAGATACCAAGTGGGACCACTTCCGAGACGAGCCTCAGTACAATCCCTTTCGCGACCATCTGCAGAAAAACATCTACGACCGATTTCACCCACGTGAGGAAATTGAGTCTACCTGCCACTTCTATGGTATAGAAAGGGTAGGGCGGGGTGTGTGCGGTCACGGTTCCCGCTACACCATCAGATTCTCTGTGTCACATGTGTAGATGGTAGGCACTTTAGCATTCTGCCAAGGGAACGATGCCAAGGCAGCTGGAAGGGCCTGTGGGTAATCCCCTTATGTCGATGCGACACTGGACGTGACTACGTGTTTGTTTGATTCAGTTTGTTTGATATGGAGACATGAGGCTGGGCATGTATTTGTGAGCCAACATTATGTCTATCATCATCATCAGCATTATGTCTCTCATCATCATCATCATCATCATCATCAGCATTATGCCTATCATCATCATTATCAACTTTATGTCGATCATCATCATCATCAACATCAGCATTATGTCTATCATCATCAACATCAGCATTATGTTTATCATCATCATCATCAGCATTATGTCTATCATCATCATCAGTAGTTACAAAATAAGTGTTCCAGACCGGGCCCCCACCACCAGGTGATGTCCTATAAGAGAAATGCAACTGTATAGGTAATCAAGCTAATTGAATCTGAAACTCAATCATGGGTTACCCTGGAGAACTATGGAGTTACATGCATGGTGTAGGCTGTGCAGCACGGTGGGAAAAAGTGGCAAGATCATTACATGACCTGGGCGACTATGCAAATAAATCGCTTGAGGTATGGAGAGCTTCTCCTGACTTATCATTTGTAATAGTAGTAGATGAGGTACTCGCCTGAAAACCCCACCCGGCGCCGAGTTAGGGGTTAGATGCTGTCCACTGACAACAATGGCAATGACAGAACTAAGACAGTATTTAGATCATCTGCTAACAATCCACACAATCAATATAGATGATGCTATCGAACCAAAACAAATGTGTTGCGAGATTTTTTATTTTAGAATAATACCATCAATGAGACAGTCAGGCTTCCTGTATGGGTGCAGGCATGTCTCTGTATGGTGCTTGAATGAGTGGCTCGCTGAGAGGGGTCATGGTGGGCCCTACATTGTAATACATCTCCTCATCTGTGAACATATTGTGATTGCGTGTATCCATGGTTCGGAATCTTATGAGTAAACCTATGGGTTTATAGTGGAAGTTTTGTACTTGCCTGGCGTGAATAAACTTATGATCTCGTAGGTCTAAATGGAAGTTTTGTACTTGCCTGGCATGGTCTGAACAATGGGGCAGCCGGGGGGTTGGGGTGGGCCCTACATTGTAAAACACATCGCAGCCAGCCATCCCTCTGTTCTGGCAGCCCACCTCCCCTCCTGTAGCCAACGATCCGTGATTAGCAGCTCCCACCACCCTCTGTTCTGATAGGCCTACATGTATATATACTACTACTGATATTTAGCATATGCACAGGGAATAAAATGCAGCAATGAACAAATGAACTTACGTTGACACACAGGGGATGGGTGTGTCCAGTTTCCGTCTGATTGACAGGATAGCCTCTCAAAACCAATCAGATCATATCCAGTGCTGCAGTTGAATTGAACAATGGTCCGGAATGATCGTCCATCTCCAGTTAGGGTCCACATACTGGAGTCTCGTACAAAACTCAGAGCACTACAGGCTGGAGCTAGAATAAACAGATGACACTCAAAGCACTGCATGATGATGCTAGAATAAACACACAACACTCTGAGCACTTCATGAGGATGCTAGAATAAACACACAACACTCTGAGCACTTCATGAGGATGAGAGAATAAACACACAACACTCTGAGCACTTCATGAGGATGAGAGAATAAACACACAACACTCTGAGCACTTCATGAGGATGAGAGAATAAACAGACAACACTCTGAGCACTTCATGAGGATGAGAGAATAAACAGATGACAATCACAGAAACGCATGAGGATGCTAGAATGAACAGATGACACTCTGAGCACTGCATGAGGATGATAGAATAAACAGACAACACTCTGAGCACTGCATGAGGATGATAGAATAAACAGACAACACTCTGAGCACTGCATGAGGATGCTAGAATACACAGACAACACTCTGAGCACTGCATGAGGATGCTAGAATACACAGACAACACTCTGAGCACTGCATGAGGATGATAGAATAAACAGACAACACTCAGAGCAGTGCATGAGGATAATTCAATAAACAGATGACAATCACAGCACTGCATGAGGATGCTAGAATTAACAGATAGCACTCAGAGCACTGCATGAGGAAGCTAGAACAAACAGATGACACTCAGAGCACTGCATGAGGGAGCTAGACCAAACAGATGACACTCAGAGCACTGCATGAGGGAGCTAGAACAAACAGATGACACTTAGAGCACTGCATGAGGAAGCTAGAACAAACAGATGACACTCAGAGCACTGCATGAGGGAGCTAGAACAAACAGATGACACTTAGAGCACTGCATGAGGGAGCTAGAACAAACAGATGACACTTAGAGCACTGCATGAGGATGACAGAACAAACAGATGACACTCAGAGAGCACTGCATGAGGATGACAGAACAAACAGATGACACTCAGAGCACTGCATGAGGAAGCTAGAACAAACAGATGACACTCAGAGCACTGCATGAGGATGACAGAACAAACAGATGACACTCAGAGCACTGCATGAGGAAGCTAGAATAAACAGATGATACTCTGAGCACTGCATGAGGATGATAGAATAAACAGACAACACTCAGAGCAGTGCATGAGGATAATTCAATAAACAGATGACAATCACAGCACTGCATGAGGATGCTAGAATGAACAGATGACACTCTGAGCACTGCATGAGGAAGCTAGAACAAACAGATGACACTCAGAGCACTGCACGAGGATGACAGAACAAACAGGTGACACTCAGAGCACTGCATGAGGAAGCTAGAACAAACAGATAGCACTCAGAGCACTGCATGAGGGAGCTAGAACAAACAGATGACACTCAGAGCACTGCATGAGGAAGCTAGAACAAACAGATGACACTCAGAGCACTGCATGAGGAAGCTAGAATAAACAGATGACACTCAGAGCACTGCATGAGGATGCTAGAATAAACAGATGACCCTCAGAGCACTGCATGAGGAAGCTAGAATAAACAGATGACACTCTGAGCACTGCATGAGGAAGCTAGAATAAACACACAACACTCTGAGCACTTCATGAGGATGCTAGAATAAACACACAACACTCTGAGCACTTCATGAGGATGAGAGAATAAACACACAACACTCTGAGCACTTCATGAGGATGAGAGAATAAACACACAACACTCTGAGCACTTCATGAGGATGAGAGAATAAACAGACAACACTCTGAGCACTTCATGAGGATGAGAGAATAAACAGATGACAATCACAGAAACGCATGAGGATGCTAGAATGAACAGATGACACTCTGAGCACTGCATGAGGATGATAGAATAAACAGACAACACTCAGAGCAGTGCATGAGGATAATTCAATAAACAGATGACAATCACAGCACTGCATGAGGATGCTAGAATGAACAGATGACACTCTGAGCACTGCATGAGGAAGCTAGAACAAACAGATGACACTTAGAGCACTGCATGAGGAAGCTAGAACAAACAGATGACACTCAGAGCACTGCATGAGGGAGCTAGAACAAACAGATGACACTCAGAGCACTGCATGAGGGAGCTAGAACAAACAGATGACACTTAGAGCACTGCATGAGGAAGCTAGAACAAACAGATGACACTCAGAGCACTGCATGAGGGAGCTAGAACAAACAGATGACACTTAGAGCACTGCATGAGGGAGCTAGAACAAACAGATGACACTTAGAGCACTGCATGAGGATGACAGAACAAACAGATGACACTCAGAGAGCACTGCATGAGGATGACAGAACAAACAGATGACACTCAGAGCACTGCATGAGGAAGCTAGAACAAACAGATGACACTCAGAGCACTGCATGAGGATGACAGAACAAACAGATGACACTCAGAGCACTGCATGAGGAAGCTAGAATAAACAGATGATACTCTGAGCACTGCATGAGGATGATAGAATAAACAGACAACACTCAGAGCAGTGCATGAGGATAATTCAATAAACAGATGACAATCACAGCACTGCATGAGGATGCTAGAATGAACAGATGACACTCTGAGCACTGCATGAGGAAGCTAGAACAAACAGATGACACTCAGAGCACTGCATGAGGAAGCTAGAACAAACAGATGACACTCAGAGCACTGCACGAGGATGACAGAACAAACAGGTGACACTCAGAGCACTGCATGAGGAAGCTAGAACAAACAGATAGCACTCAGAGCACTGCATGAGGGAGCTAGAACAAACAGATGACACTCAGAGCACTGCATGAGGAAGCTAGAACAAACAGATGACACTCAGAGCACTGCATGAGGAAGCTAGAATAAACAGATGACACTCAGAGCACTGCATGAGGATGCTAGAATAAACAGATGACCCTCAGAGCACTGCATGAGGAAGCTAGAATAAACAGATGACACTCTGAGCACTGCATGAGGAAGCTAGAATAAACAGATGACACTCAGAGCACTGCATGAGGAAGCTAGAATAAACAGATGACACTCAGAGCACTGCATGAGGATGCTAGAACAAACAGATGACACTCAGAGCACTGCATGAGGAAGCTAGAATAAACAGATGACACTCAGAGCACTGCATGAGGAAGCTAGAACAAACAGATGACACTCAGAGCACTGTATGAGGATGCTAGAACAAACAGATGACACTCAGAGCACTGCATGAGGATGACAGAACAAACAGATGACACACAGAGTACTGCATGAGGAAGCTAGAATAAACAGATAGCACTCAGAGCACTGCATGAGGAAGCTAGAATAAACAGATGACACTCAGAGCACTGCATGAGGAAGCTAGAATAAACAGATGACACTCAGAGCACTGCATGAGGAAGCTAGAATAAACAGATGACACTCAGAGCACTGCATGAGGATGCTAGAATAAACAGATGACACTCAGAGCACTGCATGAGGATGCTAGAATAAACAGATGACACTCAGAGCACTGCATGAGGAAGCTAGAATAAACAGATGACACTCAGAGCACTGCATGAGGAAGCTAGAACAAACAGATGACACTCAGAGCACTGCATGAGGAAGCTAGAACAAACAGATGACACTTAGAGCACTGCATGAGGATGCTAGAATAAACAGATGACACTCAGAGCACTGCATGAGGATGCTAGAATAAACAGATGACACTCAGAGCACTGCATGAGGATGCTAGAATAAACAGATGACACTCTGAGCACTTCATGAGGATGAGAGAATAAACAGATGACAATCACAGAAACGCATGAGGATGCTAGAATGAACTAAACGAAATCTAGGATTTCTTTTTTCACGAGAGAGTTGATACTTACCTCCCTAATACTTTTGATATTGCTAAATATTGGCTTTCACTCAATAAACACTCAGATTTAAAACAGTTAGGTGCCCCTACTGGGCAGGGAGTCAGAGCGTAGTCTGGCGGATGCCAGCCCCACCACCGCGCATGCGCAGACTAGCACTTCCTCTGACTAGATTATTGGCTGACACACATGCAACTATTAAGAGCCTGAAGACCGAGCCTCTGTGGGGTGGAGAGGCCGGGTCCGTATCTAGGGAGGTAAGTATCAACTCTCTCGTGAAAAAAGAAATCCTAGATTTCGTTTATTTCACTTCAAGAGTATACTTACCTCCCTAATACTTTTGATATTGCCAGAATTCGAAAGTGAATCCGGCGGGAGGGAGGCGAGGTCAAAAGACCAGCTCATCCCTATACGCTTTTCTGCGTTTAAGGCACTTAAACTTCTGAAACTGTAAGAAAAAACAGTCAGGATTTGACTAACCATCGGATAACACCACCGATGTATGAGAGATGACCGAATGTCATATGCGCTCCCCCCCCCCCCTCCTTCCAGGGAGGAAGAGTCGACTGACCTCAATGTCCTATACGCTCTCTACGTACAAGTGCCATGTACTACAGGACAGAGACGAAAAAGCTCCATTTTCGTAACTCTCAACAATGAACCACACAAATACACAAACCATCACCATATTAATAACGGGTAATCGTGACAATACAATCAACAACGGACAACACATGAACAAGACTGACCTTGTTGAAAAGGCTGCTGACATCATCTTCCCATTGGTAAAGACTGATGCAGGCCCAAAAAAGTGGGTGTTTCCATAAATTAATTGTGAAATATATAAGTAATGAGGAAAAACCTCCTCAAAAAATATAAACCGATTTATTTTTTCAAAACCGACAAGGCGAGAGGATTAGAGGTGTCACGGAGATAATGGTCTGTAAAACTTGACTCACAGTGCCACTGAGCCACCGACATAATATCATCCACAGGGACCCCATTAAATAGGGCCGTGGATGTCACTACGCCGCGGACACTGTGAGCCTTGGCCACGTCAACCTGCTTCCCGGTGGCGGATTTATGGCAAAACTGAATGCATTCCACAATCCACCTGGAAATGGTGTCCTTAGAAGCCCTCCCATGGGGTTCAATATATGACAACCATAACGCTGACTGGTCGGTGCGCCATGCCGCCGTACGTTGTTTGTACCGGCGCAGCGCCCGGACGGGACACCATGCTTTAGAATTAGGATCATATCTAGTTAAAGCAGGCAAAACAATAGGTTGACCTGGATATTTCAACGACTGATTTTTAGCCAAGAAATTAATCCTAGGTAGCAGCTTAAGGCCTTCCCCTGAAACCACAAAACGGTCATCCTCGGCTGATAAGGCATGAATTTCACTCCTACGCCTAGCCGAGGCCGCAGCAATTAAAAACACAGTCTTCAGTGTTAATAGTTTCATAGAAATGGAACTAAGTGGTTCAAAAGGCTTATCACCTAGTACTTGAAGCACTAGCGATAAACTCCAAGATGGAATCACAGGTGGATTCCTTGGTCTTAGATTGCCCATGCCTTTAATTAATACATTTAATGTATTTACTTCATCACTTCCCCTCTTAGCCAAGCAAGGAATAACAGACATTAATGCTGACTTATAACCAGCAATAGAGTTAGGCTTGAGGCTATAGGCATCATAGAGGTGACAGAGGAAATCAGCTACTACTTGAATAGATGAATCCATTGGATCAATACATCTTTTTGAGCACCATTCTGCAAATCTGTTGATTTTATAATTATATGCTCTGGAGGTTGACCCCCTCCTGGCTTTGGCCATAAACATGGCTGCTTGCTCAGAAAAGCCCTCCTTAATTCTAGATTCCTTGACAACATCCACGCAGTCAATCTGAACATTGACGGATTGTTGTGAAGGGCCTTGCCCTGGAAGATAATATTGTCCATCAGAGGCAGAGGAACCGGATTGCAGACCAGAAGGTCCAGCAGATCCGTATACCATGATCGGCTTGGCCAATCCGGGGCGATCAGAAGCACTTGGCATTCCTCTTGTCTGATTTTCTGAAGAATTTTTGGAATCAGGATTGCTGGAGGGAATGCGTATGCATACATTCTCCCCCAGCTGATAGCTAACGCATCTGTTGCGAAAGCGCTTGGATCCGGAATCGGAGAGACGTACGTCGTCATCTTCGCATTCTTCTTCGTTGCGAACAAATCGATGTTGGGTTTCCCCCAATGGTCGAACAGACGATCCGCCACACATTGATTTAGTTGCCATTCCGTGGGTAAAACACTCATCCTTCGGCTCAATGAGTCTGCTAGCAGGTTTAACCTTCCCGGAATATGAACTGCTTTCAAGGTAATCTGGTGATCCAGACACCAACAAAGCAGTTTCCATGTCATCATACAGAGACTGGGCGACTTCGTTCCGCCCTGGCGGTTTATGTAAGTCACAACTGTTGAGTTGTCTGAACGAATAAGAACAATCTTGCCCTGAACTTTCTGTAAGAAATGTTCCAGGCCCAGGACTACTGCTCTTAGCTCCAGTAGATTTATATGTTCCTTTGACTGTTCCAGATTCCAAAGCCCTGATATCGTGGATTCTTCCAGGCAAGCTCCCCAGCCCTCCATCGATGCATCTGTATACACAGTCACCTGAGGGTGGGGAGGGGTTAGCAAAACCCCCGGCAAGAGATTCTCTGTATTCAACCACCATTGCAGGTGGTGAATCAGAGGCGCCAACACTGACACATTCGAGTCCAGCGAACCTGTACTCTGGGTCCATTGTGTCATGAGAAACAACTGGATCGGCCGCCTGCGTAAGGCGGCCTGAGGAATGACTGGTTCCAACGAAACCATCAACCCCAGCATTCTCAAGTAAACCCGTGCCAGGACATGACGACTGTCGCACACTGACTGAATCAATGAGATGAGTTTCTGAACTCTCTCCTGAGTAGGATAAACATATCCTGTCTCTAGATCGAAGAACATCCCCAGGTAAACAAACTTCTGGGATGGAGTTAGCTCTGATTTTGGGAAATTGATCATCCAGCCCAAGTCTGTGAGAGTTTTCAAAACAATCTCCAGATTGGCGGACAAACTTTCCCGGGTGTGCGCTTTCAACAGCCAGTCGTCTATGTACGTGTGGACTGCTATGCTTCTCCTGCGGAGGTATGCTGTGATCGCAAGAACCACACGGGTGAAAACCCGAGGAGCCGTGGAAATTCCGAAGGGCAACACCCTGAATTCCCACTGTCTGCCCTGGAATGCAAATCTCAGGAAGCGACAGAAACTCCCGTGGATGGGGATGTGGAAATAAGCGTCCTTCAAATCTATCGACGCCGTCCACATCCCCCTCTCCAACCCCGCCAACACCGAGCGCACCGTTTCCATCTTGAAACTGGGCGTCTCGATGAACTTGTTCAATGGCTTGAGGTTGAGAATCGGTCTCCACCCTCCGGTGCGTTTTGTTACTAAGAACAGGGTTGAATAGAAGCCCGGACACCCTTGTGCCGGCTGAATAGCTCCCTTTTGTATGAGGGAATTTATCTCCTCCTCGATACACAACCTTTGCTCTGGATCTCTCGGAATGGGAGTCCAGACTGGCACCAGAGACAGTCGCGACGGCGGGCCTGTCACCCACTCTGGATGATACCCGACGGAAAGCCATCGCAAGACTAAACGGTCCTGAGTTAACCGTTCCCACTCTTGCATGTGGTCGACTAGCCGGCCTCCCACCGGCCCACCTAGGGACCGCGGTGGACACGAGGCATGCAAGAGCGGCACTGTCTCCGTCGCCATACACACCGGAGTGGTTCTTACCGCGGTAAGCGTCCTGTCAGGACCGATAACCACGCCCAGATCCTCGCGCGCCCCGCCCCGCCCCGCCCCGCGCGCACCTCGGTGCGCGGGCGGCTGCCTGGCTGACGGCGCCTGAGGAACCTGCGCCCCCCTCGCTGCTGGCCGAATCGCACGCGGCCGAGGCCGACGCTGCGACGGTGGCTGGCCACTGACCTGGCCAGCACCACCTCGAGCCTGCAGGGGACGATACGCCGGGGCCGCGGCGCGAACGTTAGCACGACGCAGCACATCAAACTGCTCGCGCAGCGCCCTCTGGTTATTCACCAGGGTGACCGTCTCCTGGAGGTGGCGACATCCCTCACCTCCAAAAAGACCAGGGCCCGTCATAGGCGTACGCAGTAGCCTATTGTACAGGTCCTGAGACGGGCACAGATTGTCCAGGGCAAACGTGCGTCTTGCCCGGACACTCCTGGTCACCGCCCGAGTCATACAGTCCAGCGCCAGGTTAATACCATCCTGGATGGTTCGCTGGACAGTGACCGGACTTGGCTGGCGCGATGCGGATGCCGTTACTACCCCCTGTAACAGCTGGGAGACGTGGGACAGAGCGGCAATCGAAGCCCTCCCACTCTCCTCCGCATCACGCAACGCGGTATTCGCCGAACGCAACGCGTTCGAGCACAAGACACCCGTGTCAGAACGGGAGCCTGGCCGCGCATCCTCACCCAAAGCCGCGCGGTCATCCACGCTGGGCTTGGGTACCACACCGTACCGCTGGTAATCCAGGGGCACGATGCGACAACGCCTGGCCACCTCGCGAGGGGCCTTCGCGAGACGTCCACTCGACTTAATGGACGACTCCGCCGCCTTGAACATGTCAACGACATGCTCCGCCAGCGGCAGAGAAGGCATAGCGTTAGCATTCGGTTTCCCAGCTAACCACGGCGTGTGAACACGCTGGCTAGCCGACTGCTCCACGGGCATATCAGGCCTAACGCTCACCAACCACTGGCAAGCGTCATACCAATCCTCCTCCGTGGCTAACTGCGAGCGCTCTACAAGACGGGGTCCTTCGTCTTCCTCCTGAGCGCAAGCAGTAGAGCTTGACGGCGGGTATGCTGATACACCTGGCAAGCCAGGGAAAACACGCGGGCCTGACAGCACCGGCATGAGAATATCACTGGTTTGACCAGGAGCAGGCACCGTGGCAGAGCGCGGGGTATATATAGTCTCACCACGGGCCCGGCCAGCACCAGCAACACCCTCGGCAAGCCGAGGTATGCGGTACCGCTGGCCATCAGCAGCGCCCTGGGCCACCACCTGAGCCGCGGACTTTACTCCAGGGTGAGTAAAACCGTGGAATAAGGCGCCTGTATTCCCCGCGAGGGGTGCACAAACGTCTTCATCCATGTCCACGTCGTCAGACGGCGACCCTAGCAGGTAATCCTCATCACCCTGGTCAGAAAGATTAGACCCCGGGTCAGCAAAGAGAGCTAACCCGGGCTGACCAGGAACGGTGCCATAGGAGGTACTGGCCACCGCGGCGTGCGGATACCCCTGGACTGATAAGCAGCCCGCGGGTTCCAGCGACAACCGTCCACGGTCCCCTATCGGCGCGGCAATAAGCCTGCTGCCAGGGCCGTGGAACGCCCCCTCTAATGGGGCCACCTCTGAATCGTCGAACAACGGAAGCGGTCTAAGGAAAATCGATCCAGAGGCGGGGATTACCTGCTCCGAAGCCGATGATGAGGACAGTAAAGGATTTGGTCCAGGAAGCATGCCACGAAGCAACCCTGGAACCAAATCCTTTATTGTCCTCTTCATCTCTCCCAACATCTCGGTCCGGAAGGCCTCCATATCCACCGCGGACGAGACCTTCCCCTTACCCTTCCTACTTACAACCTCTCGTTTCCGCTTCTTCTTCTTCTCCTCCTCTACCACCTTGTCCGTCGCCTGTAAGCAGCACAAGAATTCGGACATTAACTCGCCCCCCCCAGTGCTTACATATGTCACAATTAACCAAGGGACCACAAGGGCTACATTGATAGCACAGATGAGGCCAGAACTTTTCATGAAGAAAACGCCCACAGGACGCGCAACCCGGTCCCTGAAACAGGGCAAAGGACAAGGAGTATGAGCAACTAGTTAAGCTTAGAAACTCAATCCAACTCAAAGAGAAGGAAAACGATCATAAAGATCAATATACATCAGAAACCAGCATAGCGCTTGAATTGCTGATAAACCCATAGCCAGGCTGATTATGACGTCATTAATCCCGTGACAGGAAAAATTCGATCCCAACAAAACATCCAAGTGCAAGGACGAATTGTATGCTGAATGGATAAGTCGACTACACAACCATCAGATACATATAGATAACTCTTTTCTGGCAAAAATGTTAATTATCTCCCTTTGTTTGTTTACAATAATTAACATCACCACATTATCAATAACTAGATACCTGACACTTTGTATAGACAAACCATCCAACGTGACGAACCGGAGAACTCCACCATCTGCACGCCTCTTAACTCTCTCCACCTCATGGGGAAGGAATTGGATCAAGAGGGCAAAGTGAGAAGACCTTTATACTAGGCCTCCAACTCACTGGACATAATTTTTCATTTGGTTAGATAACCTAACAGTGTTAGTAGGAAATGGAACCATGGTGGAGAGAAAACTAACTCTCTGCTACTGTGATGTCACCACCTAGCGTCATACAGACCTGTGGACATAAACAGAAAGAGAAATTAGCCCTAGGTAGCACCGAGTTGACATAAACCAACTAACCAAGGCGCTTATCACGGTAAACGCGAGTCCCGGAAACACAATACACCGGGAAGAAAACTCGCTAATTTTACTAGAAGTCACCTGATTTAAAGGTCCTAAGTCCTCCTGTGGCGAAGTGTTCCCTCCTGCCATCCAAATCAGATACTATCACTCCAAAATATACACCAATTAACAGTTTAAGAGTAAGAAAAGCTTATGATTCAAAAAGACATGTGTGTTCTCTTTGCCAATAATCTAGCAAAGAGGAAGTGCTAGTCTGCGCATGCGCGGTGGTGGGGCTGGCATCCGCCAGACTACGCTCTGACTCCCTGCCCAGTAGGGGCACCTAACTGTTTTAAATCTGAGTGTTTATTGAGTGAAAGCCAATATTTAGCAATATCAAAAGTATTAGGGAGGTAAGTATACTCTTGAAGTGAAAAGATGACACTCTGAGCACTGCATGAGGATGATAGAATAAACAGACAACACTCTGAGCACTGCATGAGGATGATAGAATAAACAGACAACACTCTGAGCACTGCATGAGGATGCTAGAATACACAGACAACACTCTGAGCACTGCATGAGGATGCTAGAATACACAGACAACACTCTGAGCACTGCATGAGGATGATAGAATAAACAGACAACACTCAGAGCAGTGCATGAGGATAATTCAATAAACAGATGACAATCACAGCACTGCATGAGGATGCTAGAATGAACAGATGACACTCTGAGCACTGCATGAGGAAGCTAGAACAAACAGATGACACTTAGAGCACTGCATGAGGAAGCTAGAACAAACAGATGACACTCAGAGCACTGCATGAGGGAGCTAGAACAAACAGATGACACTCAGAGCACTGCATGAGGGAGCTAGAACAAACAGATGACACTTAGAGCACTGCATGAGGAAGCTAGAACAAACAGATGACACTTAGAGCACTGCATGAGGAAGCTAGAACAAACAGATGACACTCAGAGCACTGCATGAGGGAGCTAGAACAAACAGATGACACTCAGAGCACTGCATGAGGGAGCTAGAACAAACAGATGACACTTAGAGCACTGCATGAGGAAGCTAGAACAAACAGATGACACTCAGAGCACTGCATGAGGGAGCTAGAACAAACAGATGACACTTAGAGCACTGCATGAGGGAGCTAGAACAAACAGATGACACTTAGAGCACTGCATGAGGATGACAGAACAAACAGATGACACTCAGAGAGCACTGCATGAGGATGACAGAACAAACAGATGACACTCAGAGCACTGCATGAGGAAGCTAGAACAAACAGATGACACTCAGAGCACTGCATGAGGATGACAGAACAAACAGATGACACTCAGAGCACTGCATGAGGAAGCTAGAATAAACAGATGATACTCTGAGCACTGCATGAGGATGATAGAATAAACAGACAACACTCAGAGCAGTGCATGAGGATAATTCAATAAACAGATGACAATCACAGCACTGCATGAGGATGCTAGAATGAACAGATGACACTCTGAGCACTGCATGAGGAAGCTAGAACAAACAGATGACACTCAGAGCACTGCATGAGGAAGCTAGAACAAACAGATGACACTCAGAGCACTGCACGAGGATGACAGAACAAACAGGTGACACTCAGAGCACTGCATGAGGAAGCTAGAACAAACAGATAGCACTCAGAGCACTGCATGAGGGAGCTAGAACAAACAGATGACACTCAGAGCACTGCATGAGGAAGCTAGAATAAACAGATGACACTCAGAGCACTGCATGAGGAAGCTAGAATAAACAGATGACACTCAGAGCACTGCATGAGGATGCTAGAATAAACAGATGACCCTCAGAGCACTGCATGAGGAAGCTAGAATAAACAGATGACACTCTGAGCACTGCATGAGGAAGCTAGAATAAACAGATGACACTCAGAGCACTGCATGAGGAAGCTAGAATAAACAGATGACACTCAGAGCACTGCATGAGGATGCTAGAACAAACAGATGACACTTAGAGCACTGCATGAGGAAGCTAGAATAAACAGATGACACTCAGAGCACTGCATGAGGAAGCTAGAACAAACAGATGACACTCAGAGCACTGTATGAGGATGCTAGAACAAACAGATGACACTCAGAGCACTGCATGAGGATGACAGAACAAACAGATGACACACAGAGTACTGCATGAGGAAGCTAGAATAAACAGATAGCACTCAGAGCACTGCATGAGGAAGCTAGAATAAACAGATGACACTCAGAGCACTGCATGAGGAAGCTAGAATAAACAGATGACACTCAGAGCACTGCATGAGGAAGCTAGAATAAACAGATGACACTCAGAGCACTGCATGAGGATGCTAGAATAAACAGATGACACTCAGAGCACTGCATGAGGATGCTAGAATAAACAGATGACACTCAGAGCACTGCATGAGGAAGCTAGAATAAACAGATGACACTCAGAGCACTGCATGAGGGAGCTAGAATAAACAGATGACACTCAGAGCACTGCATGAGGATGCTAGAATAAACAGATGACACTCAGAGCACTGCATGAGGATGCTAGAATAAACAGATGACACTCAGAGCACTGCATGAGGGAGCTAGAACAAACATATGACACTCAGAGCACTGCATGAGGATGACAGAACAAACAGATGACACTCAGAGCACTGCATGAGGATGACAGAACAAACAGATGACACTCAGAGCACTGCATGAGGATGACAGAACAAACAGGTGACACTCAGAGCACTGCATGAGGATGCTAGAATAAACAGATGACACTCAGAGCACTGCATGAGGAAGCTAGAATAAACAGATGACACTCAGAGCACTGCATGAGGAAGCTAGAATAAACAGATGACACTCAGAGCACTGCATGAGGAAGCTAGAACAAACAGATGACACTCAGAGCACTGCATGAGGAAGCTAGAATAAACAGATGACACTCAGAGCACTGCATGAGGAAGCTAGAATAAACAGATGACACTCAGAGCACTGCATGAGGAAGCTAGAATAAACAGATGACACTTAGAGCACTGCATGAGGAAGCTAGAACAAACAGATGACACTTAGAGCACTGCATGAGGGAGCTAGAACAAACAGATGACACTCAGAGCACTGCATGAGGAAGCTAGAATAAACAGATGACACTCAGAGCACTGCATGAGGATGACAGAACAAACAGATGACACTCAGAGCACTGCATGAGGAAGCTAGAATAAACAGGTGACACTCAGAGCACTGCATGAGGAAGCTAGAACAAACATATGACACTCAGAGCACTGCATGAGGAAGCTAGAATAAACAGATGACACTTAGAGCACTGCATGAGGAAGCTAGAACAAACAGATGACACTTAGAGCACTGCATGAGGGAGCTAGAACAAACAGATGACACTCAGAGCACTGCATGAGGAAGCTAGAATAAACAGATGACACTCAGAGCACTGCATGAGGATGACAGAACAAACAGGTGACACTCAGAGCACTGCATGAGGATGCTAGAACAAACAGATGACACTCAGAGCACTGCATGAGGATGACAGAACAAACAGATGACACACAGAGCACTGCATGAGGATGACAGAACAAACAGATGACACTCTGAGCTCTGCATGAGGATGACAGAACAAGCATTCTGTAAGTATTGCTTTGCAATACATGTCCCCTACCTGGTGATATAAATCTTTAGAGATTGACAGTCAATGATTTCATTAAAAACTGTCAAAGGCTGCTGAAACTCAAACTTGATCTGTAACTTCTCATAACATAGCAATAAACCAAGTCTCAGTTATATATGGTGAAGGAGAAGGAAAAAGTTGAAAGCTGATATGTTTGTCTTTCTTAAGTCAAAAGGGGACATAACTCCATAAAAAAATGACGCAACTGCCTGAAACCCGAACTTAGTCTGTAATTTCTCATAATACAGTAATGTACCAATTCTCAGTTGAATATCTTGAAAGACTGCGAGAAAAAGGGCAGAAAACTAATATTTTTCATATTTCATGTCGAAAGGGGGGGCATAACTCCATCAAATATTTACGCATATGCCTGAAACTCGAACTTCGGCTGTAACTTCTCATGACAAAGCAATGTAGCAATTCTCAGTACAATATCTTGAAAGACTGCGAAAAAAAGTGCGGAAAACTAATATTTTTCGTATTGCATAAGTCAAAAGGGGGTCATAACTCCATGAAAAATTGACGAAAATGTCTGAAACTCGAACTTGCTCTGTAACCCCTTATACCAAAGCGATGGAACTGATTTTTCCTTAAATATCTTGGAGTGCGAAAAAAAGCGCAGAAAGCTGATATTTTTCATATTTCTTAAGTCGAAAGAGGGGCATAACCCTATGAAAAATTGACGAAAATGTCTGAAACACGAACTTGCTCAGTAAGTCCTTATACTAGAGCGATGCACCGATTTTCGCTTAAATATCTTAAAGGAGTGCGAAAATAAGTGCGGAAAGATGATATATTTTGTATTTCTTAACACAAAAGGGGGCATAACTCCATTAAAAATTTACGCATACGCCGGAAACTCGAACTTGGTCTGTAACTTCTCAAAACAAAGCAATAACCCAATTCTCAGTTGAATACCTTGAAGGACTGCGGAAAAAGTGCGGAAAACCAACTGCGACAGACGGACAGACGGACGGACAGACAGAGTGCAAACATATAGTAGGGGGACTAATAAACACATGACACTCAGAGCACTGCGTGAGGATGATAGAATAAACAGATGACACTCACAGCACTGCATGAGGGTGCTAGAATAAACAGATGACACTCACAGCACTGCATGGGGGTGCTAGAATAAACAGATGACACTCACAGCACTGCATGAGGGTGCTAGAATAAACAGATGACACACTCACAGCACTGCATGAGGATGCTAGAATAAACAGATGACACTTAGAGCACTGCATGAGGATGCTAGAATAAACAGATGACACTCAGAGCACTGCATGAGGATGCTAGAATAAACAGATGACACACTCACAGCACTGCATGAGGATGCTAGAATTAACAGATAGCACTCAGAGCACTGCATGAGGATGTTAGAATAAACAGATGACACTCACAGCACTGCATGAGGATGCTAGAATATAAACGAAATCTAGGATTTCTTTTTTCACGAGAGAGTTGATACTTACCTCCCTAATACTTTTGATATTGCTAAATAACGGCGTTCACTCAATAAACACTCAGAATAAAAACAGTTAGGTGCCCCTACTGGGCAGGTAGACAGAGGGTAGTCCGGCAGATGCTAGCCCCACCACCGCGCATGCGCCGACTACTACTTCCTCTGACTAATTTATTGGCTGACACACACGCAACTATTAAGAGCCTGAAGACCGAGCCTCTGTGGGGTGGAGAGGCCGGGTCCGTATCTAGGGAGGTAAGTATCAACTCTCTCGTGAAAAAAGAAATCCTAGATTTCGTTTATTTCACATCAAGAGTATACTTACCTCCCTAATACTTTTGATATTGCCAGAATTCGAAAGTGAATCTGGCGGGAGGGAGGCGAGGTCAAAAGACCAGCTCTTCCCTATACGCTTTCAAGCGTTTAAGGCACTTATGACGTCTGAAACTGTGTGAAAACACAGTCAGGATTTGATAAACCATCGGATAACACAACCGATGCCTGAGAGATGACCGATTTGTCATATGCGCTCCCCCCCCCCTCCCTTGGGAGGAAGATTAAATGACCTCAATGTCCTACACGCTCTCTTCGTACTAGTGCTAAGTACTATAGGACAGAGACGAAAAGGCTCCATTTTCGTATACTCTCTCTAAAGAACCACAACCCACATAAACCATCACCATATTAATAACACTGGGTAACGTGACAATACAAAACAATGAACAACACATGAACAAGACTGACCTTGTTGTACTAGGAAGCTGTCATCATGAATCCAGTAGAGAAGGATGATACAGTCCCGACAAGTGGTTGTCACCGTCGCTGAATGGCGAAGTATATAAGCAATGCGGAGGCACTCTTCACAAACATAAAGCGGTTATTGTTTCAAAATCGACAAGGCGAGAGGGTTAGAGGTGTCACGGAGGTAATGGTCTGTAAAACTTGACTCACAGTGCCACTGAGCCACTGACATAATATCATCCACAGGGACCCCATTAAAAAGGGCAGTGGATGTCACGACACCGCGGACACTGTGAGCCTTGGCCACGTCAACCTGTCGCCCGGTGGCGGATTTGTGACAAAATTGAATACATTCCACAATCCACCTAGAAATGGTGTCCTTAGACGCCCTACCATGGGGTTCAATATATGACAACCATAACGCTGACTGGTCGGTACGCCACTCCGAAGTACGCTGTTTGTACCGGAGCAGCGCCCGTACGGGGCACCATACTTTAGAATTAGGATCATATCTAGTTAAAGATGGCAAAAAAATAGGCTGACCTGGATATTTCAATGACTGATTTTTAGACAAGAAATTAATCCTAGGTAGAAGCTTAAGGCCTTCCCCTGTAACCACAAAACGGTCAACCTCGGCTGATAAGGCGTGAATTTCACTCCTACGCCTCGCCGAGGCCGCAGCAATTAAAAATACAGTTTTAAGAGTTAACATTTTCATAGAAATGGAACTAAGTGGTTCAAAAGGCTTATCACCTAGTACCTGGAGCACCAGTGATAAACTCCAAGACGGAATCAGTGGAGGATTCCTTGGTCTTAGATTGCCCATGCCTTTAATTAATACATTTAATGTACTTACTTCATCACTCCCCCTATTAGCCAAGCAAGGAATAACAGTCATTAAAGCTGACTTATAACCAGCAATAGAGTTAGGCTTGAGGCTATAGGCATCATATAGGTGACAGAGGAAATCAGCCACTACCTGAATAGATGATTCCATTGGATCAATACATCTTTTTGAGCACCATTCTGCAAATCTGTTGATTTTATAACTATATGCTCTGGAGGTTGACCCCCTCCTGGCTTTGGCCATAAACATGGCCGCTTGCTCAGAAAAGCCCTCCTTAATTCTAGATTCCTTGACAACATCCACGCAGTCAATCGGAACATTGACGGATTGTCGTGAAGGGCCTTGCCCTGGAAGATAAGGTTGTCCATCAGAGGCAGCGGAACCGGATTGCAGACCAGAAGGTCCAGCAGATCCGTATACCACGATCGGCTTGGCCAATCCGGGGCGATCAGAAGCACTTGGCACTCCTGCTGCCTGATTTTCTGAAGCACCTTTGGAATCAGGATTGCTGGGGGGAATGCGTATGCATACATTCCCTCCCAGCTGATAGCTAACGCATCTGTTGCGAAAGCGCTTGGGTCTGGAATCGGAGAGACGTACGTCGTCATCTTCGCATTCTTCTTCATCGCGAACAAATCTATGTTGGGTTTCCCCCAATGGTCGAACAGACGATCCGCCACACATTGATTTAGTTGCCATTCCGTGGGTAAAACACTCATCCTTCGGCTCAATGAGTCTGCTAGCAGATTTAACCTCCCCGGAATATGAACTGCTTTCAAGGTGATCCCATGATCCAGGCACCAACAAAGCAGTTTCCATGTCATCATACAGAGACTGGGCGACTTCGTTCCGCCCTGCCGGTTTATGTAAGTCACTACTGTTGAGTTGTCTGAACGAATTAGAACAATCTTGCCCTGAACTTTCTGTAAGAAATGTTCCAGGCCCAGGACTACTGCTCTTAGCTCTAGTAGATTGATATGTTCCTTGGACTGATCCAGATCCCAAAGCCCTGATACTGTGGACTCTTCCAGACAAGCTCCCCACCCCTCCATCGATGCATCTGTATACACAGTCACCTGAGGGTGGGGAGGGGTTAGCAAAACCCCCGGCAAGAGATTCTCTGTATTCAACCACCATTGCAGGTGGTGAATCAGAGGCGCCAATACTGACACGTTCGAGTCCAGCGAACCTGAACTCTGGGTCCACTGTGTCATGAGAAACAACTGGATCGGGCGCCTGCGTAAGGCGGCCTGCGGAATGACTGGTTCCAAAGAAACCATCAAGCCCAGCATTCTCAAGTAAACCCGTGCCAGGACATGACGACTGTCGCACACCGACTGTATTACCGAGATGAGTATTTGAACCCTCTCCTGAGTGGGGTACACATACCCCGTCTCCAGATCGAAGAACATGCCCAGGTAAACAAACTTCTGGGATGGAGTTAGCTCTGATTTCGGGAAATTGATCATCCAGCCCAAGTCCGAGAGAGTTTTCAAAACAATCTCCAGATTGGCTGACAATGATTCCCGGGTGTGTGCTTTCAACAGCCAGTCGTCTATGTACGTGTGGACTGCTATGCTTCTCCTGCGGAGGTATGCAGTGATCGCGAGAACCACACGGGTGAAGACCCGAGGAGCCGTGGAAATCCCGAAGGGTAACACCCTGAATTCCCACCGCCGGCCCTGAAATGCAAATCTCAGGAAGCGACGGAAACTCCTCTCTATGGGAATGTGGAAATAAGCATCCTTCAAATCTATCGACGCCGTCCACATTCCGCGCTCTAACCCCGCCAACACCGAGCGCACAGTCTCCATCTTGAAACTGGGCGTCTCTATGAACTTGTTCAATGGCTTGAGGTTGAGAATCGGCCTCCACCCTCCGGTGTTTTTTGGTACTAAGAACAGGGTTGAATAAAAGCCCGGGCACCTTAGTGCCGGCTGAATGGCTCCTTTTTGTATGAGGGAATTTATTTCCTCCTCTATACACAACCTCTGATCCGGATCCCGTGGAATAGGAGTCCAGATCGGCGCGAGAGACAGTCGCGATGGCGGGCCTGTCAGCCAGTCGGGACGATACCCGACTGAAAGCCATCGCAAGACTAAACGGTCCTGAGTCAACCGTTTCCACTCTGGCAAGTGGCCGGCCAAACGGCCGCCCACCGGTCCACCTAGGGATAGAGGTGGACATAAGGAGTGCCAGAGTGGCACTGTTCTCTCGGCGTGAAACACCGGAGTGGTTCCCACCGCGGTAACCGGGCCATCAGGCCCGATTACCGCGACCAGATCCCCGCGCGCCCCGCCCAGCGCCGCGCGCACCACGGTACGCGGGCGGCTGTCTGGCTGGGTGCGGCTGAGGAGCCTGCGCCCCCCTCACTGCTGGCCGAATCGCCCGTGGCCTAGGCCTACGTTGCGACGGTGGCTGGCCTCTGACCTGGCCAGCACCACCTCGAGCCTGCAGAGGACGAAACGCAGGGGGTGCCGCGCGAACACGCTCCCGCCGGAGCACCTCAAATTGCTCACGCAGCGCCCTCTGGTTGTTAACCAGAGTGACCGTCTCCTGGAGGTGCCTGCATCCCTCACCTCCAAAGAGACCAGGACCTGTCATAGGCGTCCGCAGCAGCCTATTATACAGGTCCTGGGACGGGCACAGATTGTCAAGTGCAAACGTGCGCCGCGCCCGGACACTTCTGGTCACCGCCCGCGTCAAACAGTCCAAACCCAGGTTGATACCATCCTGAATGGCTCTCTGAACTGTTACCGGGCTTGGCTGGCGTGATGCGGAGGCCGCTACCACCCCCTGTAGCAGCTGGGAGACGTGGGACAGAGCGGCAATCGACGCTCTCCCACTCTCCTCCGCATCACGCAGCGCGGCATTCGCCGAACGCAACGCGTTCGAGCACAAGACTCCCGTGTCAGAACGGGAGCCCGGCCGCGCATCTTCGCCTAAAGCCGCGCGATCATCAACGCTTGGCTTCGGCACCACACCGTACCGCTGGTAATCCAGGGGCACGATGCGGCAACGCTTCGCCACCTCGCGAGGGGCCTTCGCGAGACGTCCATTAACCTTAATGGACGCCTCCGCCGCTTCGAACATGTCCACGACATGTTCAGCCAGCGGCAGAGATGGCATAGCGGTAGCCGCCGGCCTACCAGCTAACCACGGCCTATGGTCACGCTGGCTAGCCGGCAGCTCCACGGGTAGATCGGGCCGAACACTTACCAGCCACTGGCAAGCGTCCGACCAATCCTCCTCCGTGGCTAACTGCGAGCGCTCTACTAGACGAGGGCCTTCGTCTTCCTCCAGAGCACTCGCAGTTGACGTCGACGGCGGGTAAGCTGATACCCCTGGCAAGCCTGGAAAAGCATGCGGGCCCGAGAGAGCAGGCATGCTAAACTCCGCGGCTTGACCAGGAGCAGGCGCCGTGGCAGAGCGTGGGGTAAACACCGCTCTACCACGGGCCTGACCAGCACCAGCGATACCATCGGCAAACCGAGGTATGCGGTATCCGTGGTCAACAGCACCGCCCGGGGACACCTTCTGGACCGTGAAATCTACTCCTGCGAGAGTAGAACCACGGAACACGTCGCCTGTATTCCCCGCGAGGGGTGCACAGACGTCGTATTCCATGGCCACGTCCTCAGAAGGCGACCCTAGCAGGAGATCCTCTTCCTCCTGGCCAGAAAGATTAGAATCCGGGTCAGCAAAGAGAGCTAACCCGGACTGGCCAGGGAAGGTGCCATAGGAGGCTTTGACACCTTCGGCGCGCGGATACCCGGGGTCTGATGAGCAGACCGCGGGTCCCAGCAACAACCGTTGTCCACGGCCCCTCGGCGCGGCGCCATGCCTGCTGCCAGGGTCGTGGACTGCCCCCAACAAAGGGGCCACCTCTGAATCCACAAACGGACCGGACCTAAAGAGACCGGATTCAGAGGCGGGGATCACCTGCTCGCAAGCAGATGCCGAGGACAACAAAGGAGCTGGCCCAGGGAGCATGCCGCGAAGCAACTCTGGGACCAAATCCTTTATTGTCCTCTGCATCTCTTGTAACATTTCGGACCTGAAGGCCTCCATATCCACCGCGGATGAGGCCTTCCTCTTACCCTTCTTACAACCCTCCTTCTTCTTCTTCCTCTCTTCCTCCATCACCTTCTCCCTTGCCTGCAAAGATAAAAACTCAGACATTAGGTCTCCCCCCCACTGCTTACATACGTCGCACTTCAGCAACGGTCCACAGGGACTGCAGCTGAAGCACAAGTGCAGAACGAAACGGTTTTTCAAAAACCTCCCGCAGGATGGGCAACCAGGTCTCTGAAACAGGACAAAGGACAGGGACAATGAGCAAGATAGTTAAGGTTAGCGAACTCAAAACCAACTAAAAAAGAGAGGGACAGGATCCTCAAGATCGCAAATCAAGAAGAACCAGCCTTGGACAAAACGTTAAATGTTAATAAAGGCCAAGGCCGATTATGACGTCATCACTCCTGTGACCAAATTAATCGATCCGCAACAAGCACCAAGTGCAAGAACGAATTGTATAAGTAACCGGAACATTCCCGTTGAATAGGCATATCGAGTACACAACAATCAGATATACAGAGATAACTCCTTCCAATTCTAGCATTGGCAAAAAGGGAAATTATCTCCCCTTTTGTTTATCAATAATTAGATACCTGACACTTGTACAGACAAACCATCCAACGCGATGTACCGGAGAACTCCACCATAGTACGCCTCTACATTCTCTCCACCGAAGGGAAAGGAATTGGATCAAGAGGGCAAAGTGAGAAGACCTTTATAACAGGCCTCCAACTCACTGAACATATTCTTTTGGTTAGATAACCTAACAGTATTAGTAGGAAATGGAACCGTGGTGGAGAGAAAACATATCCTCTTGTGCCGAGAAGTCCATCAAAGCTTCTACGTGATACCTGTGGACAAAACACAAAGAGAAATGAGACTTATGAAGCACCATGTTGTAAAAAACCAACACAAACAGGCGCTAATCACGGTAAGCGCGAGTCCCGGAAATACATTAAACCGGGACAAAACACGCTAGCATATCAAAGAAGTCACCTGATAAAGAGATCCCGCTCCTTCTAAAGGTGAATCCTCCCTTTCCGACATGCTTCCCACGAACAAGAACCGTCAAATTTGAGTAAAACACAAGGTAACGCGCAGAAAAGTATAGACAACACAAAACCGCATGTAACCCTTTGCCAATAAATGAGCAAAGAGGAACTAGTAGTCGGCGCATGCGCGGTGGTGGGGCGAGCATCCGCCGGACTACCTCTGACTCCCTGCCCAGTAGGGGCACCTAACTGTTTTTAATCTGAGTGTTTTATTGAGTGAAAGCCGATATTTAGCAATATCAAAAGTATTAGGGAGGTAAGTATACTCTTGATGTGAAAACAGATGACACACTCACAGCACTGCATGAGGATGCTAGAATTAACAGATAGCACTCAGAGCACTGCATGAGGATGTTAGAATAAACAGATGACACTCACAGCACTGCATGAGGATGCTAGAATATAAACGAAATCTAGGATTTCTTTTTTCACGAGAGAGTTGATACTTACCTCCCTAATACTTTTGATATTGCTAAATAACGGCGTTCACTCAATAAACACTCAGAATAAAAACAGTTAGGTGCCCCTACTGGGCAGGTAGACAGAGGGTAGTCCGGCAGATGCTAGCCCCACCACCGCGCATGCGCCGACTACTACTTCCTCTGACTAATTTATTGGCTGACACACACGCAACTATTAAGAGCCTGAAGACCGAGCCTCTGTGGGGTGGAGAGGCCGGGTCCGTATCTAGGGAGGTAAGTATCAACTCTCTCGTGAAAAAAGAAATCATAGATTTCGTTTATTTCACATCAAGAGTATACTTACCTCCCTAATACTTTTGATATTGCCAGAATTCGACAGGGAATTCGGCGGGAGGGAGGCGAGGTCAAAAGACCAGCTCTTCCATATACGCTTTTCCGCGTTTAAGGCACTTAAACGTCTGAAACTGTGTGAAAACACAGTCAGGATTTGAAGAACATCGGCTAACACCAACCGATGGATGAGAGATGACCGAATGTCACATGTGCTCCAACCCCCCCCCCCCCCCCTTTCCGGGAGGAAGACTAGAATGACCTCAATGTCCCATACGCTCTCTACGTACCAGTGCCATGTACTAAAGGACAGAGACGAAAAGGCTCCCTTTTCGTATACTCTCACTGATGAACCACATCAATACGCAAACCATCACCATATTAATAACAAAACGTAACGTGACAATACAATCAACAATGAACAACACATGAACAAGACTGACCTTGTTGAACTTGGATGCTGTCATCATCTTCCCATTGGTGAAGGCTGATGCAGTCCCAAAAAGTGGTTGTTTCCATTAATTAATTGTGAAGTATATAAGCAATGAGGAAACCCTCCTCAAAAATCATATAAGCGATTATTTTTTCAAAATCGACAAGGCGAGAGGATTCGAGGTGTCACGGAGATAATGGTCTGTAAAACTTGACTCACAGTGCCACTGAGCAACGGACATAATGTCATCCACAGGGACCCCATTAAATAGGGCAGTGGAAGTCACCACGCCGCGGACACTGTGAGCCTTGGCCATGTCAACCTGCTTACCAGTGGCGGATTTATGACAAAATTGGATACACTCTACAATCCACCTGGAAATGGTGTCCTTAGACGCCCTGCCATGGGGTTCAATATATGACAACCATAACGCTGACTGATCGGTCCGCCACTCTGAAGTACGCTGTTTGTACCGAAGTAGCGCCCGAATGGGACAACATGCTTTAGAATTAGGATCATATCTAGTTAAAGCACGCAAAAAAATTGGTTGACATGGATATTTCAAAGACTGATTCTTAGCCAAGAAATTAATCCTAGGTAGCAGCTTAAGGCCTTCTCCTGTAACCACAAAACGGTCTTCCTCGGCTGATAAGGCATGAATTTCACTCCTACGCCTAGCCGAGGCCGCAGCAATTAAAAATACAGTTTTAAGAGTTAACAGTTTCATAGAAATGGAACTAAGTGGTTCAAAAGGCTTATCACCTAGCACCTGAAGCACTAGCGATAAACTCCAAGACGGAATCACCGGGGGATTCCTTGGTCTTAGATTGCCCATGCCTTTAATTAATACATTTAATGTACTTACTTCATCACTTCCCCTATTAGCCAAGCAAGGGATAACAGTCATTAAAGCTGACTTATAACCAGCAATAGAGTTAGGCTTGAGGCTATAGGCATCATACAGGTGACAGAGGAAATCAGCTACTACCTGAATAGATGAATCCATTGAATCAATACATCTTTTTGAGCACCACTCTGCAAATCTGTTGATTTTATAATTATATGCTCTGGAGGTTGACCCCCTCCTGGCTTTGGCCATAAACATGGCTGCTTGCTCAGAAAAGCCCTCCTTAATTCTAGATTCCTTGACAACATCCACGCAGTCAATCGGAACATTGATGGATTGTTGTGAAGGGCCTTGCCCTGGAAGATAATGTCGTCCATCAGAGGCAAAGGAACCGGATTGCAGACCGGAAGGTCCAGCAGATCCGTATACCATGATCGGCTTGGCCAATCCGGGGCGATCAGAAGCACTTGGCACTCCTCCTGTCTGATTTTCTGAAGAACTTTTGGAATCAGGATTGCTGGAGGGAATGCGTATGCATACATTCCCCCCCCCGGCTGATAGCTAACGCATCTGTTGCGAAAGTGCTTGGATCTGGAATCGTACGTCGTCATCTTCGCATTCTTCTTCGTAGCGAACAAATCGATGTTGGGTTTCCCCCAATGGTTGAACAGACGATCCGCCACACATTGATTTAGTTGGATTCCGTCAGTAAAACACTCATCCTTCGACTCAATGAGTCTGCTAACAGATTTAACCTTCCCGGAATATGAACTGCTTTCAAGGTAATCCTGTGATCCAGGCATCAACAAAGCAGTCACCATGTCATCATACAGAGACTGGGTGACTTCGTTCCGCCCTGGCGGTCTATGTAAGTCACAACTGTTGAGTTGTCTGAACGAATAAGAACAACCTTGCCCTGAACTTTCTGTAAGAAATGTTCCAGGCCCAGGACTACTGCTCTTAGTTCCAGTAGATTTATATGTTCCTTTGACTGTTCCAGATTCCAAAGCCCTGATATCATGGATTCTCCCAGGCAAGCTCCCCACCCCTCCATCGATGCATCTGTATACACAGTCACCTGAGGGTGGGGAGGGGTTAGCAAAACCCCCACCAAGAGATTCTCTGTATTCAACCACCATTGCAGGTGGTGAATTAGAGGCACCAACACTGACACGTTCGAGTCCAGCGAACCTGTACTCTGGGCCCATTGTGTCATGAGAAACAACTGTTTTTGTTACTAAGAACACGGTTGAATAGAAAACCGGACACTTCTGTGCCGGCTGAATAGCTCCTTTTAGTATGAGGGAATTTATCTCCTCCTCGATACACAAGCTCTGCTCTGGATCTCTTGGATTTGGTGTCCAGATTGGCACTAGAGACAGTCGCAATGGCGGGCCTGTCAACCAATCGGGATGATACCCGACTGAAAGCCATCGCAAGACTAAACGGTCCTGAGTCCCACTCTTGCATGTGGTCGGCCAGCTGGCCTCCCACCGGTCCACCTAGGGAGAGGTGGACATAAGGAGGGCAAGAGTGGCACTGTCTCCTTCGCCAGAAACACCGGAGTGGTTCTCACCGCGGTAACCGGCCCATCAGGCACGATTACCACGACCAGATACTCGCGCGCCACGCCCAGCACCGCGCGCACCTCGGTGCGCGGGTGGCTGCCTGGCTGACTGCGCCTGAGGAGCCTGTGCCCCCCTCACTGCTGGCCGAATCGCACGCGGCCTAGGCCGACGCTGCGATGGTGGGTGGCCTCTGACCTGGCCACCTCCACCTCGAGCCTGCAGGGGACGATACGCAGGGGGTGCGGCGCGAACGCGCTCCCGACGGAGCACTTCAAACTGCTCGCACAGCGCCCTCTGGTTATTGACCAGAGTAACCATCTCCTGGAGGTGCCTACATCCCTCACCTCCAAAGAGACCAGGACCTGTCATAGGCGTACGCAGTAGCCTATTATACAAGTCCTGGGATGGGCACAGATTGTCTAAGGCAAACGTGCGCCTCGCCCGGACACTACTGGTCACCGCCCGATTCATACAGTCCAGAGCCAGGTTGATACCATCCTGGATGGCTCTCTGGACTGTGACCGGGCTCGGCTGGCGCGATGCGGATGCCGTTACTACCCCCTGTAACAACTGGGAGACGTGGGACAGAGCGGCAATCAAAGCTCTCCCACTCTCCTCCACATCACGCAACGCGGCATTAGCCGAACGCAACGCGTTCGAACACAAGACTCCCGTGTCAGAACGGGAGCCTGGCCGCGCATCTTCACCCAATGCCGCGCGGTCATCCACGCTCGGCTTGGATACCACACCGTACCTCTGGTAATCCAGGGGCACGATGCGGCAATGCCTGGGCACCTCGCCAGGGGCCTTCGCGAGACGCCCATTCGCCTTGATGGACGTCTCCGCCGCCTCGAACATGTCAACGATATGCTCTGCCAGCGGCAGAGATGGCATGGCAGTAGCAGTAGGCTTACCAGCTAACCACAGCCTGTGGTCATGCTGGCTAGCCGACTGCTCCACGGGCAGATCTGGGCGAACACTTACCAGCCACTGGCAAGCGTCCGACCAATCCTCTTCCGTGGCTAGCTGCGAGCGCTCTACAAGACGGGTGCCTTCATCTTCCTCCTGAGCGCAAGCAGCAGAGCTTGACGGCGGATAAGCTGATACCCCTGGCAAGCCAGGGAAAGCATGCGGGCCCGAAAGAACAGGCATGCTAACCTGACTGGCTTGATCAGGAGCAGGCGCCGTGGTAGAGCGCGGGGCAGATACCGCCCCACCATGGCCCCGGCCAGCACCAGCGATACTCTCGGCAAGCCGAGGTATGCGGTATAGCTGGCCATCAGCATCGGCCAGGGCCACCTTCTGCGCCGTGATCTCTACTCCTGCGTGAGTAGATCCATGGAATATGTCGCATGTATTCCCCACGAGGGGTGCACAGACGTCATAATCCATGGTCACGTCCCCAGACTGCAACCCTAACAGGTAATCCTCTTCCTCCTGGCCAGAAAGATTAGACTCCGGGTCAGCAAAGAGAGCTAACCCGGACTGGCCAGGAAAGGTGCCATAGGAGGTACTGGCTCCCGCGGCGTGCGGATACCCCTGGACTGATAAGCAGCCCGCAGGTTCCAGCGACAGCCGTCCACGACCCCAAGCCTGCTGCCAGGGTCGTGGATCACCCCCACTAACGGGGCCACCTCTGAATCGTCGAACAACGGAACCGGCCTACGGAAAGCTGATTCAGAGGCGGGGATTACCTGCTCGGAAGCAGACGCCGAGGACAACAAAGGATTTGGACCAGGAAGCATGCCACGTAGCAACTCTGGAACCAAATCCTTTATCGTCCTCTTCATCTCTCCCAACATCTCGGTCCGGAAGGCCTCCATGTCCACCGCGGACGAGGCCTTCCTCTTACCCTTCTTACCCTTCACATCCTCTCTCTTCGACTTCCTCTCCTCCTCAACTACCTTGTCCTTCGCCTGCAAACACAGAAAGTCAGACATTAAGTCGCCCCCCCCCCCAATGCTTGCATACCTCACACTTAAGCAATGGCCCACAGGGACTACAACCAAAGCAAAGGTGAGGCACAAAACGATCCTTCAAGAAATGTCCACAGGACGGACAACCAGGTCTCTGAAACAGGACAAGGACGAGGACAATGAGCAAACTAGTTAAGGTTAGAAACTCAAAACCAAACTAAAAGAGAGGGAACGATCATAAAGATCAATAATTGACTAAAACGAGCGTTGGACAAAACTTTAATTGTTAAAAATCGCAAGGCTGATTATGACGTCATGATCCCATGACAGAAATCAATCGATCCGACCAACAACTAGGCGTGCGGACGAATTGTATACATAACCAGAACATCTTAGAACGGTTATTTAGACTACTCAACCATCAGATACACAATGATAACAATGGCAATAGCAGTTAATTTTCTTAAATAATTAACCTCACCTCATATCATAACTTAAATACCTGACACTTTGTATAGACAAACCATCCAACGTGATGAACTGGAGCACTCCACCAACTGTACGCCTCTTAACTCTCTCCACCTTAGGGGAAGGAATTGGAGCAAGAGGGCAAAGTGAGAAGACCTTTATACTAGGCCTCCGACTCACTGGACATAGATTCTTGGTTAGATAACCTAACAGTATTAGTAGGAAATGGAACCTTGGTGGAGAGAAACAAACCCTCAGATGCTGTGATGTCCATTACATCCTCCCAGAGACCTGTGGACATAAACACAGAGAGAGATCAGTCTTATATAGCACCATGTTGAAATAAAACAACTAAAACAGGCGCTTATCACGGTAAACGTGAGTCCCGGAAACACATTACACCGGGGCAAACTCGCTAGAATATATTAGAAATCACCTGATATAAAGATCCTGCGCCATCCTCCGGCAAAGCCACTTTATCCGACATATCCAGGTCTAATATATTCTTCCCTATTACACTTCTAAGACTATATAACGCGTTGAAACAGTGAAACTTTTGGAAAAAGCACAAAAGCATGTGTTCTCTCTGCCAATAAATTAGCAAAGAGGAAGTAGTAGTCGGCGCATGCGCGGTGGTGGGGCTAGCATCCGCCGGACTACCCTCTGTCTACCTGCCCAGTAGGGGCACCTAACTGTTTTTATTCTGAGTGTTTATTGAGTGAACGCCGATATTTAGCAATATCAAAAGTATTAGGGAGGTAAGTATACTCTTGATGTGAAAAACACATGACACTCACAGCACTGCATGAGGATGCTAGAACAAACAGCTAGCACTCTGAGCACTGCATGAGGATGCTAGAACAAACAGGTGACACTCAGAGCACTGCATGAGGAAGCTAGAATAAACAGATGACACTCACAGCACTGCATGAGGAAGCTAGAATAAACAGATAGCAGAGCACTGTATGAGGATGCTAGAATAAACAGATAGCAGAGCACTGTATGAGGATGCTAGAATAAACAGATAGCACTCAGAGCACTGTATGAGGAAGCTAGAATAAACAGATAGCAGAGCACTGCATGAGGAAGCTAGAATAAACAGATAGCAGAGCACTGTATGAGGATGCTAGAATAAACAGATAGTACTCACAGCACTGCATGAGGAAGCTAGAATAAACAGATAGCAGAGCACTGTATGAGGATGCTAGAATAAACAGATAGTACTCACAGCACTGTTTGAGGAAGCTAGAAGAAACAGATAGCAGAGCACTGTATGAGGATGCTAGAATAAACAGATAGTACTCACAGCACTGTATGAGGATGCTAGAATAAACAGATAGTACTCAGAGCACTGCATGAGGAAGCTAGAATAAACAGATAGCAGAGCACTGTATGAGGATGCTAGAATAAACAGATAGTACTCAGAGCACTGCATGAGGAAGCTAGAATAAACAGATAGTACTCAGAGCACTGCATGAGGAAGCTAGAATAAACAGATAGTACTCAGAGCACTGCATGAGGATGCTAGAATAAACAGATAGTACTCAGAGCACTGTATGAGGATGCTAGAATAAACAGATAGTACTCAGAGAACTGCATGAGGAAGCTAGAATAAACAGATAGTACTCAGAGCACTGCATGAGGAAGCTAGAATAAACAGATAGTACTCAGAGCACTGCATGAGGAAGCTAGAATAAACAGATAGTACTCAGAGCACTGCATGAGGATGCTAGAATAAACAGATAGTACTCACAGCACTGTATGAGGATGCTAGAATAAACAGATAGTACTCAGAGCACTGCATGAGGAAGCTAGAATAAACAGATAGCAGAGCACTGTATGAGGATGCTAGAATAAACAGATAGTACTCAGAGCACTGCATGAGGAAGCTAGAATAAACAGATAGTACTCAGAGCACTGCATGAGGAAGCTAGAATAAACAGATAGTACTCAGAGCACTGTATGAGGAAGCTAGAATAAACAGATAGCACTTAGAGCACTGTATGAGGAAGCTAGAATAAACAGATAGTACTCAGAGCACTGTATGAGGAAGCTAGAATAAACAGATAGTACTCAGAGCACTGTATGAGGAAGCTAGAATAAACAGATAGCACTTAGAGCACTGCATGAGGATGCTAGAATAAACAGATAGCACTTAGAGCACTGTATGAGGAAGCTAGAATAAACAGATAGCACTTAGAGCACTGTATGAGGATGCTAGAATAAACAGATAGCAGAGCACTGCATGAGGATGCTAGAATAAACAGATAGCACTCAGAGCACTGCAGGAGGATGCTAGAATAAACAGATAGCAGAGCACTGTATGAGGATGCTAGAATAAACAGATAGTACTCAGAGCACTGCATGAGGAAGCTAGAATAAACAGATAGCAGAGCACTGTATGAGGATGCTAGAATAAACAGATAGTACTCAGAGCACTGCATGAGGAAGCTAGAATAAACAGATAGCAGAGCACTGCATGAGGAAGCTAGAATAAACAGATAGCAGAGCACTGCATGAGGAAGCTAGAATAAACAGATAGCAGAGCACTGCATGAGGAAGCTAGAATAAACAGATGACACTCAGAGCACTGCATGAGGAAGTTAGAATAAACAGATGACACTCACAGCACTGCATGAGGGAGCTAGAACAAACAGATGACACTCACAGCACTGCATGAGGATGCTAGAATGAACAGATGACACTCAGAGCACTGCATGAGGGAGCTAGAACAAACAGATGACACTCAGAGCACTGCATGAGGATGCTAGAATGAACAGATGACACTCAGAGCACTGCATGAGGGAGCTAGAATAAACAGATGACACTCACAGCACTGCATGAGGAAGTTAGAATAAACAGATGACACTCACAGCACTGCATGAGGAAGCTAGAATAAACAGATGACACTCACAGCACTGCATGAGGAAGCTAGAATAAACAGATGACACTCACAGCACTGCATGAGGAAGCTAGAATAAACAGGTGACACACAGAGCACCGCATGAGGATGACAGAACAAACAGATGATACTCAGAGCACTGCATGAGGAAGCTAGAATAAACAGGTGACACTCACAGCACTGCATGAGGAAGCTAGAATAAACAGATGATACTCAGAGGACTGCATGAGGAAGCTAGAATAAACAGGTGACACACAGAGCACTGCATGAGGATGACAGAACAAACAGATGATACTCAGAGCACTGCATGAGGAAGCTAGAATAAACAGGTGACACACAGATCACTGCATGAGGAAGCTAGAATAAACAGATGATACTCAGAGCACTGCATGCGGATGCTAGAATAAACAGATAGCACTCACAGCACTGCATGAGGATGCTAGAATAAACAGACGACACACAGAGCACTGCATGAGGAAGCTAGAATAAACAGATGATACTCAGAGCACTGCATGAGGATGCTAGAACCAGCCATGCCATAATGAACCAGTAGTAATAATTTAATAAGTTTAACCCTTTATACTCAATATCAGCCAAAAATGGCTTCTTCTGTAGTCTTGAGAAATGCAGTTCAAAAGACGATGTACCACTGGAATGACGGGCTCGATAAGCGAGCCAGTCATTCCCGTGGTAAATTTCCAAAAATAGTCTTCTATTGGTCTGAAAATTGACATTTTCTATGAGGAAAATAATATTTTCTTAAATAAATTCGAGGGTTACCTGGATTGCCAGGTTCTTACCTGAACAGATAGGAACAGATTGCCAGGTTCTTACCTGAACAGATAGGAGACTGCCAGGTTCTTAGTTCAACAGATAGGAGCAGATTGCCAGGTTCTCACATGAACAGATAGGAGCAGATTGCCAGCTTCTTACCTGATCACATAGAAGCACATTGACAGGTTCTTACCTGAGCACCGAGGAGCAGATTGCCAGGTTCTTACTTGAACAGATAGCAGCAGATTGGCAGGGTCTTACCTGACCAGATAGGAGCAGATTGCCAGCTTCTTACCTGATCACATAGAAGCATACTGACAGGTTCTTACCTGAGCACCGAGGAGCAGATTGCCAGGTTCTTGCCTGAACAGATAGGACAGATTGCCAGGTTCTTACCTAAACAGATAGGAGCAGATTGCCAGGTTCTTACCTAAACAGATAGGAGCAGATTGTCAGGTTCTTACCTGAACAGATATGAGCAGATTAATCGAAATCACGGATTTCTTTTTTCACGAGAGTTGATACTTACCTCCCTAATACTCTTTGATATTGCTAAGTATCGGCTTTCACTCAATAAAACACTCAGATTAAAAAGGTTAGGTGCCCCTACTGGGCAGGTAGTCAGAAGACAGTCTGGCAGATGCTAGCCCCACCACCGCGCATGCGCAGACTAGTACTTCCTCTGACTAATCTATTGGCTGACACTATGCAACTTTACATGAGCCTGAAGACCGAGCCTCTGTGGGGTGGAGAGGCCGGGTCCGTATTAGGGAGGTAAGTATCAACTCTCTCGTGAAAAAAGAAATCTGTGATTTCGTTTATTTCACTTAAAGAGTATACTTACCTCCCTAATACTCTTTGATATTGCCAGAATTCGTCAGGGAATTCGGCGGGAGGGAGGCGAGGTCAAAAGACCAGCTCTTCCCTATGCGCTTTTCTGCGATTAAGGCACTTAAACTTCTGAAATTGTGTGGAAACACAATCACGAATAGATTGAAAACATCGGCTAACACAAACCGATGGCTGAGAGATGACCAAATGTCATATGCGCTCCCCACCCCCCCCCCACTCCTCTTGGGAGGAAGACTGAATGTCCTCAATGTCCCATACGCTCTCTACGTACAAGTGCCATGTACTATAGGACATTAAACGAAAAGGCTTCATTTTCGTATACTCTCAATAATGAACCACATAAAACACATACCATCACCATATTAATAACGAAGGGTCACGTGACATTACAAAAAAACATAGACAACACACACAAGACTAACCTTGTGGAAGATTGGTGCTGTCATCTTCTCCACATTGGTGAAGACTGATGCAGCCCATAAAGTAGATGTTTCCATTGATTAAATGTGAAATATATAAAAAAAATGAGGATACCTCATCAAAATATGTACACCTAGATTAGCGTTTCAAAATCGATAAGGCGAGAGGATTCGAGGTGTCACGGAGATAATGGTCGGTAAAACTTGACTCACAGTGCCACTGTGCTACTGACATAATGTCATCCATAGGTACCCCATTAAATAGGGCAGTGGACGCCACTACACCTCGGACACTGTGAGTCTTGGCCATGTCAACTTGTTTACCTATGGCGGATTTATGGCAAAATTGAATACACTCTACAATCCACCTGGAAATGGTGTCCTTTGACGCCTTGCCATGGGGTTCAATATATGACAACCATAACGCTGTTGGGTCCATCCGCCATTCCTGAGTACGTTGTTTGCACCGAATTAATGCTCGGACTGGACACCATAGTTTTGAATTAGGATCATACCTAGTCAAAGCTGGTAAAATTATAGGCTGACCCAGATATTTCAGACTGTTTTTTTGCCATGAAATTTATCCTAGGTAGAAGCCTAATGCCTTCCCCTGTAACCACAAAATGGTCTGCCTCGGCTGATAAGGCATGAATCTCACTTCTACGCCTAGCCGAGGCCGCAGCAATTAAAAATAGTTTTAAGAGTCAACAATTTCATAGAAATGGAGCTTAGTGGTTCAAATGGCCTATCAGCTAGCACCTGAAGCACTAGTGATAAACTCCAAGATGGAATCACTGGGGGGTTCCTTGGTCTTAGATTGCCCATGCCTTTGATTAAAGTATTTAATGTATTTACTTCATCACTTCCCCTATTAGCCAAGCAAGGGATAACTGTCATTAAAGCTGACTTATAGCCAGCAATAGAGTTAGCCTTGAGGCTATAGGCATCATACACGTGACAGAGGAAATCGGCTACTACCTGAATAGATGAATCCATTGGATTAATACATCTTTTTTAGCACCATTCCGCAAATCTGTTGATTTTATAATTATATGCTCTGGAGGTTGACCCCCTCCTGGCCTTTGCCATGAACATGGCCGCTTGCTCAGAAAAGCCCTCCTTAATTCTAGATTCCTTGACAACATCCACGCAGTCAATTGGAACATTGACGGATTGTTGTGAAGGTTCTTGCCCTGGAAGATAATATTGTCCATCAGAGGCAGAGGAACCGGATTGCAGACCAGAAGGTCCAGCAGATCCATATACCATGATCGGCTTGGCCAATTTGGGGCGATCAGATGCACTTGGCATTCCTCCTGTCTGATTTTCTGAAGAATTTTTGGAATCAGGATTGCTGGAGGGAATGCGTATGCATACATTCCTACCCAGCTCATAGCTAACGCATCTGTTGCGATAGCGCTCGGATCTGGAATTGGAGAGACGTACGTCGTCATCTTCGCATTCTTCTTCGTTGCGAATAAATCTGTTGGGTTTCCCCCAGTGGTTGAACAGACGATCCGCCACACATTGATTTAGTTGCCACTCCGTAGGTAAAACACTCATCCTTCGGCTCAATGAGTCTGCTAGCAGATTTAACCTTCCCGGAATATGAACTGCTTTCAAGGTAATCCTGTGATCCAGGCACCAGCAAAGCAGTTTCCATGTCATCATACACAGACAGGGCGACTTCGTTCCGCCCTGGCGGTTTATGTAAGTCACTACTGTTGAGTTGTCTGATCGAATTAGAACACTCTTGCCCTGAACTTTCTGTAAGAAATGTTCCAGGCCCAGGACTACTGCTCGTAATTCCAGTAGATTGATATGTTCCTTTGACTGTTCCAGATTCCAAAGCCCTTCCAGGCAAGCTCCCCACCCCTCCATCGATGCATCTGTATACATCGTTAACTGAGGGTGAGGAGGGGTTAACATCACCCCCACCAGGAGATTCTCAGTCTTCAACCACCATTGAAGGTGATGAATTAGAGGCTCCATCACTGACACGCTCGAGTCCAGTGAACCTGTACTCTGGGTCCATTGTGTCATGAGAAATAACTGGATCCGCCGCCTGCGTAAGGCTGCCTGAGGAATGACTGGTTCCAGAGAAACCATCAATCCCAGCATTCTCAGATAAACCTGTGCCAGGACATGATGACTGTTGCACTCTGACTGTATTACTGAGATGAGTATCTGCACCCTCTCCTGAGTAGGATAAACATATCCTATCTCCAGATCGAAGCACATTCCCAGGTAAACAAACTTCTGGGATGGAGTCAGCTCTGATTTTTGAAAATTTATTATCCAGCCTAAATCTGTGAGCGTTTTCAAAACTATCTCCAGATTTGCTGATAAACTTTTCTGGTTGTGTGCTTTTAACAGCCAGTCATCTATGTACGTGTGGACTGCTATGTTTCTCCTGTGGAGGTATGCTGTTATCACAAGAACCACCCTGGTGAAGACTCGAGGAGCCGTAGAAATTCCGAAAGGTAACACCCTGAATTCCCACTGTCTGCCCTGGAATGCAAATCTCAGGAAGCGACGGAAACTCCTCGCTATTGGAATGTGGAAATAAGCATCCTTCAAATCTATTGAAGCTGTCCACATTCCCTTCTCCAACCCTGCCAACACCGATTTCACAGTTTCCATCTTGAAACTGGGTGTGTCTATGAACTTGTTCATTGGCTTGAGGTTGAGAATTGGTCTCCACCCTCCAGTGCTTTTCGTTACCAAGAACATGGTTGTATAGAAGCCTGGGCAATTTTGTGCCAGTTGAATTGCTCCCTTGAGTATAAGGGAATTTATTTCCTCCTCTATACACAACCGCTGATCTGGATCTCTTGGAATTTGAGTCCAGACCGGACCCAGAGACAGTCATGATGGTGGGCCTGTTATCCAGTCAGGATGATACCCGACTGAAAGCCATTGCAAGAATAAACGGTCCTGAGTCAACCATTCCCACTCTTGCATGTGGTTGGCCAATCGGCCTCCCACTGGTCCACCTAGGGAGAGAGGTGGACATAAGGAGCGCAAGAGTGGCACTGTCTCCTGGTGCAGATGCACTGGGGTAGCTCTTACTGTGGTAATCACCCTGTCAGGTACGATTACCATGACCAGATCCTTGCGCACCATGGCCCGCACAGCGTGCACCTCGGTGCGTGGGCGGCTGCCTGGCTGGCTGCGCCAGAGGAGCCTGTGCCCCCCTCCTTGCTGGCCAAAGCGCACGCGGCCGCGGCCGACGCTGCGCTGGTGGCTGGCCTCTGACCTGGCCACTGCCACCTCGAGCCTGCAGGGGATGATATGCAGGGGGAGCTGCGCGAACGCGCTCTCTACGGAGCACTTCAAATTGCTCACGTAATGCCCTCTGGTTATTGACCAGGGTAACTGTCTCCTGGAGATGCTTACATCCCTCACCTCCAAAGAGACCAGGACCTGTCATAGGCGTACGCAGCAGCCTATTATATAAATCCTGGGACGGGCACAAGTTATCAAGAGCAAACGTGCGCCTCGCCCGGACACTCCTGGTTGCAGACCGGGTTGAACAGTCCAAAGCCAAGTTAATTCCATCTTGGATGGCTCTCTGGACAGTCACCGGACCAGGCTGACGTAATGCGGATGCCGTTACTACCCCCTGTAACAACTGTGAGACGTGCGAAAGCGCTGAGATCGACGCCCTCGAACTCTCTTTCGCATCACGTAACATGGTGTTAGCCGAACGCAAAACGTTCGAAGACAGTGCTCCCGTCTCAGACCGGGAACCTGGCTGCGTATCTTCACCCAGCGCAGCACGGTCATCCGTGCTTGGCTTAGGTACTACACCGTATAGCTGATATTGATCAGCTATAATACGGCACCGCTTTGCCACTTTGCTAAATGTCCATGTGCCTGTCTTAATGGACGTCTCCGCCGCAGTGAACATATCAACAATATGATCAGCTAATGGCAAAGATAGCATAGCGGTAACAGTCGGTTTTCCTGCCAGCCACGGGCGCTGGTTCCGTTGACTGGCCGACTGATCCACAGCAAGATCTGGTCTGACGTTGATTAGCCACTGACAAGCGTCAGACCAGTCTTCCTCCGTGGCCACCTGCGAATGCTCTACAAGACGAGGGCCTTCGTCATCCTCCTGAGCAATCACAGGTATGTATGTGGCTGGAGGAACTGATACGCCTGACAAGCCAGAGAAAGCATGCGGGCCTGAAAGAACAGGCTTGCCAAACTGACTGGCTTGACCAGGAGCAGGCGCCGTGGTATTGCATGGGGAAAATTTTGCCACACCATGGCCCTGGCCAGCACCTGCTACACCATCGGCAAGCCGAGGTATGCGGTAAAACTGGCCATCAGATCCAGCCCGGGCTACCCTCTGCGCCGTGAACGCTACTCCTGCGTGAGTAGTACCATGGACAATGTCGCCCGTATTCCCCGCGAGCGGTGCACGTATGTCAATGTCCATGGCCACGGCGCCAGAAGGAGAACCCAGCAGATAATCCTCTTCTTCCTGGCCAGAAAGATTAGACTCCAGGTCAGCAAAGAATGCTAACCCGGACTGGCCAAGAGAGGTACCATAGGAGGAACAGCTACCAGCAGGGTGCGGATAATCCTGGCCTGATAAGCAGGCAGGTTCCAGCGACACCTGCCCACGAACAACCGGCGCGGCAAGCCTGCTGCCAGTGTTCTTATAGTGGATTTCACCCTCTATTAGGGCCACCTCTGAATCATGGTCGAAAACTGATAGGTCCCTAAATAGTACCGATTCAGAGGCGGGGATTATTTGCTCCGGAGCAGATGAAGAAAACAATAAAAGATTTGGACCAGGAAGCATGCCACGAAGCAACTCTTGGACCAAATCTTTAATTGTCCTCTTCATCTCTCCCATCATCTCAATACGGAAGGCCTCCATATCCATAGCGGACGAGGCCTTCCTCCTACCCTTCTTACCAGAAGCCTCTTTCTTAATTTTCCTCTCCTCCTCTGGAGCCTTCTCCCTGGTCTGCAATGATAGAAATTCAGACATTAGCTCTCCATCCCCCCCCCCACCTTTTACAGATCTCACATTTAAGCAATGGCCCTCATGGGCTGCACTGGGAGCATAAATGGGGGAAGAATCTATCCAAGATAAACCTTCCACATGAAGGACAACCAGGCCTCTGAAACACGCCAGAGGACGAAGACAATGAGTATTACAGATATTGAATTAGAACTCAACATGAAATAAACAAGGAAGAAGGGGCCATAAAGACCCAAGCTAACAATAATAAATCAGAGTTGGACAAAACTTTTAACTGATAGTAAGGCGCAAGGCTGATTATGACATCATAACTTCAAAAAATAAGAAGTTAAATCGATCCGAAATAAAACATCCAGGTGTAAGGACGAATTGTAATCATATCCAGAACATCCTAACTAGACATGATAGTTTATACAGACTATACAAACATCAGATAAACAATGATAAATGGCAGTAAGATTTTATAAATATTGTCAAATATAATTGAAATGCCTCATATCATAACTAGAGTACCTGAGTCTTTAGCATAGACAAACCATCCGATCTGATGTACCGGATGCTCCACCAACATTATGACCTCTTAACTCTCTCCACCTTAAAGCGGAAGGAAGTGGACCAAGAGAGCAAAGTGAGAAGACCTTCATCCGAGGCCTCCAAGTCACTGGGAATAGATTTTTGGTTAGATAACCTAAGAAAGTTAGTAGGAAATGGAACCTTGGTGGAGAGAAAAACAAACTTTCTGATGATGTGATGTCCTAAACAATCATAGGTAGATACCTGTGGACATAAAACAAAAGGAGAGATTAGCATTTCATAGCGCCATTTTGAAATAAACTATTTATTTTAGGCGCTTATCACGATAAACGTGAGTCCCCGAAACACATTACAATGGGATAAACTCGCTAAAATATACTAGAAGTCACCTGGTGGCTAGGTCCTGGGCGCTCCTCTGGAGTAGTAGCACGTTCTGCCATATTAATCCAGGTGAAATAGAACTTCTACACAGACAGAACTTTCAGAAATTAAGGAAACGCCTATGAGCATAGAAAACATGAGTTGTCTCTCAGCCAATAAATTAGCAAAGAGGAAGTACTAGTCGGTGCATGCACGGTGGTGGGGCTGGCATCCGCCAGACTGTCTTCTGACTACCTGCCCAGTAGGGGCACCTAACTTTTTAATCTGAGTGTTTTATTGAGTGAAAGCCAATATTTAGCAATATCAAAGAGCATTAGGGAGGTAAGTATACTCTTGAAGTCAAATGCCAGTTTCTTACCTGAACCGATATAAGCAGATTATTGGATTCTGAATGCTTACCTGAGCAGCGAGGAGCGGATTGCCAGGTGCTTGTATTTTGACATATAATATGTGATGAACCTGTCATTGTGTATCCCTCTTCACAAGCATATATGACTGTGTCACTCGCATGGGCACCAGTAGAAGACAACACATAGCCATTAGTCACTTCAAATATGCGACCACAGTATACAGCTATAAGAGATAACAAGAGGTCATTCGAGGTCAACAGATAGCCATGGGTTACCCCAGAAATGTGAATACAAAAACACTGATGAGAGATAAGTGGTCAGTAAAAGACAACCTAAAGGCATTGCTCATCTCCTATGTACCAACAGTATATCACTATGAGAACTAGAGGCATGTGCTTGTATGTTGTCTTTACATTTTTTTAAATCTCACATTCTTCTAATTCTTGCTTCATGAAGCATACCATTTAGATTTCTATATTGAACTATCCTGTTTTGAATCGGGCTCCACAAAGAGAATCGATTCTAACAATATACAATTAACAAGGTGTGTGTGCATGCGCGTGTGCCGTGCATGCATGCCATGCATGTGTGTGCATGCGTGCGTGCGTGCGTGTGTATTCATGTGCATGTTTCTGCATGCATGTGAATGTGTATCTTTTAATATGAAAGTAGAAAGACGGGAATAGAAACAAGTAAATTAAATCACTTCAGATAGGGATCCTGCAATGGGCTGGACAATGACCACATTATTCTTGAAAGTATTTACATTTACATTGCCGCGATAAGAGTGTGTTGATAACCATGACAATATTATTGCATCATCAGTAGTTGTCTCCGTTCTATGGCTAAGTATTTCACATCTCAGAATGAAATGTTTGATACTTTCAAACTTAGTGACATGGAAACGCATTTCAAATCTAGGTTCACATTTATCTGATGACATATTTAGCACTGAACATACCACTCACCGTTGCATTCTGGGATATGTAGTACACTCCACTGACCATTAGTCTGACATGTCATGGTTATGGTGTTAGATGCTCTGTATGTAGGATCTGAGAACGTGTAACCAGGACGACAAGAGGCGATCACTGTGTCGCCATAGTATGTACCGTAATCTCTCGGAGTTAAAGACGTATTGACCGATGAACTGACAGCCACATTCCCACAACCTGTAAATAATTGTAACCACATTTCACAGGTAAGTTCCCTGTATCTCAATCTCTGGGCAAACAAACAGGAAAGCTGTTGAACATTTTGAAATTAATATGACTGGAACCCATTGCAATGTCTTCGAGAAATATTAATTTCAAAATATTCAACAGAATATGCTATACTGCATAAAGAATATACTTTTTCAGGGATTTGTAAGAGTTAATACAGAAGCATTACGTTTGTGTAACAAATGACTGGGCTATGAGCATACAACAGCGACCAAATAAAAAGTTATCATGATATTTGACCTTATTAAAGTGAACATAAAGCATTTTAAGAATTTTGAAATTTTCAAAAAGTTGGTTTTATATACACCTGTGCAAAAGTTAAGCACCAGCAAAAACAATAGAACGTAGAAACATGATGGTACAACTAGGCTGCCATACTTTTTGTCCCCGCGTTAGCTGACATAATTCCAAGTACGAAATGCACATGCATGCATGACTTCATGCCGCTTGATGTCCGTGCGTGGCGGGAAACAGCACACGTGTTCAGTTATGTAAAAGTGCAGTTTGAGGTGTAGAACATTACATACAGATTTAGGCGACAAGATTAGTAATTTTGTGTTCATGACCGTGGTTTATTTGTACAGAGAGAATTAGCTCTTGATTGTGAACCGCTATGGCAAGACGAAGGTTAAGTGATCGTGTGAAATGGCAAATCATAGGCATGCATACCACTGGTATGTCATGCAGAGAGATTGGCAGACAGCTGAACATTAACCATACTGTAATCAGTCGTTTGATTGCAAAACATGGGCAAACTAACGAGGTGAAGGACAGGCCTAGATCTGGAAGACCGAAGAAGACTACTGCCCGTGATGATCGAGCCCTAGTACGCCTTGTTAGGAGATCTCCATTCACCAACAGCAGAGTGCTCAGCCAGCAATGGGAAACGCGCAATAGAGTGTCAATGTCTACCGTCAAAAGGAGACTGTATGCTGCTGGCATGAAAGCTAGGAGACCTGTCAGACGTCCTCTCCTCACTGCACACCACAAAAAGGAGCGTCTGAGGTGGTGCAACGAAAGAAGACACTGGAACATGAGATCCTGGAGACGGGTACACTGGTCCGATGAAAGTCGGTTCCTGCTTCATGCCACAGATGGTCGAACTCGTGTATGGAGGTCCAGACGCACTAAACGAAATCTAGGATTTCTTTTTTCACGAGAGAGTTGATACTTACCTCCCTAATACTTTTGATATTGCTAAATATTGGCTTTCACTCAATAAACACTCAGATTTAAAACAGTTAGGTGCCCCTACTGGGCAGGGAGTCAGAGAGTAGTCTGGCGGATGCCAGCCCCACCACCGCGCATGCGCAGACTAGCACTTCCTCTGACTAGATTATTGGCTGACACACATGCAACTATTAAGAGCCTGAAGACCGAGCCTCTGTGGGGTGGAGAGGCCGGGTCCGTATCTAGGGAGGTAAGTATCAACTCTCTCGTGAAAAAAGAAATCCTAGATTTCGTTTATTTCACTTCAAGAGTATACTTACCTCCCTAATACTTTTGATATTGCCAGAATTCGAAAGTGAATCTGGCGGGAGGGAGGCGAGGTCAAAAGACCAGCTCATCCCTATACGCTTTTCTGCGTTTAAGGCACTTAAACTTCTGAAACTGTAAGAAAAAACAGTCAGGATTTGACTAACCATCGGATAACACCACCGATGTATGAGAGATGACCGAATGTCATATGCGCTCCCCCCCCCCTCCTTCCTGGGAGGAAGAGTCGACTGACCTCAATGTCCTATACGCTCTCTACGTACAAGTGCCATGTACTACAGGACAGAGACGAAAAAGCCCCATTTTCGTAACTCTCAACAATGAACCACACAAATACACAAACCATCACCATATTAATAACGGGTAATCGTGACAATACAATCAACAACGGACAACACATGAACAAGACTGACCTTGTTGAAATGGCTGCTGACATCATCTTCCCATTGGTAAAGACTGATGCAGGCCCAAAAAAGTGGGTGTTTCCATAAATTAATTGTGAAATATATAAGTAATGAGGAAAAACCTCCTCAAAAAATATAACCAAGTTATTTTTTCAAAATCGACAAGGCGAGAGGATTAGAGGTGTCACGGAGATAATGGTCTGTAAAACTTGACTCACAGTGCCACTGAGCCACCGACATAATATCATCCACAGGGACCCCATTAAATAGGGCCGTGGATGTCACTACGCCGCGGACACTGTGAGCCTTGGCCACGTCAACCTGCTTCCCGGTGGCGGATTTATGGCAAAACTGAATGCATTCCACAATCCACCTGGAAATGGTGTCCTTAGAAGCCCTGCCATGGGGTTCAATATATGACAACCATAACGCTGACTGGTCGGTGCGCCACTCCGCCGTACGTTGTTTGTACCGGCGCAGCGCCCGGACGGGACACCATGCTTTAGAATTAGGATCATATCTAGTTAAAGCAGGCAAAATAATAGGTTGACCTGGATATTTCAACGACTGATTTTTAGCCAAGAAATTAATCCTAGGTAGCAGCTTAAGGCCTTCCCCTGAAACCACAAAATGGTCATCCTCGGCTGATAAGGCATGAATTTCACTCCTACGCCTAGCCGAGGCCGCAGCAATTAAAAACACAGTCTTCAGTGTTAATAGTTTCATAGAAATGGAACTAAGTGGTTCAAAAGGCTTATCACCTAGTACTTGAAGCACTAGCGATAAACTCCAAGACGGAATCACAGGTGGATTCCTTGGTCTTAGATTGCCCATGCCTTTAATTAATACATTTAATGTATTTACTTCATCACTTCCCCTCTTAGCCAAGCAAGGAATAACAGACATTAATGCTGACTTATAACCAGCAATAGAGTTAGGCTTGAGGCCATAGGCATCATAGAGGTGACAGAGGAAATCAGCTACTACTTGAATAGATGAATCCATTGGATCAATACATCTTTTTGAGCACCATTCTGCAAATCTGTTGATTTTATAATTATATGCTCTGGAGGTTGACCCCCTCCTGGCTTTGGCCATAAACATGGCTGCTTGCTCAGAAAAGCCCTCCTTAATTCTAGATTCCTTGACAACATCCACGCAGTCAATCTGAACATTGACGGATTGTTGTGAAGGGCCTTGCCCTGGAAGATAATATCGTCCATCAGAGGCAGAGGAACCGGATTGCAGACCAGAAGGTCCAGCAGATCCGTATACCATGATCGGCTTGGCCAATCCGGGGCGATCAGAAGCACTTGGCATTCCTCTTGTCTGATTTTCTGAAGAATTTTTGGAATCAGGATTGCTGGAGGGAATGCGTATGCATACATTCTCCCCCAGCTGATAGCTAACGCATCTGTTGCGAAAGCGCTTGGATCCGGAATCGGAGAGACGTACGTCGTCATCTTCGCATTCTTCTTCGTTGCGAACAAATCGATATTGGGTTTCCCCCAATGGTCGAACAGACGATCCGCCACACATTGATTTAGTTGCCATTCCGTGGGTAAAACACTCATCCTTCGGCTCAATGAGTCTGCTAGCAGGTTTAACCTTCCCGGAATATGAACTGCTTTCAAGGTAATCTGGTGATCCAGACACCAACAAAGCAGTTTCCATGTCATCATACAGAGACTGGGCGACTTCGTTCCGCCCTGGCGGTTTATGTAAGTCACAACTGTTGAGTTGTCTGAACGAATAAGAACAATCTTGCCCTGAACTTTCTGTAAGAAATGTTCCAGGCCCAGGACTACTGCTTTTAGCTCCAGTAGATTTATATGTTCCTTTGACTGTTCCAGATTCCAAAGCCCTGATATCGTGGACTCTTCCAGGCAAGCACCCCAGCCCTCCATCGATGCATCTGTATACACAGTCACCTGAGGGTGGGGAGGGGTTAGCAAAACCCCCGGCAAGAGATTCTCTGTATTCAACCACCATTGCAGGTGGTGAATCAGAGGCGCCAACACTGACACATTCGAGTCCAGCGAACCTGTACTCTGGGTCCATTGTGTCATGAGAAATAACTGGATCGGCCGCCTGCGTAAGGCGGCCTGAGGAATGACTGGTTCCAATGAAACCATCAACCCCAGCATTCTCAAGTAAACCCGTGCCAGGACATGACGACTGTCGCACACTGACTGAATTAATGAGATGAGTTTCTGAACTCTCTCCTGAGTAGAATAAACATATCCTGTCTCTAGATCGAAGAACATCCCCAGGTAAACAAACTTCTGGGATGGAGTCAGCTCTGATTTTGGGAAATTGATCATCCAGCCTAAGTCTGTGAGAGTTTTCAAAACAATCTCCAGATTGGCCGACAAACTTTCCCGGGTGTGCGCTTTCAACAGCCAGTCGTCTATGTACGTGTGGACTGCTATGCTTCTCCTGCGGAGGTATGCTGTGATCGCAAGAACCACACGGGTGAAAACCTGAGGAGCCGTGGAAATTCCGAAGGGCAACACCCTGAATTCCCACTGTCTGCCCTGGAATGCAAATCTCAGGAAGCGACAGAAACTCCCGTGGATGGGGATGTGGAAATACGCGTCCTTCAAATCCATCGACGCCGTCCACATCCCCCTCTCCAACCCCGCCAACACCGAGCGCACCGTTTCCATCTTGAAACTGGGCGTCTCGATGAACTTGTTCAATGGCTTGAGGTTGAGAATCGGTCTCCACCCTCCGGTGCGTTTTGTTACTAAGAACAGGGTTGAATAGAAGCCCGGACACCTTTGTGCCGGCTGAATAGCTCCCTTTTGTACGAGGGAATTTATCTCCTCCTCGATACACAACCTTTGCTCTGGATCTCTTGGAATGGGAGTCCAGACTGGCACTAGAGACAGTCGCGACGGCGGGCCTGTCATCCACTCTGGATGATACCCGACGGAAAGCCATCGCAAGAGTAAACGGTCCTGAGTTAACCGTTCCCACTCTTGCATGTGGTCGGCTAGCCGGCCTCCCACCGGTCCACCTAGGGACCGCGGTGGACACGAGGCATGCAAGAGCGGCACTGTCTCCGTCGCCATACACACCGGAGTGGTTCTTACCGCGGTAAGCGTCCTGTCAGGACCGATAACCACGCCCAGATCCTCGCGCACCCCGCCCCGCCCCGCGCGCACCTTGGTGCGCAGGCGGCTGCCTGGCTGACGGCGCTTGAGGAACCTGCGCCCCCCTCGCTGCTGGCCGAATCGCACGCGGCCGAGGCCGACGCTGCGACGGTGGCTGGCCTCTGACTTGGCCAGCACCACCTCGAGCCTGCAGGGGACGATACGCAGGGGCCGCGGCGCGAACGTTAGCATGACGCAGCACCTCAAACTGCTCGCGCAGCGCCCTCTGGTTATTCACCAGGGTGACCGTCTCCTGGAGGTGTCGACATCCCTCACCTCCAAAAAGACCAGGACCCGTCATAGGCGTACGCAGTAGCCTATTGTACAGGTCCTGAGACGGGCACAGATTGTCCAGGGCAAACGTGCGTCTTGCCCGGACACTCCTGGTCACCGCCCGAGTCATACAGTCCAGCGCCAGGTTAATACCATCCTGGATGGCTCGCTGGACCGTGACCGGACTTGGCTGGCGCGATGCGGATGCCGTTACTACCCCCTGTAACAGCTGGGAGACGTGGGACAGAGCGGCAATCGAAGCCCTCCCACTCTCCTCCGCATCACGCAACGCGGTATTCGCCGAACGCAACGCGTTCGAGCACAAGACCCCCGTGTCAGAACGGGAGCCTGGCCGCGCATCCTCACCCAAAGCCGCGCGGTCATCCACGCTGGGCTTGGGTACCACACCGTACCGCTGGTAATCCAGGGGCACGATGCGACAACGCCTGGCCACCTCGCGAGGGGCCTTCGCGAGACGTCCACTCGACTTAATGGACGACTCCGCCGCCTCGAACATGTCAACGACATGCTCTGCCAGCGGCAGAGAAGGCATAGCGTTAGCAGTAGGCTTACCAGCTAACCACGGCCTGTGTTCACGCTGGCTAGCCGACTGCTCCACGGGCAGATCAGGCCTAACGCTCACCAACCACTGGCAAGCGTCAGACCAATCCTCCTCCGTGGCTAACTGCGAGCGCTCTACAAGACGGGGGCCTTCGTCTTCCTCCTGAGCGCAAGCAGCAGAGCTTGACGGCGGGTACGCTGATACACCTGGCAAGCCAGGGAAAACATGCGGGCCTGACAGCACCGGCATGACAATATCACTGGTTTGACCAGGAGCAGGCGCCGTGGCAGAGCGCGGGGCATATACCGCCCCACCACGGGCCCGGCCAGCACCAGCAACACCCTCGGCAAGCCGAGGTATGCGGTACCGCTGGCCATCAGCAGCGCCCTGGGCCACCACCTGAGCCGCGGACTCTACTCCAGGGTGAGTAAAACCGTGGAAGAAGCCGCCTGTATTCCCCGCGAGGGGTGCACAAACGTCTTCATCCATGTCCACGTCGTCAGACGGCGACCCTAGCAGGTAATCCTCATCACCCTGGTCAGAAAGATTAGACCCCGGGTCAGCAAAGAGAGCTAACCCGGGCTGACCAGGAACGGTGCCATAGGAGGTACTGGCCACCGCGGCGTGCGGATACCCCTGGACTGATAAGCAGCCCGCGGGTTCCAGCGACAACCGTCCACGGTCCCCTCTCGGCGCGGCAATAAGCCTGCTGCCAGGGTCGTGGAACGCCCCCTCTAATGGGGCCACCTCTGAATCGTCGAACAACGGAAGCGGTCTAAGGAAAACCGATCCAGAGGCGGGGATTACCTGCTCCGAAGCCGATGATGAGGACAGTAAAGGATTTGGTCCAGGAAGCATGCCACGAAGCAACCCTGGAACCAAATCCTTTATTGTCCTCTTCATCTCTCCCAACATCTCGGTCCGGAAGGCCTCCATATCCACCGCGGACGAGACCTTCCCCTTACCCTTCCTACTTACAACCTCTCGTTTCCGCTTCTTCTTCTTCTCCTCCTCTACCACCTTGTCCGTCGCCTGTAAGCAGCACAAGAATTCGGACATTAACTCGCCCCCCCAGTGCTTACATATGTCACAATTAGCCAAGGGACCACAAGGGCTACATTGATAGCAAAGATGAGGCCAGAACTTATCATGTAGAAAACGTCCACAGGACGCGCAACCCGGTCCCTGAAACAGGGCAAAGGACAAGGAGTATGAGCAAACTAGTTAAGGTTAGACACTCAAACCACTCAAAGAGAAGGAAAACGATCATAAAGATCAATATACATCAGAAACCAGCATAGCGACTTGAATTGCTGATAAATACATAGCCAGGCTGATTATGACGTCATTAATCCCGTGACAGGAAAAATTCGATCCCAACAAAACATCCAAGTGCAAGGACGAATTGTATGCTGAATGGATACGTCGACTACACAACCATCAGATACATATAGATAACTCTTTTCTGGCAAAAATGTTAATTATCTCCCTTTGCTTACTATAATTAACATCACCACATTATCAATAACTAGATACCTGACACTTTGTATAGACAAACCATCCAACGTGACGAACCGGAGAACTCCACCATCTGCACGCCTCTTAACTCTCTCCACCTCATGGGGAAGGAATTGGATCAAGAGGGCAAAGTGAGAAGACCTTTATACTAGGCCTCCAACTCACTGGACATAATTTTTCATTTGGTTAGATAACCTAACAGTGTTAGTAGGAAATGGAACCATGGTGGAGAGAAAACTAACTCTCTGCTGCTGTGATGCCACCACCTAGCGTCATACAGACCTGTGGACATAAACAGAAAGAGAAATTAGCCTTAGGTAGCACCGAGTTGACATAAACCAACTAACCAAGGCGCTTATCACGGTAAACGCGAGTCCCGGAAACACAATACACCGGGAAGAAAAACTCGCTAATTTTACTAGAAGTCACCTGATTTAAAGGTCCTAAGTCCCCCTTTGGCGAAGTGATCCTTCCTGCCATCCAAATCAGTGACTATCACTCCAAAATAACACCACTTAAACAGTTTAAGAGTAAGAAAAAGCTTTTGCACAAAAAGACATGTGTGATCTCTCTGCCAATAATCTAGCAAAGAGGAAGTGCTAGTCTGCGCATGCGCGGTGGTGGGGCTGGCATCCGCCAGACTACGCTCTGACTCCCTGCCCAGTAGGGGCACCTAACTGTTTTAAATCTGAGTGTTTATTGAGTGAAAGCCAATATTTAGCAATATCAAAAGTATTAGGGAGGTAAGTATACTCTTGAAGTGAAAGGCGTACGACCAACGTAACATCATGGAAGAAGTTCCATTTGGTGGAGGTTCCGTTATGATATGGGGGGGGGGGGGGGGCATCTCATTTGGTTGTAAGCTGGATCTGTTGACTGTACCTGGAACACTAAATGGACAAAGATATCAAGATTCCATACTGGATAGAGTTGTGGTCCCTCATTTTGTAAATCATGCACCTGGAACCCACCCTATATTCATGGATGACAACGCCCGACCACATCGTGCTAGAGCTGTGCATGAATACCTCCGCCAGAATGCCATCGAAACCCTACCATGGCCAGCAAGGAGCCCTGACATGAACCCTATTGAGCATATCTGGGACATTCTGGGAAACATGGTGAGAAGGAGGGATCCTCCTGTGCAGAACCTACAGGAATTAACAGACGCACTCCATCTTGAATGGCAACGAATACCACAATGGCGTATCAGTCGGTTGGTGACCAGCATGAGACGTCGTGTCCAGGCCGTCATCCAGGCACAAGGTGGATATACCCGGTATTAATAATGACAGTCTCAAACTCGTGCACAGATGTTAAACTTCGTTTTCAGACACCATTAATGACAATCTAGCCACGTGTGTCAACTGTAGGGCAATAGTTGTCAGTTGTGTCAACGTAACCATATTCAGGCCTCGTTTTCAAGTTCAAACAAAAACATACAGTGTTTCCCCACCATCATAATCAGCATTCCTCTAGTTGCATTATTACCTCTTGCACTAAGATGGATGGGTACATAAATGTTTATGCTATTGCTTTCTTCATAGCACATGAATATACCCTCGCATGTGCGTAAAAATAGGGTGGTGCTTAACTTTTGCACAGGTGTATAGTTATTAAACATGAAGCAATAATATTTAGAAAACATTTTAAATGAAAGTAGGAGCAGATTGCCATGTTCTTACCTGAACAGTCAAATCGATTTCAAAATGACTAAAAGGAGATTAATTATAGCAAATAACAGGATTACAACATTGACGTTTCATTGAATATTACAGACATTCTTTGTCTGGACGGTAGTGCAAAGAGTCTTTGGTATACAAGAACTAAACCTGGTCTATGGATGCATTATACACTGAAAGTGTGTTGTATATGGAAAGTATCTCAGCATGACCTAGTTTTCATGGTTCACTGAAAATAAACGAAATCAAGGATTTCTTTTTTCATGAGAGAGTTGATACTTACCTCCCTAATACTCTTTGATATTGCTAAATATCGGCGTTCACTCAATAAACACTCAGAATAAAAACAGTTAGGTGCCCCTACTGGGCAGGTAGTCAGAGTGTAGTCCGGCGGATGCCAGCCCCACCACCGCGCATGCGCCGACTACCACTTCCTCTGACTAATTTATTGGCTGACACACATGCAATTATTAAGAGCCTGAAGACCGAGCCTCTGTAGGGTGGAGAGGCCGGGTCCATATTAGGGAGGTAAGTATCAACTCTCTCGTGAAAAAAGAAATCCTTGATTTCGTTTATTTCACTTCATGAGTATACTTACCTCCCTAATACTCTTTGATATTGCCAGAATTCGACAGGGAATTCGGCGGGAGGGAGGCGAGGTCAAAAGACCAGCTCTTCCCTATACGCTTTTCCGCGTTTACGGCACTTAAACCTCTGAAACTGTGTGAAAACACAGTCAGGATATGATGAACATCGGCTAACACAAACCGATGGATGAGAGATGACCGAATGTCATATGCGCTCCCCCCCCCCTCCTGGGAGGAAGACTCGAATGATCTCAATGTCCCATACGCTCTCTACGTACCCGTGCCATGTACTATAGGACAGAGACGAAAAGGCTCCATTTTCGTATACTCTCAATGATGAACCACATCAATACACAATCCATCACCATATTAATAACAAAATGTATCGTGACAATACAATCAACAATGAACAACACATGAACAAGACTGACCTTGTTGAACTTGGCTGCTGTCATCATCTTCCCAGTGGTGAAGGCTGATGCAGTCCCAAAAAGTGGTTGTTTCCATTAATTAATTGTGATATATATAAGCAATGAGGAAACCTCATCAAAAAACATACAAGTGATTATTTTTTCAAAATCGACAAGGCGAGAGGATTTGAGGAGTCACGGAGATAATGGTCTGTAAAACTTGACTCACAGTGCCACTGAGCAACGGACATAATGTCATCCACAGGGACCCCATTAAATAGGGCAGTGGATGTCACTACGCCGCGGACACTGTGAGCCTTGGCCATGTCAACCTGCTTCTCGGTGGCTGATTTATGACAAAACTGAATACATTCTACAATCCACATGGAAATGGTGTCCTTAGACGCCCTGCCATGGGGTTCAATATATGACAACCATAACGCTGACTGGTCTGTCCGCCACTCTGATGTACGTTGTTTGTACCGAAGCAGCGCCCGGACGGGACACCATGCTTTAGAATTAGGATCATATCTAGTTAAAGCTGGCAAAAAAATAGGTTGACCTGGATATTTCAAAGACTGATTCTTAGCCAAGAAATTAATGCTAGGTAGCAGCTTAAGGCCTTCCCCTGTAACCACAAAACGGTCTTCCTCGGCTGATAAGGCATGAATTTCACTCCTACGCCTAGCCGAGGCCGCAGCAATTAAAAATACAGTTTTAAGAGTTAACAGTTTCAAAGAAATGGAACTAAGTGGTTCAAAAGGCTTATCTCCTAGTACCTGAAGCACTAGAGATAAACTCCAAGATGGAATCACTGGGGGATTCCTTGGTCTTAGATTGCCCATGCCTTTAATTAATACATTTAATGTACTTACTTCATCACTCCCCCTATTAGCCAAGCAAGGGATAACAGTCATTAAAGCTGATTTATAACCAGCAATAGAGTTATGCTTGAGGCTATAGGCATCATACAGGTGACAGAGGAAATCAGCTACTACCTGAATAGATGATTCCATTGGATCAATACATCTTTTTGAGCACCACTCTGCAAATCTGTTGATTTTATAATTATATGCTCTGGAGGTTGACCCCCCCTGGCTTTGGCCATAAACATGGCTGCTTGCTCAGAAAAGCCCTCCTTAATTCTAGATTCCTTGACAACATCCACGCAGTCAATCGGAACATTGACGGATTGTTGTGAAGGGCCTTGCCCTGGAAGATAATGTCGTCCATCAGAGGCAGAGGAACCGGATTGCAGACCAGAAGGTCCAGCAGATCCATATACCATGATCGGCTTGGCCAATCTGGGGCGATCAGAAGCACTTGGCACTCCTCCTGTCTGATTTTCTGAAGAATTCTTGGAATCAGGATTGCTGGAGGGAATGCGTATGCATACATTCCCACCCAGCTGATAGCTAATGCATCTGTTGCGAATGCGGTTGGGTCTGGAATCTGAGAGACGTACGTCGTCATCTTCGCATTCTTCTTCGTTGCGAACAAATCGATGTTGGGTTTCCCCAAATGGTCGAACAGACGATCCGCCACAGATTGATTTAGTTGCCATTCCGTCGGTAAAACACTCATCCTTCGGCTCAATGAGTCTGCTAGCAGATTTAACCTTCCCGGAATATGAACTGCTTTCAAGGTAATCCTGTGATCCAGGCACCAACAAAGCAGTCTCCATGTCATCATACAGAGACTGGGCGACTTCGTTCCGCCCTGGCGGTTTATGTAAGTCACAACTGTTGAGTTGTCTGAACGAATAAGAACAATCTTGCCCTGAACTAAACGAAATCAAGGATTTCTTTTTTCATGAGAGAGTTGATACTTACCTCCCTAATACTTTTGATATTGCTAAATATCGGCTTTCACTCAATAAACACTTAGATTAAAACAGCTAGGTGCCCCTACTGGGCAGGGAGTCAGAGTATAGTCTGGCGGATGCCAGCCCCACCACCGCGCATGCGCAGACTAGCACTTCCTCTGACTAATTTATTGGCTGATACACATGCAACTATTAAGAGCCTGAAGACCGAGCCTCTGTGGGGTGGAGAGGCTGGGTCCGTATCTAGGGAGGTAAGTATCAACTCTCTCATGAAATAAACGAAATCAAGGATTTCTTTTTTCACGAGAGAGTTGATACTTACCTCCCTAATACTTTTGATATTGCTAAATATTGGCTTTCACTCAATAAAACACTCAGATTAAAAACAGTTAGGTGCCCCTACTGGGCAGGTAGTCAGAGGTAGTCCGGCGGATGCCAGCCCCACCACCGCGCATGCGCCGACTACTACTGCCTCTGACTAATTTATTGGCTAACACATGCAACTACCAAGAGCCTGAAGACCGAGCCTCTGTGGGGTGGAGAGGCCGGGTCCATATCTAGGGAGGTAAGTATCAACTCTCTCGTGAAAAAAGAAATCCTTGATTTCGTTTATTTCACATCTAGAGTATACTTACCTCCCTAATACTTTTGATATTGCCAGAATTCGAAAGTGAATCTGGCGGGAGGGAGGCGAGGTCAAAAGACCAGCTCTTCCCTATACGCTTTCACGCGTTTAAGGCACTTATGACGTCTGAAATGTGTGAGAACACAGTCAGGATTTGACAAACCATCGGATAACACAACCGATGCATGAGAGATGACCGAATGTCATATGCGCTCCCCCCCCCCTCCTGGGAGGAAGACTAGATGACCTCAATGTCCTATACGCTCTCTACGTACTAGTGCCAAGTACTATAGGACAGAGACGAAAAGGCTCCATTTTCGTATACTCTCTATGATGAACCACCTCCTACATAAACCATCACCATATTAATAATAATGGGTAACGTGACAATACAAGTAACAATGAACAACACATGAACAAGACTGACCTTGTTGAACTTGGAAGCTGTCATCATGATCCCAGTAGAGAAGCCTGATGCAGTCCCGACAAGTGGTTGTTACCATCGCTAAATTGCGAAGTATATAAGCAATGCGGAAGCACTCCTCACAAAATGTAAAAGCGATTAATGTTTCAAAATCGACAAGGCGAGAGGGTTAGAGGTGTCACGGAGGTAATGGTCTGTAAAACTTGACTCACAGTGCCACTGAGCCACGGACATAATGTCATCCACAGGGACCCCACTAAACAGGGCAGTGGATGGCACGACACCGCGGACACTGTGAGCCTTGGCCACATCAACCTGTCTCCCGGTGGTGGATTTGTGACAAAACTGAATACACTCCACAATCCACCTAGAAATGGTGTCCTTAGATGCCCTGCCATGGGGTTCAATATATGACAACCATAAAGCTGATAGGTCGGTACGCCACTCCGAAGTACGCTGTTTGTACCGGAGTAGCGCCCGGACGGGGCACCATGCTTTAGAATTAGGATCATATCTAGTTAAAGATGGCAAAAAAATAGGTTGACCTGGATATTTCAATGACTGATTCTTAGCCAAGAAATTAATCCTAGGTAGAAGCTTAAGGCCTTCCCCTGTAACAACAAAACGGTCATCCTCGGCTGATAAGGCGTGAATCTCACTCCTACGCCTTGCCGAGGCCGCAGCAATTAAAAATACAGTTTTAAGCGTTAACATTTTCATAGAAATGGAACTAAGTGGTTCAAAAGGCTTATCTCCTAGTACCTGAAGCACCAGAGATAAACTCCAAGACGGAATCAGTGGAGGATTCCTTGGTCATAGATTGCCCATGCCTTTAATTAATACATTTAATGTACTTACTTCATCACTCCCCCTATTAGCCAAGCAAGGGATAACAGTCATTAATGCTGATTTGTAACCAGCAATAGAATTAGGCTTGAGGCTATAGGCATCATATAGGTGACAGAGGAAATCAGCCACTACCTGAATAGATGAGTCCATTGGATCAATACCTCTTTTTGAGCACCACTCTGCAAATCTGTTGATTTTATAATTATATGCTCTGGAGGTTGACCCCCTCCTGGCTTTGGCCATAAACATGGCCGCTTGCTCAGAAAAGCCCTCCTTAATTCTAGATTCCTTGACAACATCCACGCAATCAATCTGAACATTGACGGATTGTCGTGAAGGGCCTTGCCCTGGAAGATAAGGTCGTCCATCAGAGGCAGAGGAACCGGACTGCAGACCAGAAGGTCCAGCAGATCCGTATACCACGATCGGCTTGGCCAATCCGGGGCGATCAGAAGCACTTGGCACTCCTGCTGCCTGATTTTCTGAAGCACCTTTGGAATCAGGATTGCTGGAGGGAATGCGTATGCATACATTCCCCCCCAGCTGATAGCTAACGCATCTGTTGCGAAAGCGCTTGGGTCTGGAATCGGAGAGACGTACGTCGTCATCTTCGCATTCTTCTTCGTTGCGAACAAATCGATGTTGGGTTTCCCCCAATGGTCGAACAGACGATCCGCCACACATTGATTTAGTTGCCATTCCGTGGGTAAAACACTCATCCTTCGGCTCAATGAGTCTGCTAGCAGATTTAGCCTTCCCAGAATATGAACTGCCTTCAAGGTGATCCCATGATCTAGGCACCAACAAAGCAGTTTCCATGTCATCATACAGAGACTGGGCGACTTCGTTCCGCCGTGGCGGTTTATGTAAGTCACTACTGTTGAGTTGTCTGAACGAATTAGAACAATCTTGCCCTGAACTTTCTGTAAGAAATGTTCCAGGCCCAGGACTACTGCTCTTAGCTCTAGTAGATTGATATGTTCCTTGGACTGATCCAGATCCCAAAGCCCTGATATTGTGGACTCTTCCAGACAAGCTCCCCACCCCTCCATCGATGCATCTGTATACACAGTCACCTGAGGGTGGCGAGGGGTTAGCAAAACCCCCGGCAAGAGATTCTCTGTATTCAACCAACATTGCAGGTGGTGAATCAGAGGCGCCAACACTGACACGTTCGAGTCCAGCGAACCTGAACTCTGGGTCCACTGTGTCATGAGAAACAACTGGATCGGGCGCCTGCGCAAGGCGGCCTGCGGAATGACTGGTTCCAATGAAACCATCAACCCCAGCATTCTCAAGTAAACCTGTGCCAGGACATGACGACTGTCGCACACCGACTGTATTACTGAGATGAGTCTTTGAACCCTCTCCTGAGTGGGATAAACATATCCTATCTCCAGATCGAAGAACATGCCCAGGTAAACAAACTTCTGGGATGGAGTTAGCTCTGATTTTTGGAAATTGACTATCCAGCCCAAGTCCGTGAGAGTTTTCAAAACAATCTCCAGATTGGCCGATAACGTTTCCCGGGTGTGTGCTTTCAACAGCCAGTCGTCTATGTACGTGTGGACTGCTATGCTTCTCCTGCGGAGGTATGCGGTGATCGCAAGAACCACACGGGTGAAAACCCGAGGAGCCGTGGAAATTCCGAAGGGTAACACCCTGAATTCCCACTGTCTGCCCTGGAATGCAAATCTCAGGAAGCGACGGAAACTCCTCGCTATGGGGATGTGGAAATAAGCATCCTACAAATCTATTGAAGCTGTCCACATTCCCTTCTCCAACCCCGCCAACACCGAGCGCACAGTCTCCATCTTGAAACTGGGCGTCTCTATGAACTTGTTCAACGGCTTGAGGTTGAGAATAGGTCTCCACTCTCCGGTGTTTTTTGTTACTAAGAACACGGTTGAATAGAAGCCCGGACACTTTTGTGCCGGCTGAATTGCTCCTTTTTGTATAAGGGAATTTATCTCCTCCTCGATACACAACCTTTGCTCTGGATCTCTCGGATTTGGAGTCCAGATTGGCACCAGAGACAGCCGCGATGGCGGGCCTGTCATCCAATCGGGATGATATCCGACTGAAAGCCATCGCAAGACTAAACGGTCCTGAGTCAACCGCTCCCACTCTTGCATGTGGTCGGCCAACCGGCCTCCCACCGGTCCACCTAGGGAGAGAGGTGGACATAAGGAGTGCAAGAGTGGCACTGTCTCCTTCGCCAGAAACACCGGAGTGGTTCTCACCGCGGTAACCGGCCCATCAGGCACGATTACCACGACCAGATCCTCGCGCGCCATGCCCAGCACCGCGCGCACCTCGGTGCACGGGTGGAAGTGAGTGGGTGGCTGCCTGTGCCTGAGGAGCCTGCGCCCCCCTCACTGCTGGCCAAATCGCACGCGGCCGAGACAGACGCTACGCTGGTGGCTGGCCTCTGACCCGGCCACCCCCCACCTCGAGCCTGCAGGGGACAATACGCAGGGGGTGCTGCACGAACGTGCTCCCTACGGAGCACTTCAAACTGCTCGCGCAGCGCCCTCTGGTTATTGACCAGAGTAACCGTCTCCTGGAGGTGCCTACATCCCTCACCTCCAAAGAGACCAGGACCTGTCATAGGCATACGCAGTAGCCTATTATACAGGTCCTGGGATGGGCACAGGTTGTCCAAGGCAAACGTGCGCCTCGCCCGGACACTCCTGGTCACCGCCCGAGTCATGCAGTCCAGAGCCAGGTTGATACCATCCTGGATGGCTCTCTGGACTGTGACCGGGCTCGGTTGGCGCGATGCGGATGCTGTTACCACCCCCTGTAACAGCTGGGAGACGTGGGACAGAGCCGCAATAGAAGCTCTCCCACTCTCCTCCACATCACGCAATGCGGCATTTGCCGAACGCAACGCGTTCAAGCACAAAGCTCCCGTGTCAGAACGGGAGCCTGGCCGCGCATCCTCGCCCAAAGCCGCGTGGTCATCCACGCTAGGCTTGGGCACCACACCGTACCTCTGGTAATCCACGGGCACGATGCGGCAATGCCTTGCCACCTCGCGAGGGGCCTTCGCGAGACGCCCATTCGCCTTGATGGACGTCTCCGCCGCCGAGAACATAACGACGATATGCTCTACTAACGGCAGAGATCGCATAGCGCTAGCAGTGGCCTTACCAGCTAACCACGGCCTGTGGTCACGCTGGCTAGCCGACTGCTCCACGGGAAGGTCTGGCCTAACCCGTACCAGCCATTGGCAAGCATCAGACCAATCCTCCTCCGGGGCTAGCTGCGAGTGCTCTACAAGACGTCTCGTCTTCCTCCTGAGAACAAGCAGCAGAGCTTGACGGCGGATAAGCTGACACTCCTGGCAAGCCAGAGAAAGCATGCGGGCCCGAAAGAGCAGGCATGCTAATCTGACTGGCTTGACCAGGAGCAGGTGCCGCGGTAGAGCGTGGGGCAGATACCGGCCCACCACGGCCCCGGCCAGCACCAGCAATACTCTCGGAAAGCCGAGGTATGCGGAAAAGCTGGCCATCATCGCCGACCAGGGCCACCTTCTGAGCCGTGAAATCTACTCCTGCGTGAGTAGAACCACGGAACATGTCACCTGTATTCCCCGCGAGGGGTGCACAGACGTCATACTCCATGGTCACGTCCTCAGACGGTGACCCTAACAGAAAATCCTCTTCTTCCTGGCCAGAAAGATTAGACTCCGGGTCAGCAAAGAGAGCTAACCCGGACTGGCCAGGAAAGGTACCATAGGAGGTACCCAACATCTCACTACGGAAGGCCTCCATGTCCACTGAAGACGAGGCCTTCCTCTTACTCTTCTTACTTACTACCTCTCTTTTCTGCTTCCTCTCCTCTTCCACCACCTTGTCCTTAGCCTGCAAGCATAAAAACTCGGCCATTAGCTCGCCCCCCCCAATGCTTACATATCTCACAATTGAGCAATGGCCCACAGGGGCTACATTGAAAACAGAGATGAGGTATGAATTTTTCCTTAAGGAAACGTTCACAGGACGGGCAACCAGGCCTTTGAAACAGGACAAAAGACGAGGACAATGAGTAATTTTGTTACGGTTAGAAACTCAAAACCAACTAAAAGAGAGGAAAAGATCATAAAGATCACTAATCAACTGAAAACCAGCGTTGGACAAACTTTAATTGTTAAAAAAGAGCAAGGCTGATTATGATGTCATTAATCCCATGACAGAAATTAAATCGATTCGAAACAAGCATCCAGGTGTAAGGACGAATTGTATTCATAAGCAGAACATCTTCAGGATAGATATTCAGACTACACAACATCAGATACACAATGATAACAATGGCAATTATAGTTAATTTTCCTTTTAAATAATTAACATCACCTCATATCATTAACTAGATACCTGACACTTTGTATAGACAAACCATCCAACGTGATGAACTGGAGCACTCCACCAAGACTACGCCTCTTAACTCTCCACCTTAGGGGAAGGAATTGGATCAAGAGGGCAAAGTGAGAAGACCTTCATATGAGGCCTCCGAATCACTGGACATAGACTTTTTGGTTAAGTAACCTAACAGTATTAGTAGGAAATGGAACCTTGGTGGAGAGAAACAAACCCTCTGATGCTGTGATGTCCATTACATATCCTGACAGATAACTGTGGACATAAACACAAAGAGAGATTAGTATGATATAGCACCTTGTTGAAATAAAACAACTAAACTAGGCGCTTATAACGGTAAACGCGAGTCCCGGAAACACATTACACCGGGAAAAACTCGCTAATTTTAATAGAAGTCACCTGATGGATAGGTCCTGGGCCCTCCTCCGGCGAAAGTACTCTCTCCGACATCACAAACAGGCTTGAACTTCTTATTTTATAGGTTAATATGACTTGTAAACGAGTAGAAAAGTGTAAAGCACAAAAACATGTGTTCACTCTCTGCCAATAAATTAGCAAAGAGGAAGTGGTAGTCAGCGCATGCGCGGTGGTGGGGCTGGCATCCGCCGGACTACACTCTGACTACCTGCCCAGTAGGGGCACCTAACTGTTTTTATTCTGAGTGTTTATTGAGTGAACGCCGATATTTAGCAATATCAAAGAGTATTAGGGAGGTAAGTATACTCTTGAAGTGAAATAACAGAAACCTTTTGTCCAGACTCTAGTTTCAAGTGTCTTTGGTATACAGGAACTAACTTGGTGTATGCATACTACTTTGAATGTGCGCAGTGTATGAAAAAAATGTCAGTATGATCTACTTCCATGGATCACTGACAATTATGGCAAATTTTTCTCTGGGCTGTAATTTCACGAGGTTTTGGTATACGGGAACTAAACTTGGTGTATTATAGTGTGAAGTTGTGTTGTGTATGAAAGTAGGTCAGCATCTGGGCCATAGTTTCAAGCCTTTCCCTGCAGAGTATGCCTTTGGGGAGCATCCATCAGTTTACTGATTTGTTGTGTTCTTATACACCTCCTCACATAAATGCAAATACCTTCTTCCACTTACAGGGCAAGGGAAATGTTTTATATGATTCACTTGTACAGAGACTGAAATGGATCAAGGGAATACATACCTTCATTATATGTGAAAGTGAATCCTGTTGATGGCACCAGAGCGCTGGACAGAAGCACAATATACAAGACTGAGCCAGAAGAGGTAACACTGATAGGACTTATAGATCCTGTAAAACCTGTCTCAGAATGCAATGCTGCTGCTGTCTCATTATTTCCATCATAAACCTGATGTTTAAAGTACAGTCACAATGTCATATTAGAAACATGACTGATAAATTCAATTTTATTGACAGATTCATTTTAGAAAGCAGATCAAGGGGCATATTGTTGTTGTTATTGTTTCAGGCGCACAGCAACTAAGATGCTCAGTGAGATCCAAAGTGCTCATGGGCCATGATGCTCACCTGTCTAAAATGTCAACTCTTGAGCCATGTCATATATAGCTTCATATTCACCAAGCCAGAATTCTAGTGGTCAATTCTCAGACATATTAACCAAGCCAGTGTCTAGTGGTCAATACTCAGACATATTACCAAGCCAGCATTCTAGTGGTCACTATCCAGACATATTAACCAAGCCAGTGTTCTAGTGGTCAATACTCAGACATATTCCCTAAGCCAGTGTTCTAGTGGTCAATACTCAGACATATTAACCAAGCTAGCATTCTAGTGGTCACTATCCAGACATATTAACCAAGCCAGTGTTCTAGTGGTCAATACTCAGACATATTACCTAAGCCAGTGTTCTAGTGGTCAATACTCAGACATATTAACCAAGCCAGCATTCTAGTGGTCACTATCCAGACATATTAACCAAGCCAGTGCTCTAGTGGTCAATACTCCGACATATTACCCAAGACAGCATTCTAGAGGTCAATACATAAGACATATTAACGAAGCCCCTGTTTCTAGTAGTCAATACTCACACATATTAACCAAGACAGTGTTCTAGTCATCAATACTCAGACATATTATCCAAGCCAGTGTTCTAGAGGTCAATACTCAGATATATTAATGAAGCCAGTGCTCTAGAGGTCAATACTCAGATATATTAATGAAGCCAGTGTTCTAGAGCTCAATACTCAGACATATTACCCAAGCCAACACTCTAGTCATCAATACTCAGACATATTACCCAAGCCAGTGTTCTAGTGGTCAACATCCAGACATTAACTAAGCAAGCGTTCTAGTCATCAATACTCAGATATATTACCCAAGCCAGTGTTCTAGAGGTCAATACTCAGATATATTAACCAAGCCAACATTCTAGTCATCAATACTCAGACATTTTATCCAAGCCAATGTTCTAGAGGTCAATACTCAGATATATTAATGAAGCCAGTGCTCTAGAGGTCAATACTCAGATATATTAACGAAGCCAGTGTTCTAGAGCTCAATACTCAGACATATTACCCAAGCCAACACTCTAGTCATCAATACTCAGACATATTACCCAAGCCAGTGTTCTAGTGGTCAACATCCAGACATTAACTAAGCAAGCGTTCAAGTCATCAATACTCAGATATATTACCCAAGCCAGTGTTCTAGAGGTCAATACTCAGATATATTAACCAAGCCAACATTCTAGTCATCAATACTCAGACATATTACCCAAGCCAGTGTTCTAGAGGCCAATACTCAGATATATTAACGAAGCCAGTGCTCTAGAGGTCAATGCTCAGATATATTAATGAAGCCAGTGTTCTAGAGGTCAATACTCAGACATATTACCCAAGCCAACACTCTAGTCATCAATACTCAGACATATTACCCAAGCCAGTGTTCTAGTGGTCAATATCCAGACATTAACAAAGCCAGCATTCTAGTCATCAATACTCAGACATATTACCCAAGCCAGTGTGCTAGAGGTCAATACTCAGATATATTAACCAAGCCAACATTCTAGTCATCAATACTCAGACATATTACCCAAGCAAGTGTTCTAGAGGTCAATACTCAGATATATTAATGAAGCCAGTGCTCTAGAGGTCAATACTCAGATATATTAACGAAGCCAGTGTTCTAGAGGTCGATACTCAGACATATTACCCAAGCCAACACTCTAGTCATCAATACTCAGACATATTACCCAAGCCAGTGTTCTAGTGGTCAATATCCAGACATTAACTAAGCAAGCGTTCTAGTCATCAATACTCAGACATATTACCCAAGCCAACATTCTAGTCATCAATACTCAGACATATTAACCAAGCCAGTGTTCTAGTGGTCAATACTCAGACATATTACCAAGCCAGCATTCTAGTGGTCACTATCCAGACATATTAACCAAGCCAGTGTTCTAGTGGTCAATACTCAGACATATTACCAAGCCAGCATTCTAGTGGTCACTATCCAGACATATTAATCAAGCCAGTGTTCTAGTGGTCAATACTCAGACATATTCCCTAAGCCAGTGTTCTAGTGGTCAATACTCAGACATATTACCAAGCCAGCATTCTAGTGGTCACTATCCAGACATATTAACCAAGCCAGTGTTCTAGTGGTCAATACTCAGACATATTACCTAAGCCAGTGTTCTAGTGGTCAATACTAAGACATATTAACCAAGCCAGCATTCTAGTGGTCACTATCCAGACATATTAACCAAGCCAGTGCTCTAGTGGTCAATACTCGGACATATTACCCAAGACAGCATTCTAGAGGTCAATACATAAGACATATTAACGAAGCCCCTGTTTCTAGTAGTCAATACTCACACATTAACCAAGACAGTGTTCTAGTCATCAATACTCAGACATATTATCCAAGCCAGTGTTCTAGTGGTCAATACTCAGATATATTAACCAAGCCAACATTCTAGTCATCAATACTCAGACATATTATCCAAGCCAGTGTTCTAGAGGTCAATACTCAGATATATTAATGAAGCCAGTGCTCTAGAGGTCAATACTCAGATATATTAATGAAGCCAGTGTTCTAGAGCTCAATACTCAGACATATTACCCAAGCCAACACTCTAGTCATCAATACTCAGACATATTACCCAAGCCAGTGTTCTAGTGGTCAACATCCAGACATTAACTAAGCAAGCGTTCTAGTCATCAATACTCAGATATATTACCCAAGCCAGTGTTCTAGAGGTCAATACTCAGATATATTAACCAAGCCAACATTCTAGTCATCAATACTCAGACATTTTATCCAAGCCAGTGTTCTAGAGGTCAATACTCAGGTATATTAATGAAGCCAGTGCTCTAGAGGTCAATACTCAGCTACATTAACGAAGCCAGTGTTCTAGAGCTCAATACTCAGACATATTACCCAAGCCAACACTCTAGTCATCAATACTCAGACATATTACCCAAGCCAGTGTTCTAGTGGTCAACATCCAGACATTAACTAAGCAAGCGTTCTAGTTATCAATACTCAGATATATTACCCAAGCCAGTGCTCTAGAGGTCAATACTCAGATATATTAACGAAGCCAGTGTTCTATAGCTCAATACTCAGACATATTACCCAAGCCAACACTCTAGTCATCAATACTCAGATATATTACCCAAGCCAGTGTTCTAGAGGTCAATACTCAGATATATTAACCAAGCCAACATTCTAGTCATCAATACTCAGACATATTACCCAAGCCAGTGTTCTAGAGGTCAATACTCAGATATATTAACCAAGCCAACATTCTAGTCATCAATACTCAGACATATTACCCAAGCAAGTGTTCTAGAGGTCAATACTCAGATATATTAACGAAGCCAGTGTTCTAGAGGTTGATACTCAGACATATTACCCAAGCCAACACTCTAGTCATCAATACTCAGACATATTACCCAAGCCAGTGTTCTAGTGGTCAATATCCAGACATTAACTAAGCAAGCGTTCTAGTCATCAATACTCAGACATATTACCCAAGCCAACATTCTAGTCATCAATACTCAGACATATTACCCAAGCCAGTGTCCTAGTCATCATTACTCAGACATATTAACCAAGCCAGCGTTCTAGTCATCAATACTCAGACATATTACCCAAGCCAGTGTTCTAGTCATCAATACTCAGACATATTACCTAAGCCAGTGTTCTAGTGGTCAATACTCAGACATATTAACGAAGCCACTGTTTCTAGTAGTCAATACTCACACATATTAACCAAGACAGTGTTCTAGTCATCAATACTCAGACATATTACCCAAGCCAGTGTTCTAGTGGTCAATATCCAGACATTAACAAAGCCAACATTCTAGTCATCAATACTCAGACATATTACCCAAGCCAGTGTTCTAGTGGTCAATATCCAGACATTAACAAAGCCAACATTCTAGTGGTCAATTCTCAGACATATTACCCAAGCCAGTGTTCTAGTGGTCAATATCCAGACATTACCAAAGCCAGCATTCTAGTCATCAATACTCAGACATATTACCCAAGCCAGTGTTCTAGAGGCCAATACTCAGATATATTAACGAAGCCAGTGCTCTAGAGGTCAATACTCTGATATATTAACGAAGCCAGTGTTCTAGAGGTCAATACTCAGACATATTACCCAAGCCAACATTCTAGTCATCAATACTCAGACATATTACCCAAGCAAGTGTTCTAGAGGTCAATACTCAGATATATTAACGAAGCCAGTGCTCTAGAGGTCAATACTCAGATATATTAATGAAGCCAGTGTTCTAGAGGTCGATACTCAGACATATTACCCAAGCCAACACTCTAGTCATCAATACTCAGACATATTACCCAAGCCAGTGTTCTAGTGGTCAATATCCAGACATTAACTAAGCAAGCGTTCTAGTCATCAATACTCAGACATATTACCCAAGCCAACATTCTAGTCATCAATACTCAGACATATTACCCAAGCCAGTGTCCTAGTCATCAATACTCGGACATATTAACCAAGCCGGCGTTCTAGTCATCAATACTCAGACATATTACCCAAGCCAGTGTTCTAGTGGTCAATATCCAGACATTACCAAAGCCAGCATTCTAGTCATCAATACTCAGACATATTACCCAAGCCAGTGTTCTAGAGGTCAATACTCAGATATATTAACCAAGCCAACATTCTAGTCATCAATACTCAGACATATTACCCAAGCCAGTGTCCTAGTCATCAATACTCAGACATATTAATCAAGCCAGCGTTCTAGTCATCAATACTCAGACATATTACCCAAGCCAGTGTTCTAGTCATCAATACTCAGACATATTACCTAAGCCAGTGTTCTAGTGGTCAATACTCAGACATATTAACGAAGCCACTGTTTCTAGTAGTCAATACTCACACATATTAACCAAGACAGTGTTCTAGTCATCAATACTCAGACATATTACCCAAGCCAGTGTTCTAGTGGTCAATATCCAGACATTAACAAAGCCAACATTCTAGTCATCAATACTCAGACATATTACCCAAGCCAGTGTTCTAGTGGTCAATATCCAGACATTAACAAAGCCAACATTCTAGTGGTCAATTCTCAGACATATTACCCAAGCCAGTGTTCTAGTGGTCAATATCCAGACATTACCAAAGCCAGCATTCTAGTCATCAATACTCAGACATATTACCCAAGCCAGTGTTCTAGAGGTCAATACTCAGATATATTAACCAAGCCAACATTCTAGTCATCAATACTCAGACATATTACCCAAGCAAGTGTTCTAGAGGTCAATACTCAGATATATTAACGAAGCCAGTGTTCTAGAGGTTGATACTCAGACATATTACCCAAGCCAACACTCTAGTCATCAATACTCAGACATATTACCCAAGCCAGTGTTCTAGTGGTCAATATCCAGACATTAACTAAGCAAGCGTTCTAGTCATCAATACTCAGACATATTACCCAAGCCAACATTCTAGTCATCAATACTCAGACATATTACCCAAGCCAGTGTCCTAGTCATCAATACTCAGACATATTACCTAAGCCAGTGTTCTAGTGGTCAATACTCAGACATATTAACAAAGCCACTGTTTCTAGTAGTCAATACTCACACATATTAACCAAGACAGTGTTCTAGTCATCAATACTCAGACATATTAACCAAGCCGGCGTTCTAGTCATCAATACTCAGACATATTACCCAAGCCAGTGTTCTAGTCATCAATACTCAGACATATTACCTAAGCCAGTGTTCTAGTGGTCAATACTCAGACATATTAACAAAGCCACTGTTTCTAGTAGTCAATACTCACACATATTAACCAAGACAGTGTTCTAGTCATCAATACTCAGACATATTACCCAAGCCAGTGTTCTAGTGGTCAATATCCAGACATTAACAAAGCCAACATTCTAGTCATCAATACTCAGACATATTACCCAAGCCAGTGTTCTAGTGGTCAATATCCAGACATTAACAAAGCCAACATTCTAGTGGTCAATTCTCAGACATATTACCCAAGCCAGTGTTCTAGTCATCAATACTTAGACATATTACCCAAGCCAGTATTCTAGAGGTGAATACTCAGACATATTAACAAAGCCAGTGTTCTAGAGGTGAATACTCAGACATATTAGCCAAGACAGCATTCTAGTGGTCACTATCCAGACATATTCTTCTCTTCGCCTGCAAGTGGACATTCACAGTGAAAAAGCCTCTCTTCTCTGAACAAAACTTGAGCACTAAATGACCATTGTACAGTTATCTAGAACATAAAGAATAGCTTAAAGATAAGATAAAACATAGTTACTCACCTTAAGATAGTCAACTCCATCTTGAAGTTGAAATTTACTTTCAAAGTTCAATTTCAATGATCGTCTCCTAGGAGATGTGAGTTTCCAAGAACACTTAATGCCGTTTGGGTAAGAAATAACGTCATATCCTGGTGATGTGATCCTTCCATTTGCTTTGCTCAGATCTACAATGCACCCTGGTAAACAAAAGTGAAATATAAACACAGGAAAAACAAAAACAACTTAACTCTCTTAACACAAAAACAACAAACTCTTTATATTAAGCAAAACATTTGGTTTAAGTAATTACATTCTAAACTCTATTGAAGCTGGATCAAACAAAATTAAATATGGGATGCTCAAATATTTTATCAACAATTTTTGCAGAAAGTTTAAATTCAACGTAAAAAATTGTATTCAAAGACTGAATTCTATGCGTTAAGTTTTATTAAGCCGTTCATCTCTGAAATCTTAAATATCTCATATTCAAGGCAACTACCCAGGTACAATGTTGAATACATGTATTTATCTTGAAACTTATTTGATTGGATGATGGTATTTTCTACAGTAGGAATTTTCCTGTCAAATAAGCTTTAAAGTTTTCAGCAGAATACTTTGTACACCATATTGAGTCTAGCACCTCAGAGTGACTGTTGCTGAATGGATTAACTATCCACACTGGCCAGAATAGAGGGATCTGATCTGTCACTTAAGTATCTAACATAATAATGAAATATGTCACTGGTTAGCTGAAGTTATATACAACATGACATAAGTCCATCATGAAAGTTGAAACGACCATCCCGAACCTGTGCCAATTGTATGTCTTTGGTGAATTTACAATTTGATAAACATTCTGTTAAATATTCTTAAGCTAATTTGATTGGTTTCAAAATGGTTACCAGCTTACCTGTATAATTATGGTGTAGGTGAAATTCTGGGAATTCAGACTTGAAGGTATATAAAGTGACTCCAACACGCATTCAAAGTAGGCGGAGTTTGGGTGAAAAAAGGGTAGGGCTTAACTCCAACTGTTACCTGCTATTAATAAACACTGTTACCTTGTTGATATGTCAGTTTGACACCTGTCCTTGCTACTGCGGGTCCAGTAACCACGGTAATGTACACACTTCTCACAGTAGATGTTAGTATTGTCCCACTATGACCATTGGTCAGTTCTAACAGGACTGGACTGTCTGGTTCCTGGCCATTAAGAATGGTCACTCGGTCACCTGACGCTATATGGATATCCAGAATCTAGAATGAAACATCACTGGCTTCTTTAATGAATGCATGAACAAAAACTAAAAATAAGTCAACGGTAAGCTGCAAATCAGTCAGTATGACCATGACCATAAAAGGCAAATCACTCAGTATGAGCTTGACAATATAAGGCAAATCACTCAGTATGAGCTTGACAATATAAGGCAAATCACTCAGTATGAGCTTGACAATATAAGGCAAATCACTCAGTATGAGCTTGACAATATAAGGCAAATCACTCAGTATGAGCTTGACAATATAAGGCAAATCACTCAGTATGACCATGACCATAAAAGGCAAATCACTCAGTATGAGCTTGACAATATAAGGCAAATCACTCGGTATGAGCTTGACAATATAAGGCAAATCACTCAGTATGAGCTTGACAATATAAGGCAAATCACTCAGTATGAGCTTGACAATATAAGGCAAATCACTCAGTATGACCGTAACAATATAAGGCAAATCACTCAGTATGGGCTCGACAATATAAGGCAAATCACTCAGTATGGGCTCGACAATATAAGGCAAATCACTCAGTATGAGCTTGACAATATAAGGCAAATCACTCAGTATGAGCTTGACAATATAAGGCAAATCACTCAGTATGAGCTTGACAATATAAGGCAAATCACTCAGTATGACCATGACCATAAAAGGCAAATCACTCAGTATGAGCTTGACAATATAAGGCAAATCACTCAGTATGAGCTCGACAATATAAGGCAAATCACTCAGTATGACCATGACAATATAAGGCAAATCACTCAGTATGAGCTCGACAATATAAGGCAAATCACTCAGTATGAGCTCGACAACATAAGGCAAATCACTCAGTATGACCATGACAATATAAGGCAAATCACTCAGTATGAGCTCGACAATATAAGGCAAATCACTCAGTATGAGCTCGACAACATAAGGCAAATCACTCAGTATGAGCTCGACAATATAAGGCAAATCATTCAGTATGAGCTTGACATTATAAGGCAAATCACTCAGTATGAGCTTGACCATAAAAAGCAAATCACTCAGTATGAGCTTGATCAGTGTGTGCGTGCGTGCGTGCGTGCGTGTGTGTGTGTGCATGCGTATGTGTGTACATGTACATGTATGTGGATGCATATTAACAGGTAAGGTTCTAACATGACACCTTATGTATCACATATGTTTGTGTGCATTAACTTGGTTAGGGTAGAGGGTGGGCTTGGTGGTGGATATGTTTGTGTGTATTAACTTGGGTGGGGTAGTGGGTGGGCTTGGTGGTGGATATGCTTGTGTGTATTAACTTGGGTGGGATAGAGGGTGGGCTTGGTGGTGGATATGTTTGTGTGTATTAACTTGGATGGGGTAGAGGGTGGGCTTGGTGGTGGATATGTTTGTGTGCATTAACTTGGGTGGGATAGAGGGTGGGCTTGGTGGTGGATATGTTTGTGTGCATTAACTTGGGTGGGGTAGAGGGTGGGATTGGTGGTGGATATGTGTGTGTATTAACTTGGGTGGGGTAGAGGGTGGGCTTGGTGGTGGATTAAACGAAATCTAGGATTTCTTTTTTCACGAGAGAGTTGATACTTACCTCCATAATATTTTTGATATTGCTAAATATCGGCTTTCACTCAATAAACACTCAGATTAAAACAGTTAGGTGCCCCTACTGGGCAGGGAGTCAGAGCGTAGTCTGGCGGATGCCAGCCCCACCACCGCGCATGCGCAGACTAGCACTTCCTCTGACTAATTTATTGGCTGATACACATGCAACTATTAAGAGCCTGAAGACCGAGCCTCTGTGGGGTGGAGAGGCCGGGTCCGTATCTAGGGAGGTAAGTATCAACTCTCTCGTGAAAAAAGAAATCCTAGATTTCGTTTATTTCACATCAAGAGTATACTTACCTCCCTAATACTTTTGATATTGCCAGAATTCGACAGTGAATTCGGCGGGAGGGAGGCGAGGTCAAAAGACCAGCACATCCCTATACGCTTTTCTGCGTTTAAGGCACTTAAACTTCTGAAACTGTATGAAAAAACAGTCAGGATTTGACTAACCATCGGATAACACCACCGATGTATGAGAGATGACCGAATGTCATATGCGCTCCCCCCCCCCTCCTTCCTGGGAGGAAGAGTCGAATGACCTCAATGTCCTATACGCTCTCTACGTACAAGTGCCATGTACTACAGGACAGAGACGAAAAAACTCCATTTTCGTATACTCTCAACAATGAACCACATAAATACACAAAACCATCATCATATTAATAACGGGTAACGTGACAAGACAATCAACAATGGACAACTCATACACAAGACTGACCTTGTTGAAATGGCTGCTGACATCCTCTTCCCATTGGTGAAGAACGATGCAGTCCCAAAAAAGTGGTTGTTTCCATCAATTAATTGTGAAATATATAAGCAATGAGGAAACCCCATCAAAAATATAAGCCTAGTTATCTTTTCAAAATCGACAAGGCGAGAGGATTAGAGGTGTCACGGAGATAATGGTCTGTAAAACTTGACTAACAGTGCCACTGAGCCACCGACATAATATCATCCACAGGGACCCCATTAAATAGGGCAGTGGATGTCACTACGCCGCGGACACTGTGAGCCTTGGCCACGTCAACCTGCTTCCCGGTGGCGGATTTATGACAAAACTGAATGCATTCTACAATCCACCTGGAAATGGTGTCCTTAGAAGCCCTGCCATGGGGTTCAATATATGACAACCATAACGCCGACTGGTCGGTGCGCCACTCCGATGTACGTTGTTTGTACCGGAGAAGTGCCCGGACGGGACACCATGCTTTAGAATTAGGATCATATCTAGTTAAAGCAGGCAAAACAATAGGTTGACCTGGATATTTCAATGACTGATTCTTAGCCAAGAAATTAATCCTAGGTAGCAGCTTAAGGCCTTCCCCTGAAACCACAAAACGGTCATCCTCGGCTGATAAGGCATGAATTTCACTTCTACGCCTAGCCGAGGCCGCAGCAATTAAAAACACAGTCTTCAGTGTTAATAGTTTCATAGAAATGCAACTAAGTGGTTCAAACGGCTTATCACCTAGTCCTTGAAGCACTAGCGATAAACTCCAAGACGGAATCACAGGGGGATTCGTTGGTCTTAGATTGCCCATGCCTTTAATTAATACATTTAATGTATTTACTTCATCACTTCCCCTCTTAGCCAAGCAAGGAATAACAGGCATTAAAGCTGACTTATAACCAGCAATAGAGTTAGGCTTGAGGATATAGGCATCATACAGGTGACAGAGGAAATCAGCTACTACCTGAATAGATGAATCCATTGGATCAATACATCTTTTTGAGCACCATTCTGCAAATCTGTTGATTTTATAATTATATGCTCTGGAGGTTGACCCCCTCCTGGCTTTGGCCATAAACATGGCTGCTTGCTCAGAAAAGCCCTCCTTAATTCTAGATTCCTTGACAACATCCACGCAGTCAATCTGAACATTGACGGATTGTTGTGAAGGGCCTTGCCCTGGAAGATAATATCGTCCATCAGAGGCAGAGGAACCGGATTGCAGACCAGAAGGTCCAGCAGATCCGTATACCATGATCGGCTTGGCCAATCCGGGGCGATCAGAAGCACTTGGCATTCCTCTTGTCTGATTTTCTGAAGAATTTTTGGAATCAGGATTGCTGGAGGGAATGCGTATGCATACATTCTCCCCCAGCTGATAGCTAACGCATCTGTTGCGAAAGCGCTTGGATCCGGAATCGGAGAGACGTACGTCGTCATCTTCGCATTCTTCTTCGTTGCGAACAAATCGATATTGGGTTTCCCCCAATGGTCGAACAGACGATCCGCCACACATTGATTTAGTTGCCATTCCGTGGGTAAAACACTCATCCTTCGGGTCAATGAGTCTGCTAGCAGATTTAACCTTCCCGGAATATGAACTGCCTTCAAGGTGATCCCATGATCTAGGCACCAACAAAGCAGTCTCCATGTCATCATACAGAGACTGGGCGACTTCGTTCCGCCCTGGCGGTTTATGTAAGTCACAACTGTTGAGTTGTCTGAACGAATAAGAACAATCTTGCCCTGAACTTTCTGTAAGAAATGTTCCAGGCCCAGGACTACTGCTCTTAGCTCCAGTAGATTTATATGTTCCTTTGACTGTTCCGGATTCCAAAGCCCTGATATCGTGGATTCTTCCAGACAAGCTCCCCAGCCCTCCATCGATGCATCTGTATACACACTCACCTGAGGGTGGGGAGGGGTTAGCATAACCCCCACCAAGAGATTCTCTGTGTCCAACCACCATTGCAGGTGATGAATCAGAGGCGCCAACACTGACACGTTCGAGTCCAGCGAACCTGTACTCTGGGTCCATTGTGTCATGAGAAATAACTGGATCGGCCGCCTGCGTAAGGCGGCCTGAGGAATGACTGGTTCCAATGAAACCATCAACCCCAGCATTCTCAAGTAAACCCGTGCCAGGACATGACGACTGTCGCACACTGACTGAATTAATGAGATGAGTTTCTGAACTCTCTCCTGAGTAGGAAAAACATATCCTGTCTCTAGATCGAAGAACATCCCCAGGTAAACAAACTTCTGGGATGGAGTCAGCTCTGATTTTGGGAAATTGATCATCCAGCCCAAGTCTGTGAGAGTCTTCAAAACAATCTCCAGACTGGCCGATAAACTTTCCTGGGTGTGCGCTTTCAACAGCCAGTCGTCTATGTACGTGTGGACTGCTATGCTTCTCCTGCTGAGGTATGCGGTGATCGCAAGAACCACACGGGTGAAAACCCGAGGAGCCGTGGAAATTCCGAAGGGTAACACCCTGAATTCCCACTGTCTGCCCTGGAATGCAAATCTCAGGAAGCGACGGAAACTCCTGTGTATGGGGATGTGGAAATAAGCGTCCTTCAAATCGATCGATGCTGTCCACATTCCCCTCTCTAACCCCGCCAACACCGAGCACACAGTCTCCATCTTGAAACTGGGCGTCTCTATGAACTTGTTCAATGGCTTGAGGTTGAGAATTGGTCTCCACCCTCCGGTGTTTTTTGTTACTAAGAACAGGGTTGAATAGAAGCCCGGACACCTCTGTGCCGGCTGAGTAGCTCCTTTTTGTATGAGGGAATTTATTTCCTCCTCGATACACAACCTTTGCTCTGGATCTCTCGGATTTGGAGTCCAGATCGGCACTAGAGACAGTCGCGATGGCAGGCCTGTCATCCAATCGGGATGATACCCGACTGAAAGCCATCGCAAGACTAAACGGTCCTGAGTTAACCGTTCCCACTCTTGCATGTGGTCGGCTAGCCGGCCTCCCACCGGTCCACCTAGGGATAGAGGTGGACATAAGGAGTGCAAGAGCGGCACTGTCTCCTTTGCCAGAAACACCGGAGCGGTTCTCACCGCGGTAACCGTCCCATCAGGAACGATTACCCCGCCCAGATCCTCGCGCGCCACGACCAGCACCGCGCGCACCTCGGTGCGCGGGCGGCTGCCTGGCTGACTGCGCCTGAGGAGCCTGCGCACCCCTCGCTGCTGGCCGAATCGCACGCGGCCGAGGCCGACGCTGCGATGGTGGTTGGCCTCTGACCTGGCCACCACCACCTCGAGCCTGCAGGGGACGATACGCAGGGGGTGCGGCACGAACGTTAGCACGACGAAGCACCTCAAACTGCTCGCGCAGCGCCCTCTGGTTATTGACCAGAGTAACCGTCTCCTGAAGGTGCCTACATCCCTCACCTCCAAAGAGACCAGGACCTGTCATAGGTTACGCAGTAGCCTATTGTACAGGTCCTGGGACGGGCACAGATTGTCCAAGGCAAATGTGCGCCTTGCCCGGACACTCCTGGTCACCGCCCGCGTCATACAGTCCAGAGCCAGGTTGATACCATCCTGGATGGCTCGCTGGACTGTGACCGGACTTGGCTGGCACGATGCGGATGCTGTTACTACCCCTTGTAATAGCTGGGAGACGTGGGACAGAGCGGCAATCGAAGCCCTCCCACTCTCCTCCGCATCACGCAACGCGGTATTTGCTGAACGCAACGCGTTCGAACACAAGACTCCCGTGTCAGAACGGGAGCCTGGCCGCGCATCCTCACCCAAAGCCGCGCGGTCATCCACGCTCGGCTTAGGTACCACACCGTACCGCTGGTAATCCAGGGGCACGATGCGGCAACGCCTGGCCACCTCGCGCGGGGCCTTAGCGAGACGTCCACTCGATTTAATGGACGTCTCCGCCGCCTCGAACATGTCAACGACATGCTCTGCCACCGGCAGAGAAGGCATAGCGTTAGCAGTAGGCTTACCAGCTAACCACGGCCTGTGATCACGCTGGCTAGCCGACTGCTCCACGGGCAGATCTGGTCTAACACTCACCAACCACTGGCAAGCGTCAGACCAATCCTCCTCCGTGGCTAGCTGCGAGCGCTCTACAAGACGGGGGCCTTCGTCTTCCTCCTGAGCGCAAGCAACAGAGCTTAACGGCGGATACGCTGATATCCCTGGCAAGCCAGGGAGAGCATGCGGGCCTGATAACACCGGCATGCTAATCTCACTGGCTTGACCAGGAGCAGGCGCCGTGGTAGAGCGCGGGGCATATACCGCCCCACCACGGCCCCGGCCAGCACCAGCGACACTCTCGGCAAGCCGAGGTATGCGGTAACGCTGGCCCTCAGCGCCCAGGGCCACAGTCTGAACCGTGGATCCTACCCCTGGGAGAGTAGAACCGTGGAATAAGTCGCCTGTATTCCCCGCGAGGGGTGCACAGGCGTCATAATCCATGGCCACGTCCTCAGACGGCGACCCCAACAGGTAATCCTCATCCTCCTGGCCAGACAGATTAGACTCCGGGTCAGCAAAGAGAGCTAACCCGGACTGGCCAGGGAAGGTGCCATACGAGGTACTGGCACCCGCGGCGTGCGGATACCCCTGGACTGATAAGCAGCCCGCGGGTTCCAGCGACAACCGTCCACGGTCCCTATTCGGCGCGGCACTAAGCCTGCTGCCAGGGTCGTGGAACGCCCCCTCTAATGGGGCCACCTCTGAATCTTCGAACAACGGAAGCGTACTAAGGAAAGGTGATTCAGAGGTGGGGATTACCTGCTCCGAAGCAGATGATGAGGCCAGCAAAGGATTTGGTCCAGGAAGCATGCCACGAAGCAACTCTGGAACCAAATCCTTTATTGTCCTCCTCATCTCTCCTAACATCTCGGTCCGGAAGGCCTCCATGTCCACCACGGACGAGGCCTTCCTCTTACCCTTCTTACTCACAACCTCTCTTTTCTGCTTCTTCTTGTCCTCCTCCACCACCTTGTCCTTCGCCTGCAAGCACAAGAATTCGGACATTAGCTCGCCCCCCCCAGTGCTTACATATCTCGCAATTAAGCAAGGGACCACAGGGGCTACACTGATAACAGAGATGAGGCACAAACTTGTCCTTCAAAAACCGTCCACAAGACGCACAACCAGGTCTCTGAAACAGGGCAAAGGACGAGGAGTATGAGCAATCTAGTTAAGCTCAGAAACTCACCAACTCAAGAGAAGGAAATGATCATACAGATCAATATTAATCAGAAAACCAGCTTCGGACAACTTTAATTGTTAATAAAGAGCAAGGCTGATTATGACGTCATTAATCCTATGACAGGAAAAAATCGATCCCCAACAAACATCCAAGTGCAAGGACGAATTGTATCTCTAACCAGAACATGTGCAGAATGGACATTTCGACTACACAACCATCAGATATATACTGATAACAATGGCAAATACTGTTAATTATCTCCCTTTCCTCTAAATAATTAACATCACCTCATATCAATAATTAGATACCTGACACCTTGTATAGACAAACCATCCAACGTGATGAACTGGAGCACTCCACCAACTGAACGCCTCTTAACTCTCTCCACCTCTAGGGGAAGGAATTGGATCAAGAGGGCAAAGTGAGAAGACCTTTATACTAGGCCTCCGACTCACTGGACATAAAATTTTTGGTTAGATAACCTAACAGTATTAGTAGGAAATGGAACCATGGTGGAGAGAAACAAACCCCCTGCTGATGTGATGTCCATTACATGTCGTCTCACAGACCTGTGGACATAAACACAAAGAGAGATTAGTATGATATAGCACCTAGTTGAAATAAACCAACTAAACAAGGCGCTTATCACGGTAAGCGCGAGTCCCGGAAACACATTACAGCGGGGACAAAACTCGCTAATTTTACTAGAAGTCACCTGATTTAAAGGTCCTGGGCCCTCCTCTGGCGAAGTCATCCTTCCTGCCATCTTTATCAGGGATAAACACTTCCAAATTTTCACAAAAACACTAAGAATTGAGCGAAGAAAAGCACTAGCACAAAAACATGTGTAGACTCTCTGCCAATAAATTAGCAAAGAGGAAGTGCTAGTCTGCGCATGCGCGGTGGTGGGGCTGGCATCCGCCAGACTACGCTCTGACTCCCTGCCCAGTAAGGGCACCTAACTGTTTTAATCTGAGTGTTTATTGAGTGAAAGCCGATATTTAGCAATATCAAAAGTATTAGGGAGGTAAGTATACTCTTGATGTGAAAATGTTTGTGTGCATTAACTTGGGTGGGCTTGGTGGTGGATATGTTTGTGTGCATTAACTTGGGTGGGGTAGAAGGTGGGCTTGGTGGTGGACATGTTTGTGTGTATTAACTTGGGTGGGGTAGAGGGTGGGCTTGGTGGTGGATATGTATGTGTGTATTAACTTGGGTGGGGCAGAGGGTGGGCTTGGTGGTGGATGGATAACCAACAGATGGAATCAGGAGCTATGGCAGTATAAGAACAAATACTTTCATCATTGCTCACCTCGAGAGTGATGACAGGTGCTGATTGTGCCGTGACTACCCAGACAAGCCATTGCCCTCCTGGACAGTTGCTTGGGTAGAATGGTGTATTGAGCGATGCAGGAAGATCAAGCGCAGTTAGAATGCTGGGATTGACTGCTGTCACTGGTGCTGTTGATAAAAAACACCATTCAATGAACGAGACTATAACATGAAAACACAATCATTCCTTTCATGGTCATTACTGTCAAAAACACAATCATCCCCTTAATGGTAAAAAACACAATAATCTCTTTAATGGTCAGAACTGATCAAAAACACAATAATCTCTTTAATGGTCAGGACTGGTAAAAAACACAACCATCCCTTTACTGGTCAGGAGTGGTCAATTACAGAATCAGCCCTTTAATGGTCACCACTGGTCAAAAACTAAATCAGCCCTTTAATGTTCACCACTGGTCAAGGAAACTGACATCTTTGCTCAGTGAATGTCCATCTTCAAGCCAAGATAAGACTATTTTTGAAAATATATCACTGGAATGACTAGCTCAATAATGTGAACTTATTTGCGCTAAGTTCACCCATAATCGAGTCAGTCATTCCAGTGATATATTTTCAAAAATTGTCTTCTCTTGACTTGTAAATGGCCATTCGCCGTGGCAGATGTCAGTTTTGGTCAGTTTTACCACTAAATGTTTAATAGTATCTCGTCGTAATTGACAATCAGAGAAACCTTCTAGAATTCAAATCAATTGAATGCTTTCATCACAGATATCACTGTATTTCTTTTCAAAAAACATACAAACAAGCTGTTGAATATTTTACTTATCATTTGTCACACATAATTTGTCATATCTGGTTTATCAGACTGACAAGCTTAATCAGGGGATGGAAAGCATGAACAATAGCAATAGGAAATGGTGTACAAATTAGATATAAACATAGTGTATAAACACTCCTGTATCGAGGACTGTGCTTGCAAGCTTTTGATATTTGCGCTAAGTTCACGAGGCTTCATAAATATAAACAAGAGACCCAAGGGCCTGTGGCGCTCACCTGGACCATTAGTATTTGAACCATTTGAATTTAAATAGAAATGATGGCTAATTTTCGGAAAATTCAAGATGGTTACCAAGAAAATTGACCAATCAGAATACTCATTTGATTTCTTGAAGCCTATCATCATTGGGTCATTCCACCCAGATGCGTTTGATATTGAGCCACAAAAATTCTGAAAATATTGTAGAAGGTCCAAGGTGGCTACCGAACAAAAATTACCAATCAATACACTCAAAGTCTTTAAGCCGATCACCATAGGATCATTCGATACAGGTTTCCTTGAAATCTGGCCATTGATTAGCATTATAACGTATTTCTGGAAAATCCAAAAGCCAGAAAAAATTGAGCAATCAAAATTCTGTATATACATTCTGAAGCCTACCCACCTTGGGTTCTTCCAACTGATTTCACAAAACTTTGGGAAAAGCCAAGATGGGCGCCAAGAAAATAGAGCAATCAAAATACTGTCTACAACTTCTGAAGCTTGCCACCACAGGGTTCTCCCAACCAAGTTTGGTTGAAATCGCCCAAGCAGTTAATGAAGAGTAGCATCTAAATCGATTTCCGGTAGTTTTCATAATATTCAAGATTTTCACCAAAAGATTTACCAATAAAAATTCTGTATACAAGTTCTGAAACCTACACTCATAGGGTCCTTCTAGCCAAACTAAATTAAAATCTATCTACCAAGCGGTCATCATTAAAAGTAGCATTTTGACAATTTCCGCCAAGAAAATTGACCAATCAAAAATCTGAATAGACGTCCTAGACCATACCCCAATAGGATCCTTCTAGCCAAATTTGGGTGAAATCTGCCAAGAAGCTAAGGAGGAGATTAAACGAAATCAAGGATTTCTTTTTTCACGAGAGAGTTGATACTTACCTCCCTAATACTTTTGATATTGCTAAATATTGGCTTTCACTCAATAAACACTCAGATTAAAACAGTTAGGTGCCCCTACTGGGCAGGGAGTCAGAGCGTAGTCTGGCAGATGCCAGCCCCACCACCGCGCATGCGCAGACTAGCACTTCCTCTGACTAATTTATTGGTTGATACACATGCAACTATAAAGAGCCTGAAGACCGAGCCTCTGTGGGGTGGAGAGGCCGGGTCCGTATCTAGGGAGGTAAGTATCAACTCTCTCGTGAAAAAAGAAATCCTTGATTTCGTTTATTTCACATCAAGAGTATACTTACCTCCCTAATACTTTTGATATTGCCAGAATTCGACAGTGAATTCGGCGGGAGGGAGGCGAGGTCAAAAGACCAGCTCATCCCCATACGCTTTTCTGCGTTTAAGGCACTTAAACTTCTGAAACTGTATGAAAAAAAAGTCAGGATTTGACTAACCATCGGATAACACCCCCGATGTATGAGAGATGACCGAATGTCATATGCGCTCCCCCCCCCTCCTTCCTGGGAGGAAGAGTCGAATGACCTCAATGTCCTATACGCTCTCTACGTACAAGTGCCATGTACTACAGGACAGAGACGAAAAAACTCCATTTTCGTATACTCTCAACAATGAACCACATAAATACACAAAACCATCATCATATTAATAACGGGTAACGTGACAAGACAATCAACAATGGACAACACATACACAAGACTGACCTTGTTGAAATGGCTGCTGACATCCTCTTCCCATTGGTGAAGAACGATGTAGTCCCAAATTAGTGGTTGTTTCCATAAATTAATTGTGAAATATATAAGCAATGAGGAAACCCCATCAAAAATATATGCCTAGTTATTTTTTCAAAATCGACAAGGCGAGAGGATTAGAGGTGTCACGGAGATAATGGTCTGTAAAACTTGACTCACAGTGCCACTGAGCCACCGACATAATATCATCCACAGGGACCCCATTAAATAGGGCAGTGGATGTCACTACGCCGCGGACACTGTGAGCCTTGGCCACGTCAACCTGCTTCCCGGTGGCGGATTTATGGCAAAACTGAATGCATTCTACAATCAACCTGGAAATGGTGTCCTTAGAAGCCCTGCCATGGGGTTCAATATAAGACAACCATAACGCCGACTGGTCGGTGCGCCACTCCGCCGTACGTTGTTTGTACCGGCGAAGTGCCCGGACGGGACACCATGCTTTAGAATTAGGATCATATCTAGTTAAAGCAGGCAAAACAATAGGTTGACCTGGATATTTCAACGACTGATTTTTAGCCAAGAAATTAATCCTAGGTAGCAGCTTAAGGCCTTCCCCTGAAACCACAAAACGGTCATCCTCGGCTGATAAGGCATGAATTTCACTTAAAAACACAGTCTTCAGTGTTAATAGTTTCATAGAAATGGAACTAAGTGGTTCAAACGGCTTATCACCTAGTACTTGAAGCACTAGCGATAAACTCCAAGACGGAATCACAGGTGGATTCCTTGGTCTTAGATTGCCCATGCCTTTAATTAATACATTTAATGTATTTACTTCATCACTTCCCCTCTTAGCCAAGCAAGGAATAACAGACATTAAAGCTGACTTATAACCAGCAATAGAGTTAGGCTTGAGGCTATAGGCATCATAGAGGTGACAGAGGAAATCAGCTACTACCTGAATAGATGAATCCATTGGATCAATACATCTTTTTGAGCACCATTCTGCAAATCTGTTGATTTTATAATTATATGCTCTGGAGGTTGACCCCCTCCTGGCTTTGGCCATAAACATGGCTGCTTGCTCAGAAAAGCCCTCCTTAATTCTAGATTCCTTGACGACATCCACGCAGTCAATCTGAACATTGACGGATTGTTGTGAAGGGCCTTGCCCTGGAAGATAATATCGTCCATCAGAGGCAGAGGAACCGGATTGCAGACCAGAAGGTCCAGCTTGGCCAATCCGGGGCGATCAGAAGCACTTGGCATTCCTCTTGTCTGATTTTCTGAAGAATTTTTGGAATCAGGATTGCTGGAGGGAATGCGTATGCATACATTCTCCCCCAGCTGATAGCTAACGCATCTGTTGCGAAAGCGCTTGGATCCGGAATCGGAGAGACGTACGTCGTCATCTTCGCATTCTTCTTCGTTGCGAACAAATCGATGTTGGGTTTCCCCCAATGGTCGAACAGACGATCCGCCACACATTGATTTAGTTGCCATTCTGTGGGTAAAACACTCATCCTTCGGCTCAATGAGTCTGCTAGCAGATTTAACCTTCCCGGAATATGAACTGCTTTCAAGGTAATCTGGTGATCCAGACACCAACAAAGCAGTCTCCATGTCATCATACAGAGACTGGGCGACTTCGTTCCGCCCTGGCGGTTTATGTAAGTCACAACTGTTGAGTTGTCTGAACGAATAAGAACAATCTTGCCCTGAACTTTCTGTAAGAAATGTTCCAGGCCCAGGACTACTGCTCTTAGCTCCAGTAGATTTATATGTTCCTTTGACTGTTCCAGATCCCAAAGCCCTGATATCGTGGACTCTTCCAGGCAAGCTCCCCAGCCCTCCATCGATGCATCTGTATACACAGTCACCTGAGGGTGGGGAGGGGTTAGCATAACCCCCACCAAGAGATTCTCTGTGTCCAACCACCATTGCAGGAGATGAATCAGAGGCGCCAACACTGACACATTCGAGTCCAGGGAACCTGTACTCTGGGTCCATTGTGTCATGAGAAATAACTGGATCGGCTGCCTGCGTAAGGCGGCCTGAGGAATGACTGGTTCCAATGAAACCATCAATCCCAGCATTCTCAAGTAAACCCGTGCCAGGACATGACGACTGTCGCACACTGACTGAATTAATGAGATGAGTTTCTGAACTCTCTCCTGAGTAGGATAAACATATCCTGTCTCTAGATCGAAGAACATCCCCAGGTAAACAAACTTCTGGGATGGAATCAGCTCTGATTTTGGGAAATTGATCATCCAGCCTAAGTCTGTGAGAGTTTTCAAAACAATCTCCAGACTGGCCGATAAACTTTCCCGGGTGTGTGCTTTCAACAGCCAGTCGTCTATGTACGTGTGGACTGCTATGCTTCTCCTACGGAGGTATGCGGTGATCGCAAGAACCACATGGGTGAAAACCCGAGGAGCCGTGGAAATTCCGAAGGGTAGCACCCTGAATTCCCACTGTCTGCCCTGGAATGCAAATCTCAGGAAGCGACGGAAACTCCTGTGTATGGGGATGTGGAAATAAGCGTCCTTCAAATCTATCGACGCTGTCCACATTCCCCTCTCTAACCCCGCCAACACCGAGCGCACAGTCTCCATCTTGAAACTGGGCGTCTCTATGAACTTGTTCAATGGCTTGAGGTTGAGAATTGGTCTCCACCCTCCGGTGTTCTTTGTTACTAAGAACAGGGTTGAATAGAAGCCCGGACACCTCTGTGCCGGCTGAATAGCTCCTTTTTGTATGAGGGAATTTATTTCCTCCTCGATACACAACCTTTGATCTGGATCTCTCGGATTTGGAGTCCAGATCGGCACTAGAGACAGTCGCGATGGCGGGCCTGTCATCCAATCGGGATGATACCCGACTGAAAGCCATCGCAAGACTAAACGGTCCTGAGTTAACCGTTCCCACTCTTGCATGTGGTCGGCTAGCCGGCCTCCCACCGGTCCACCTAGGGATAGAGGTGGACATAAGGAGTGCAAGAGCGGCACTGTCTCCTTTGCCAGAAACACCGGCGTGGTTCTCACCGCGGTAACCGTCCCATCAGGAACGATTACCCCGCCCAGATCCTCGCGCGCCACGACCAGCACCGCGCGCACCTCGGTGCGCGGGCGGCTGCCTGGCTGACTGCGCCTGAGGAGCCTGCGCCCCCCTCGCTGTTGGCCGAATCGCACGCGGCCGAGGCCGACGCTGCGATGGTGGTTGGCCTCTGACCTGGCCACTACCACCTCGAGCCTGCAGGGGACGATACGCAGGGGGTGCGGCGCGAATGTTGGCACGACGAAGCACCTCAAACTGCTCGCGCAGCGCCCTCTGGTTATTGACCAGAGTAACCGTCTCCTGGAGGTGCCTACATCTCTCACCTCCAAAGAGACCAGGACCTGTCATAGGCGTACGTAGTAGCCTATTGTATAGGTCCTGGGACGGGCACAGATTATCCAAGGCAAAAGTGCGCCTTGCCCGGACACTCCTGGTCACCGCCCGCATCATACAGTCCAGCGCCAGGTTGATACCATCCTGGATGGCTCGCTGGACTGTGACCGGACTTGGCTGGCGCGATGCGGATGCTGTTACTACCCCTTGTAACAGCTGGGAGACGTGGGACAGAGCGGCAATCGAAGCCCTCCCACTCTCCTCCGCATCACGCAACGCGGTATTTGCTGAACGCAACGCGTTCGAACACAAGACTCCCGTGTCAGAACGGGAGCCTGGCCGCGCATCCTCACCCAAAGCCGCGCGGTCATCCACGCTCGGCTTAGGTACCACACCGTACCGCTGGTAGTCCAGGGGCACGATGCGGCAACGCCTGGCCACCTCGCGCGGGGCCTTAGCGAGACGTCCACTAGACTTAATGGACGTCTCCGCCGCCTCGAACATGTCAACGACATGCTCTGCCAGCGGCAGAGAAGGCATAGCGTTAGCAGTAGGCTTACCAGCTAACCACGGCCTGTGATCACGCTGGCTAGCCGACTGCTCCACGGGCAGATCTGGTCTAACACTCACCAACCACTGGCAAGCGTCAGACCAATCCTCCTCCGTGGCTAGCTGCGAGCGCTCTACAAGACGGGGGCCTTCGTCTTCCTCCTGAGCGCAAGCAACAGAGCTTGACGGCGGATACGCTGATATCCCTGGCAAGCCAGGGAGAGCATGCGGGCCTGACAATACCGGCATGCTAATCTCACTGGCTTGACCAGGAGCAGGTGCCGTGGTAGAGCGCGGGGCATATACCGCCCCACCACGGCCCCGGCCAGCACCAGCGACACTCTCGGCAAGCCGAGGTATGCGGTAACGCTGGCCTTCAGCGCCCAGGGCCACAGTCTGAACCGTGGATTCTACCCCTGGGAGAGTAGAACCGTGGAATAAGGCGCCTGTATTCCCCGCGAGGGGTGCACAGACGTCATAATCCATGGCCACGTCTTCAGACGGTGACCCCAACAGGTAATCCTCATCCTCCTGGCCAGACAGATTAGACTCCGGGTCAGCAAAGAGAGCTAACCCGGACTGGCCAGGGAAGGTGCCATACGAGGTACTGGCACCCGTGGTGTGCGGATAGCCGTGGACTGATAAGCAGCCCGCGGGTTCCAGCGACAACCGTCCATGGTCCCTATTGGGCGCGGCAATAAGCCTGCTGCCAGGGTCGTGGAACGCCCCCTCTAATGAGCCACCTCTGAATCTTCAAACAACGGAAGCGTACTAAGGAACGGTGATTCAGAGGCGGGGATTACCTGCTCCGAAGCAGATGATGGGGCCAATAAAGGATTTGGTCCAGGAAGCATGCCACGAAGCAACTCTGGAACCAAATCCTTGATTGTCCTCCTCATCTCTCCCAACATCTCGGTCCGGAAGGCCTCCATGTCCACCGCGGACGAGGCCTTCCTCTTACCCTTCTTACTTACAACCTCTTTTTTCAGCTTCTTCTTCTCCTCCTCCACCTTGTCCTTCGCCTGCAAGCACAAGAATTCGGACATTAGCTCGCCCCCCCAGTGCTTACATATCTCGCAATTAAGCAAGGGACCACAGGGGCTACACTGAAAACAGAGATGAGGACCAAACTTGTCCCTCAAAAATCGTCCACAGGACGCACAACCAGGTCTCTGAAAAAAGCCAAAGGATGAGGAGTATGAGCAATCTAGTTAAGCTTAGAAACTCACCAACTCAAGAGAAGGAAAAATGATCATAAAGATCATAATTTATCAGAAAACCAGCTTCGGACAACTTTAATTGTTAATAAAGAGCAAGGCTGATTATGACGTCATTAATCCTATGACAGGAAAAAATCGATCCCCAACAAACATCCCAGTGCAAGGACGAATTGTATCTCTAACCAGAACATGTGCAGAATGGACATTTCGACTACACAACCATCAGATATATACTGATAACAATGGCAAATACTGTTAATTATCTCCCTTTCCTCTAAATAATTAACATCACCTCATATCAATAATTAGATACCTGACACCTTGTCTAGACAAACCATCCAACCTGATGAACTGGAGTACTCCACCACTGAACGCCTCAACTCTCTCCACCTCTAGGGGAAGGAATTGGACAAGAGGGCAAAGTGAGAAGACCTTTATAATAGGCCTCCAACTCACTGGACATAGAATTTTTGGTTAGATAACCTAACAGTATTAGTAGGAAATGGAACCATGGTGGAGAGACACAAACCCTCTGCTGATGTGATGTCCATTTTATTTCTTCACACAGACCTGTGGACATAAACACAAAGAGAGATTAGTCTTATATAGCACCTAGTTGAAATAAACCAACTAACCAAGGCGCTTATCACGTTTAGCGCGAGTCCCGGAAACACATTACAACGGGACAAAACTCGCTAATTTTACTAGAAGTCACCTGATTTAAAGGTCCTGGGCCTTCCTCTGGCGAAGTCACTCTTCCTGCCATCTTTATCAGGGATAAACACTTCTTATCTTTCACAAAAACACTTAGAATTGAGCCACGAAAAGCACTAGCACAAAAGCATGTGTAGACTCTCTGCCAATAAATTAGCAAAGAGGTAGTGCTAGTCTGCGCATGCGCGGTGGTGGGGCTGGCATCCGCCAGACTACGCTCTGACTCCCTGCCCAGTAGGGGCACCTAACTGTTTTAATCTGAGTGTTTATTGAGTGAAAGCCAATATTTAGCAATATCAAAAGTATTAGGGAGGTAAGTATACTCTTGATGTGAAATTGACACTTTTGGTTGAATTTTCTACAAAATCAGGCAGTTAATGAGGAAATATGTTTTGAAACTTTTGGGTAATTATTTTGGATAAAACCTAAGATTTTTTACCCAAAAAATTGATCAATCAAAAATTTGAAGAGGTTTTAGAGCCTACCACTATATGGTCCTTCCAGAAAATTTAGTTGAAATCTGTCATGAAGCGAAGGAGGAGATGCATTTTGACACTTTTCGGTAACTTTTTTACAAAATCTAAGATTTTCACCAAAAAAATCGACCAAAATTTGAATAGAAGATCTAGAACCTACATCCATACAATGCTTCCATTCTGGCCAGGTGAGCTAACAATGAGCTGGTGTTGAACAAATTTCCGCCAATGAAATTGCTCGATAACAAATAAACAAAATCTGATGTCAAACTGAAAAACGCTAGTAATGTTACGTCACATAGCAGGAGAACAAAGAACTGCAAGTACGGCCACAGAGCTGTGTGAGGGGGCATATGTTAGTACAATGAGTGACAATGAATTGTGATCAGCAGGTAGAAATTATAGATTCGATATCAGTTCTCAAATAAAGCCAGCCAGCAAATTTGATTAAAGTAGATATATTCTTTTAATGTCTTCTGTCAATGGTGTGTGCATGCGTGCGTGTATGTATGTGCAGGCATGTATATGTGTCCATGCATACGTGCCTGCATGGATATATGCACGCATGTGATGTGCATTCACATGCATACTAACTTACCTGTTCTCCATGAAGCAGTAAATCCAGCAGCTTGGACAGTCGCATCAGTGACAAACTTGATGACCAGGATATTGTTACTACTATAGTAAGTGTCTACCATACTGGCGAGAGAACCAGACAGCTTAGCTAGTCTCACACCGCTGGACACGCCGCTGGATATGGTCATGCTGCCAGCGTAGATCTCCACCTCATCTACAAACTCCTCTGTGTCAAAACGCCAAAACTGAAAAACAGTGCAGCAATAACACACATTGTCAGAATATTATTAGTAATTTGCTAGATACACATACATTTACACTTATCTATAATGGATTCTTGTTTTAGGGTCAGAAGATGGTCACCATGGTTCTTTAAGACATGTGGTCATAAAACCACCTATGTTAATGGACCACCATCACATGGCCCTAAAAGCTATATAACATAAGCAACCACATTTAGTGGCCACCTCTGTCTATAGTGACCACCTCTGTCTTTAGAGACAACCACTGTCTTTAGAGACAACCACTGTCTTTAGAGACAACCACTGTCTTTAGAGACAACCTCTATCTTTAGAGGCCACCTCTGTCCTTAGAGGCCACCTCTGTATTTAGAGACCACCTCCGTCTTTAGAGACAACCACTGTCTTTAGTGACCACTTGTCTTTAGTGGTCATGTGTCTGTAGCGATGGCCTGTCTTTAGTGATGACCTGTCTTTAGTGACCACCTCTGTCTTCAGGACCACCTGTCCATAGTGACCACCGGGTTTTAATGATCACTTCCTTAGTGGCACTTGTATCTAATGACCATCTATCTGTAGTGACCACCTGTCATTAGTGACGACTTTCTATGGTGTTGTACAGACACGTCAAACAACACCACCTGTCTGTGGTGACCACCTGTCATTAGTGACGACTTTCTATGGTGTTGTACAGACAGGTCAAACAACAACACCTGGCTGTAGTGACCACCTGTCATTAGTGACGACTTTCTATGGTGTTGTACAGACAGGTCAAACAACGCTACTATAGTAGATACAGTGTGATTTTAAGATAGACACAAATATAAAGCACGTTTACATGCCATTGTATAACTTTATGGTGTCTTTTAGACAGAGGATTAAATGAATGACTTGTAATATAATCACATGGTATAATACAATTGTAAATTGCTGTATGTTTAGCAATCTAACCCAGACTACAAATGTCAGAAATTTAGCATATCTGTATGCCTAAGAGCATCTTACATGTATTTACAAGATAAAATGGCACTTATATTCACCTCAGCATTAGCATTACATAAATTAAATATCATAAAATCACAATAAATAAGGTAACTTGTATTTAAAAAACAGACCTGTACTTCAATTCTACTGCCTACAGCTCCCTCTAGTGTCCACTGACAGACACTATTAGCGGGGTATGAGGATGGCCAGGAAGGAGATTCAATTTGCTGAGCAACATTCCTAAACCAGTAGCGGCATTGAGAGGCTGAAAGGTTATTAAATCAATATTTAAGTAAAGAAACATCAAAATATTGAATGACAAATTAATTTTTTAGATCTGACCTTGACAATAGCATATCATGCTTGATATTTTGCTAGAATTATGTTTTATAGAATCAAGGTAATTACACAGTTATTGACTGTACCTGAAATTTGACTGCTATTGCTGGCTTGATGACAGTGTACTTGGATGACGTTAAATCCCTCTGTCTAGTAAATGCTGCTTAAACACTTAAAACTCAAGCCAGCTAAAAGCAGCTTCTTCAGTAGTCGTAAGAAATGTCCATTTGCAGAACAAGAGAGAGATGACTAATTTTGAAAAGTTACCACTGGAATGACTGGCTCAGCCTGTCATTTCAGTGGTAAATTTTCAAAAATAACCTTCTTTCGGTATTCAGATGAACATTTTTTTATGTGCATGTAAAAGTTTTAAAGTTTCTTGAACAAATGTGAGAGCTAAAGGTTTAAACCACAAAGTGATTCATCTGTCATTGTCTGTACCAGACCTGGCCCTTATTCACTTAGAGGTCAAGAGTGTCTCGCCTTCTGAGTGTCCATCATGCACGCCTAGAGAATATTATTTTTTTACAATTTAGCAGCTTTTGGCCAGTGGAATGATTGGCTCGGTTAGTAAATTGTAAAAGAATATTCCTATCATCGCCTACAAACACGACAAATGAACGCTTCTCAAGAACAGTGCAAAAGCCACGATTGGCCGGTTTGACTTGTAAGTGGAAATGAGACAATGATTGCAACTCTAGCACGCACACACATGCACGCACGCACGCACACACACACACACATGACAATCAACCACAGGTCCATGTGACATCATATTATGGTCGACACATGTGCATATTTGAGAGTACACTACACCCCGCCCCCACCATTCATGACATCACATTTCAGTGAGGTGTATGAATGTGAATATTTGTGATGACATCACAGGTCTTCCCCCTACCACACCATCCAGGACATCACGCCGCAGTGAAGTATGGGTAAATATTTATGATGACACCCTTACCCTTGTGCTCACACTCACATGCGTGCATGCATGCATGCACACATACACATCCTTCAGGACATCATGCTGCAGTGAAGTGTATGTATGTGAATATTTATGACAGAACCGCTGGCCTCCCCACCCTCAATGACATTACAGTGTACAATACAAATGTTTGTGATGACACACCTTCCTACCAACTTTAATGACATGCATGTGAATATCTACATGAGAACACGCCTCCGCACAAACCCCACCCCCACCCCACACCCACTCAATCACATCACATTGTGATGAGGTGCGAGTAAGTGAATATTTCTTTGTTATGACTCGTATCCGCCTACCACCTTTGACAACCTCATATTCAGTTGAAGCATAAACATGTGAATATTTGTGCAAACTGACAAGCTGACATCCCACCATTAATGTCATCACATGTTAAAAATGAGCCTAACTTTAGTCAAACCATGATTGATTATGCATACATTAGCAAATAGACAATCTGGAACATAGTCCAGTAACAAAAGGTATGATGTCTGACATGGTAAGCCGCTCTGGATGACTTACGACAATTAGCTTCATCCGAGTCATCCGGACAGTCTGAATGTCCATCACAAAGCTTGGATTGTGGCACACAGAGATCTGATGTAGCACAGGAGAAAGAGCCTGCAAAACAAGGATAATGCACAGGAGAAAGAGCCTGCAAAATAAACGAAATCAAGGATTTCTTTTTTCACAAGAGTTGATACTTACCTCCCTAATACTTTTGATATTGCTAAATATTGGCTTTCACTCAATAAACACTCAGATTAAAACAGTTAGGTGCCCCTACTGGGCAGGGAGTCAGAGCGTAGTCTGGCGGATGCCAGCCCCACCACTGCGCATGCGCAGACTAGCACTTCCTCTGACTAATTTATTGGCTGATACACATGCAACTATAAAGAGCCTGAAGACCGAGCCTCTGTGGGGTGGAGAGGCTGTGTCCGTATCTAGGGAGGTAAGTATCAACTCTCTCGTGAAAAAAGAAATCCTTGATTTCGTTTATTTCACATCAAGAGTATACTTACCTCCCTAATACTTTTGATATTGCCAGAATTCGACAGTGAATTCGGCGGGAGGGAGGCGAGGTCAAAAGACCAGCTCATCCCTATACGCTTTTCTGCGTTTAAGGCACTTAAACTTCCGAAACTGTATGAAAAAACAGTCAGGATTTCACTAACCATCGGATAACACCCCCGATGTATGAGAGCTGACCGAATGTCATATGCGCTCCCCCCCCCCTTCCTGGGAGGAAGAGTCGAATGACCTCAATGTCCTATACGCTCTCTACGTACAAGTGCCATGTACTACAGGACAGAGACGAAAAAACTCCATTTTCGTATACTCTCAACAATGAACCACATAAATACACAAAACCATCATCATATTAATAACGGGTAACGTGACAAGACAATCAACAATGGACAACACATACACAAGACTGACCTTGTTGAAATGGCTGCTGACATCCTCTTCCCATTGGTGAAGCACGATGCAGTCCCAAATTAGTGGTTGTTTCCATAAATTAATTGTGAAATATATAAGCAATGAGGAAACCCCATCAAAAATATATGCCAAGTTATTTTTTCAAAATCGACAAGGCGAGAGGATTAGAGGTGTCACGGAGATAATGGTCTGTAAAACTTGACTCACAGTGCCACTGAGCCACCGACATAATATCATCCACCGGGACCCCATTAAATAGGGCCGTGGATGTCACTACGCCGCGGACACTGTGAGCCTTGGCCACGTCAACCTGCTTCCCGGTGGCGGATTTATGACAAAACTGAATGCATTCTACAATCCACCTGGAAATGGTGTCCTTAGAAGCCCTGCCATGGGGTTCAATATATGACAACCGTAACGCCGACTGGTCAGTGCGCCACTCCGCCGTACGTTGTTTGTACCGGCAAAGCGCCCGGACGGGACACCATGCTTTAGAATTAGGATCATATCTAGTCAAAGCAGGCAAAACAATAGGTTGACCTGGATATTTCAACGACTGATTTTTAGCCAAGAAATTAATCCTAGGTAGCAGCTTAAGGCCTTCCCCTGAAACCACAAAACGGTCATCCTCGGCTGATAAGGCATGAATTTCACTCCTACGCCTAGCCGAGGCCGCAGCAATTAAAAACACAGTCTTCAGTGTTAATAGTTTCATAGAAATGGAACTAAGTGGTTCAAACGGCTTATCACCTAGTACTTGAAGCACTAGCGATAAACTCCAAGACGGAATCACAGGTGGATTCCTTGGTCTTAGATTGCCCATGCCTCTAATTAATACATTTAATGTATTTACTTCATCACTTCCCCTCTTAGCCAAGCAAGGAATAACAGACATTAAAGCTGACTTATAAGCAGCAATAGAGTTAGGCTTGAGGCTATAGGCATCATAGAGGTGACAGAGGAAATCAGCTACTACCTGAATAGATGAATCCATTGGATCAATACATCTTTTTGAGCACCATTCTGCAAATCTGTTGATTTTATAATTATATGCTCTGGAGGTTGACCCCCTCCTGGCTATGGCCATAAACATGGCTGCTTGCTCAGAAAAGCCCTCCTTAATTCTAGATTCCTTGACAACATCCACGCAGTCAATCTGAACATTGACGGATTGTTGTGAAGGGCCTTGCCCTGGAAGATAATATCGTCCATCAGAGGCAGAGGAACCGGATTGCAGACCAGAAGGTCCAGCAGATCCGTATACCATGATCGGCTTGGCCAATCCGGGGCGATCAGAAGCACTTGGCATTCCTCTTGTCTGATTTTCTGAAGAATTTTTGGAATCAGGATTGCTGGAGGGAATGCGTATGCATACATTCTCCCCCAGCTGATAGCTAACGCATCTGTTGCGAAAGCGCTTGGATCCGGAATCGGAGAGACGTACGTCATCTTCGCATTCTTCTTCGTTGCGAACAAATCGATGTCGGGTTTCCCCCAATGGTCGAACAGACGATCCGCCACACATTGATTTAGTTGCCATTCCGTGGGTAAAACACTCATCCTTCGGCTCAATGAGTCTGCTAGCAGATTTAACCTTCCCGGAATATGAACTGCTTTCAAGGTAATCTGGTGATCCAGACACCAACAAAGCAGTCTCCATGTCATCATACAGAGACTGGGCGACTTCGTTCCGCCCTGGCGGTTTATGTAAGTCACAACTGTTGAGTTGTCTGAACGAATAAGAACAATCTTGCCCTGAACTTTCTGTAAGAAATGTTCCAGGCCCAGGACTACTGCTCTTAGCTCCAGTAGATTTATATGTTCCTTTGACTGTTCCAGATTCCAAAGCCCTGATATCGTGGACTCTTCCAGGCAAGCTCCCCAGCCCTCCATCGATGCATCTGTATACACAGTCACCTGAGGGTGGGGAGGGGTTAGCATAACCCCCACCAAGAGATTCTCTGTGTCCAACCACCATTGCAGGTGATGAATCAGAGGCGCCAACACTAGCACATTCGAGTCCAGCGAACCTGTACTCTGGGTCCATTGTGTCATGAGAAATAACTGGATCGGCCGCCTGCGTAAGGCGGCCTGAGGAATGACTGGTTCCAATGAAACCATCAACCCCAGCATTCTCAAGTAAACCCGTGCCAGGACATGACGACTGTCGCACACTGACTGAATTAATGAGATGAGTTTCTGAACTCTCTCCTGAGTAGGATAAACATATCCTATCTCTAGATCGAAGAACATCCCCAGGTAAACAAACTTCTGGGATGGAATCAGCTCTGATTTTGGGAAATTGATCATCCAGCCTAAGTCTGTGAGAGTTTTCAAAACAATCTCCAGACTGGCCGATAAACTTTCCCGGGTGTGCACTTTCAACAGCCAGTCGTCTATGTACGTGTGGACTGCTATGCTTCTCCTGCGGAGGTATGCGGTGATCGCAAGAACTACACGGGTGAAAACCCGAGGAGCCATGGAAATTCCGAAGGGTAGCACCCTGAATTCCCACTGTCTGCCCTGGAATGCAAATCTCAGGAAGCGACGGAAACTCCTGTGTATGGGGATGTGGAAATAAGCGTCCTTCAAATCTATCGACGCTGTCCACATTCCCCTCTCTAACCCCGCCAACACCGAGCGCACAGTCTCCATCTTGAAACTGGGCGTCTCTATGAACTTGTTCAATGGCTTGAGGTTGAGAATTGGTCTCCACCCTCCGGTGTTTTTTGTTACTAAGAACAGGGTTGAATAGAAGCCGGGACACCTCTGTGCCGGCTGAATAGCTCCTTTTTGTATGAGGGAATTTATTTCCTCCTCGATACACAACCTTTGATCTGGATCTCTCGGATTTGGAGTCCAGATCGGCACTAGAGACAGTCGCGATGGCGGGCCTGTCATCCAATCGGGATGATACCCGACTGAAAGCCATCGCAAGACTAAACGGTCCTGAGTTAACCGTTCCCACTCTTGCATGTGGTCGGCTAGCCAGCCTCCCACCGGTCCACCTAGGGATAGAGGTGGACATAAGGAGTGCAAGAGCGGCACTGTCTCCTCTGCCAGAAACACCGGCGCGGTTCTCACCGCGGTAACCGTCCCATCAGGAACGATTACCCCGCCCAGATCCTCGCGCGCCACGACCAGCACCGCGCGCACCTCGGTGCGCGGGCGGCTGCCTGGCTGACTGCGCCTGAGGAGCCTGCGCCCCCCTCGCTGCTGGCCGAATCGCACGCGGCCGAGGCCGGCGCTGCGATGGTGGTTGGCCTCTGACCTGGCCACTACCACCTCGAGCCTGCAGGGGATGATACGCAGGGGGTGCGGCGCGAACGTTGGCACGACGAAGCACCTCAAACTGCTCGCGCAGCGCCCTCTGGTTATTTACCAGAGTAACCGTCTCCTGGAGGTGTCTACATCCCTCACCTCCAAAGAGACCAGGACCTGTCATAGGCGTACGCAGTAGCCTATTGTACAGGTCCTGGGACGGGCACAGATTGTCCAAGGCAAAAGTGCGCCTTGCCCGGACACTCCTGGTCACCGCCCGAGTCATACAGTCCAGAGCCAGGTTGATACCATCCTGGATGGCTCGCTGGACTGTGACCGGACTTGGCTGGCGCGATGCGGATGCTGTTACTACCCCTTGTAACAGCTGGGAGACGTGGGACAGAGCGGCAATCGAAGCCCTCCAACTCTCCTCCGCATCACGCAACGCGGTATTTGCTGAATGCAACGCGTTCGAACACAAGACTCCCGTGTCAGAACGGGAGCCTGGCCGCGCATCCTCACCCAAAGCCGCGCGGTCATCCACGCTCGGCTTAGGTACCACACCGTACCGCTGGTAATCCAGGGGCACGATGCGGCAACGCCTGGCCACCTCGCGCGGGGCCTTCGCGAGACGTCCACTCGACTTAATGGACGTCTCCGCCGCCTCGAACATGTCAACGACATGCTCTGCCAGCGGCAGAGAAGGCATAGCGTTAGCAGTAGCCTTACCAGCTAACCACGGCCTGTGGTCACACTGGCTAGCCGACTGCTCCACGGGCAGATCTGGCCTAACACTTACCAACCACTGGCAAGCGTCAGACCAATCCTCCTGCGAGCGCTCTACAAGACGGGGGCCTTCGTCTTCCTCCTGAGCGCAAGCAACAGAGCTTGACGGCGGATACGCTGATACCCCTGGCAAGCCAGGGAAAACATGCGGGCCTGACAACACCGGCATGCTAATCTCACTGGCTTGACCAGGAGCAGGCGCCGTGGTAGAGCGCGGGGCACATACCGCCCCACCACGGCCCCGGCCAGCACCAGCGACACTCTCGGCAAGCCGAGGTATGTGGTAACGCTGGCCCTCAGCAGCGCCCAGGGCCACAGTCTGAACCGTGGATTCTACTCCTGCGTGAGTAGAACCGTGGAATAAGTCGCCTGTATTCCCCGCGAGGGGTGCACAGACGTCATAATCCATGGCCACGTCCTCAGACGGCGACCCCAACAGGTAATCCTCTTCCTCCTGGCCAGACAGATTAGACTCCGGGTCAGCAAAGAGAGCTAACCCGGACTGGCCAGGGAAGGTGCCATAGGAGGTACTGGCACCCGCGGCGTGCGGATACCCCTGGACTGATAAGCAGCCCGCGGGTTCCAGCGACAACCGTCCACGGCCCCTCGGCGCGGCACTGAGCCTGCTGCCAGGGTCGTGGAACGCCCCCTCTAATGGGGCCACCTCTGAATCTTCGAACAACGGAAGCGTACTAAGGAAAGGTGATTCAGAGGTGGGGATTACCTGCTCCGAAGCAGATGATGAGGACAGCAAAGGATTTGGTCCAGGAAGCATGCCACGAAGCAACTCTGGAACCAAATCCTTTATTGTCCTCCTCATCTCTCCTAACATCTCGGTCCGGAAGGCCTCCATGTCCACCGCGGACGAGGCCTTCCTCTTACCCTTCTTACTCACACCCTCTCTTTTCTGCTTCTTCTTCTCCTCCTCCACCACCTTGTCCTTCGCCTGTAAGCACAAGAATTCGGACATTAGCTCGCCCCCCCAGTGCTTACATATCTCGCAATTAATCAAGGGACCACAGGGGCTACACTGATAGCAGAGATGAGGCACAAACTTGTCCTTCAAAAACCGTCCACAGGACGCACAACCAGGTCTCTGAAACAGGGCAAAGGACGAGGAGTATGAGCAATCTAGTTAAGCTCAGAAACTCAACCAACTCAAGAGAAGGAAATGATCATAAAGATCAATATTCATCAGAAAACCAGCTTTGGACAAACTTTAATTGTTAATAAAGAGCAAGGCTGATTATGACGTCATTAATCCTATGACAGGAAAAAATCGATCCCCAACAAACATCCAAGTGCAAGGACGAATTGTATCTCTAACCAGAACATGTGCAGAATGGACATTTCGCCTACACAACCATCAGATATATACTGATAACAATGGCAAATACTGTTAATTATCTCCCTTTCCTCTCTAAATAATTAACATCACCTCATATCAATAATTAGATACCTGACACTTTGTATAGACAAACCATCCAACGTGATGAACTGGAGCACTCCACCAACTGAACGCCGCTTAACTCTCTCCACCTATAGGGGAAGGAATTGGATCAAGAGGGCAAAGTGAGAAGACCTTTATACTAGGCCGCCGACTCACTGGACATAAAATTTTTGGTTAGATAACCTAACAGTATTAGTAGGAAATGGAACCATGGTGGAGAGAAACAAACCCTCTGCTGATGTGATGTCCATTACATATCGTCACACAGACCTGTGGACATAAACACAAAGAGAGATTAGTATTATATAGCACCTAGTTGAAATAAACCAACTAAACAAGGCGCTTATCACGGTAAACGCGAGTCCCGGAAACACATTACACCGGGGAAAAAAACTCGCTAATTTTACTAGTAGTCACCTGATTTAAAGGTCCTGGGCCCTCCTCTGGCGAAGTCATCCTTTCTGCCATCTTTATCAGGGATAATCACTTCCAAATTCACACAAAAAGACTATAAATTGAGTAAAGAAAAGCTCTAGCACAAAAACATGTGTAGACTCTCTGCCAATAAATTAGCAAAGAGGAAGTGCTAGTCTGCGCATGCGCGGTGGTGGGGCTGGCATCCGCCAGACTACGCTCTGACTCCCTGCCCAGTAGGGGCACCTAACTGTTTTAATCTGAGTGTTTATTGAGTGAAAGCCGATATTTAGCAATATCAAAAATATTAGGGAGGTAAGTATACTCTTGATGTTAAAATCAAAAAACACAAGGACACCCCTGTTGCTAAACATTTTAATTTGCCCAATCATAATGGAAAAAACGTATCATATAAAATTATACAAGTTCTTCCTCACGACCCTGAGGTTACTGACAAATGCATATCAGAAAAGAACAAGAGCAGTACTGGATACATCAACTACACACGCTAGATCCCATAGGGATTAATCATGCAGATTGGTGATTCCAAAACCTGAGTTGTTCTTTCCTCATGATGTAACAAATGCTCTGTTGTTTTCTCCTGGCAAATGTAATAATGTACACAAGATTAGTTTCAAGACGAATAACCAATCTCGACACATAAGTCAAAAACTGTGCTGAATGCAAAAAGAAATTTTACGGTTTCATACCAAGGTTACAGTGACTCTGACCTTCAACCTGATGTAAGCGTCACTGCGTTGCCTCGTATAAATGTGACTAACAATGGCAAGGATAAAATCTAATAAGACTGACCAATACTGAGAGACCAAGATGTACCGTAGCTAAAATATACTTTGATTGCTTAAACATTACACTTGATACGAAATAATTACGGTGTATGTGCAAGAAATGATGGATGGACAGAAGGATGGATGGACAGATGGATGGCGGGATGGATGGATGGACAGTCAGATGGAGGGATGGATGGATGGACAGATGGATGGATGACTTGCACATCTTAAGGTACATCTAGTAATGGTAGTATGTACCAACATTCACAAAACAAAACAATGGAAGTAGTTTCTTGACAAGAAATGATTACAGATGGATAGACAAATGGACAGACACCCTGATCACTTTCTCGCTTGCATTTCATACCAAGTGATAAAACCTTCATATTAACAGTAGAACGTAGTATGTTTCACTTTCCATTTCAAGTTTGAGATCACAAGATACAGATTATATAAAACTTGAGGTATACAGTACACCATGGAAACATTGGGAGACATCTGCTGTCATCTGAAATCAAGAAGCTAAGTGCATGTAAATGAAATCCATTAATGTATGTAATTCACATACCTGAGGGACATGCCAGTCTCTGACAGATATATGGACGAAATCTGTCACAAACATCCATGTGCCATACATAACCATTCTTGATTGTGTCCAGTTGAACATAGCTACAGCTCCCTCTTGCGATGTCCGGCTCATTGTATCCCCAGATACCCACACTGATCGATATCTCAGTCCCATCACTCCAATGACCGACAGAGAGACTCTGCGGGCCTGTCAGACCTATTGTATTGTAACCTGAAAAACATTACAGATTTAACTTTGAAAATCCTGACATCTAACTGACTGATTGAAAGTCATATACATATTTCAAAAGAATTAGCTGCATGTTAAGCTAAGATATATTATAACAACAAATCACCATGAGCGACAGAAAGATCCAACTCCTGCATCAACTTGTAACGTGCACGTTAGCTAGCACTGTACAAATCTAGATTCATACTCTCGAATGGGACATCAGTAATGTATAAAGCTAGATTCATCCTCTCTAATGGGGCATCGGTAATGTAGAGAGCTCGATTCATCCTCCTTAATGGGACATCAGTAACGTATAAAGCTAGATTCATCCTCTCTAGGATGGGACATCAGTAATGTATAAATCTAGATTCATCCTCTATAATGGGACATCAGTAATGTATAAAGCTAGATTCATCCTCTCTAGGATGGGACATCAATAATGTATAAAGCTAGATTCATCCTCTATAATGGGACATCAGTAATGTATAAAGCTAGATTCATCCTCTCTAATGGGACATCAGTAATGTATAAAGCTAGATTCATCCTCTCTAATGGGACATCAGTAATGTATAAAGCTAGATTCATCCTCTCTAGGATGGAACATCAGTAATGTATAAAGCTAGATTCATCCTCTCTAGGATGGGATATCAGTAATGTATAAAGCTAGATTCATCCCCTATAATGGGACATCAGTAATGTATAAAGTTAAATTCATCCTCTCTAGGATGGGACATCAATAATGTATAAAGCTAGACCCATCCTCTATAATGGGACATCAGCAATGTATAAAGCTAGATTCATCCTCTCTAATGGGACATCAGTAATGTATAAAGCTAGATTCATAATCTCTAATGGGACATCAGAAATCTATTGACTATTTTGAAACAAATTTGACTAGAATCTGTGGCTGCCATAGGCATCAACAGGTACCTGGCAAATTAATTTAAAAATACTCACTAAAATATTCCTAACATCAAAAAGAATGTGTGGTTTTTTATCTGTAACAGTTAAAGCAAGTAATTCACTGCAGTAAGCAGTTGGCGGGATATCAAAATGCAGGAAATTTCAATTTCCCTTTCTCCGAGATCTAACAATACTCACCATTCTGTTACTTTCTGATACACAGCTGGCCTTGACAGCTGGCTCTAGGACTATAGACTTAGAAAGCTTTACCGACTCCTTGGAACCAGGTACTCGGCTCCCAACCGCCGAGTACCCGTCTACCAGAGCTCATATTGTTTGCATAGCCACCAAACAAGAGAAAACACTGGCTTGCCTCCGTGGGGCTGGGAGGCTGGGTCCGTAACAGAATGGTGAGTATTGTTAGATCTCGGAGAAAGGGAAATCGAAATTTCCTGCATTCTCCTTCGATCAATACTCACCATTCTCTTACTTTCTGATATACACCAGATTTGTTCAGTAACCTGGTGGGAAGGGGCAAGCCATAAATGCTACTTTTGACCCTTGGAGAAAGATTTTAGACTTAACAACTTGACTAACGGAGACCTAAAAGGACCGTCAAGTTATCGAAACCGAATCACATTCGCGTCACTGCCCACCCCCTTTTTTCTCCTAAGAAAAGGGAGAGAACTCACGAACATGTATCTCGCCTGAAACACAAATATGCCAAGAGGGTTAACTGCTCCTTGCATATCCACATGTATTAGCCTGGGAATGAGCATGAATATATAAGATGAATGAACATGATATATAGACATAATACAAAAAACTCTCACTTATGAATTACCTTATGATAACTGGACTTCAGACGTACCGCCTCCAACCATTCACTGGTCCGGCCATCAGTGACACAATCTGGTTGTCATCCTCACGCTCGACCATGCCTGCTTTAGGTTCTTTTCTAACCGAAGTGAAAAAAGGGTGAAGAGCAGTGTGGCCACTTAACTATCGTCTCAAAACAGCTAAAGCGAGTGGACTGGCTGAGTCTGACACATCCCTCATATAGTAATCCGTAAATGAGGACTCACAGTGCCATTGTGCAACGGCCATGATGTCCTCTAACGGAACACCACTGTAAAGGGCGGTCGAGGCGGCTATTCCTCGAACATTGTGTGCCCTTACGCCTTGCACCTGGTGCCCAGTCGGCATCTCATGAGTAGTCTGAATGCATTCGTCTACCCAACGAGAGATAGTATCCATGGATGCGGCGCCATAAGGCTTCTTATGACAGATCCATAGATGTCTATCGTTCGACCGTAACGAGTCAGTCCGTTTCTTGTACTTAGTCAAAGCACGGACCGGGCACCAGACACTGGCATCATGATCAAACCTAGTTAACTTCGGTATTATGATCGGTTTGCCGGGATATCTCAAAGATTGATTCTTTGACATAAACTCTGCTCTTGGCAGAAGACGCAGACCCTCTCCAGAGACAATAAATCGGTCCCTCTCTGCCGAAAGCGCATGGATCTCACTGCGCCTTCTAGCTGAGGAAGCTGCCAATAGAAAGACCGCCTTTAGAGTCAAATGCTTTAGACTAGCCGAACACAACGGTTCGAAAGGGTGCTTGGCCAGTACATTAAGCACTAAAGATAGACTCCAGGCTGGAATGACTACCGGTTGTCTCAGTCGGAGATTGCTCATTCCCTTCACCATCACATTTAACTGGGCCACCTCTGGACTATCCCTGTTGGCTAGACAAGGGATAACTGATGCCAAAGCTGACTTGTATCCAGCAATTGTGACGGGAGCTAGTCCTGAAAAGAACAGCTCACAGAGAAAGTCTGCTATTTGCTGAATAGTGGATTGAAAGGTATCAATACCCTTTTCTTCACACCAGTCTGCAAATCTGTTAACCTTGTTGTTATATGACTTGAAGGTTGACCTCCTTCTCGCAGCCGCGATGAAATCAGCAGCTTGTCGAGAAAAGCCTTCCGACGTGGAACGTTGTTTGATAACATCCACGCAGTCAATTTGAACATTTCGGGACGCTCATGTAGGAAGCGTCCCTTGGCCTGGGAGATTATGTTCGGAATCTCGGGCAATTGCACTGGGTTTTCCACCAGCAGATCTAGCAGATCCGTGAACCACGCCCTGCTTGGCCAATATGGCACTATTAGCAGGACCAGACACGGTTCCTCCCTGATCTTCAGTAATACCTTCGGCAGAAGGATGGTGGGTGGGTACGCGTAAGCGTGCATCCCCCTCCAGCTTATCGCCAGAGCGTCTGTATCGACGGCATTTGGATCTGGAATCGGCGAGACATAAGTCATGATTTGAGCATTTTCCTTTATGGCGAACAAGTCCACGTTGGGTTTGCCCCAATGTTCGAAGATCCTTCGTAGAATTGGAGGGTTGAGGGACCATTCTGTTGGCAGAATTCTCTGTCTGCGAGACAAAGCATCCACCAGAATGTTCAATCGGCCAGGAATGTGAGCTGCTTTCAAAACAACCGAGTAATTCCTGCACCATTGAATCAAGTGCCACACTTTGATACAAAGTGTTGGTGACCTGGTCCCGCCTTGGCGATTTATGTATGATACTACCGTCCAATTGTCTGACCGTATCAATATCACCTTGCCCCTGATCATCGGAAGAAACTCTTCCAACGTCAGTTCCACTGCCATCATTTTCAACAGATTGATATGCAGCTGACTCTCCAGGAGAGTCCATGTGCCCGAGACCTGGTGTTCTCCCAGGCAGGCACCCCACCCTTCCAGCGACGCATCCGTGTACACGGACAGCTGGGGGCGAGGTAGGTGCAGCGAAACCCCTACTAGGAGATTCTGACGCTGTTTCCACCATAGCAGATGCGATATTATCGGCTCCAAAACTGGCACCAGTTTTGACAGGGGTTCTGTTCTCTGTTTCCACAGAGACATCAGATACAACTGGATAGGTCTTCTCATTAGAGCAGCGAACGGGATCACCTGCTCCATGGAGACCATCATTTCCAGCATCTGAAGAAACCGCCTCGCCTGAACGTGGTTTCCCACTCGAAAACTCTTGAGGATGGCTAACAGAGACACCACTCTGGGCTCTGACGGGTAAACCCTGCCCTCCTCGAGATCGAATCGCATCCCCAAATAAACAAAATGTTGAGTGGGCGTCAACTTGGATTTCTCCTTGTTGACTATCCAGCCTAGATCTGAAAGTAACTTCAGAGTCAGAGCAGTATCCACGTTCAACCTGGCTGCCGAGTCTGCCTTGAGCAGCCAGTCGTCTATGTAGGTGTGTAGCGTCACATTCTCTTTTCTGAGAAACGCTGTCACCGCAAGGACCACTCATGTGAAAACCCTCGGAGCTGTCGACAGGCCAAACGGGAGAACAGTAAACTCCCATACTTGATTCTGAAACGCAAATCTCAGAAACCTGTGCCAACTCCGGTTCATTGGAATGTGGAAATATGCATCTTTCAGATCGATCGACACACACCACATTCCCTTCCTCAATCCCGTCATTACCGATCTCGGCGTTTCCATCTGGAACAGAGGCGTATGGATAAACCAATTTAATGGCCTGAGATTGAGTATGGGGGATGCTCTTGGGGACAAGGAACATGTTTGAATAGAAGCCTGGAGTGTTCCGGTTCGCTGGTTTTATTGCTCCCTTCAGAAGCAAACCCGACACTTCCTTTTGCACGGCTTCTAACTTGTCTGGCTCCCTTGGTACGTGTGTCCAGACAGGTGCCAAAGACAGATTTTGTGGCGGAAAGTCCCACCACTCCGGCATGTAACCCTGGGATAACCATCCCAGGACCAGACTGTCTGACGTCACACCTCGCCAGGCCTCGACGAAACGCATGAGTCTTCCACCCACCATAGACACCTCAACGTCTAACGGGGTTGTCCGGCTCGCGGTCCGCTCCCCCCCTCTCTTAACGAGAGAGAGAGAACCATTTCGGTCTCGGCACGGCGGGTATAACTGGCACTGCTGTTCCTGTCGCACAGGTGCGGACCAGGCGGATATGAAGGGAGCTCTCGTACCCTCAGGTACGATGCGCTCCCTTCTGTCCGCCCTTGGAGGACTTACCCATACCCTTCCCCTTGCCCTTCCCGCTTCTAGGGCAGTCAGGAGCAACCTTGGGGAGGGTAGGAGCCTCTACAACCTTCCTGGCTTTCTTAGCCGGCGGCGGCTGAGAAAATCCAGCTGAAGCAGAAGTTGCAGCAGGCTTAGCTTTCGCCTTGCCCTTATGCTTCTTCTGCTTCTTTGGAGGTTGGCCAGCTAGCAGTTTCCCCACAGCCCCTAGTGCGTGCGCTTGCCGCACTAGCTCCAGCTGTAGGTTGACCGCCAACCGATTCTGCGCGATGCTGGCCATATCCTCTAGGATGGCCCGCGCTTGGCCACCGAAGATGCTAGGCCCTGTCAGGGGCGTCCCAAGAAGACGCTCCCTGACTGCCGTAGCCGGACGCATATGGTCAATAACCATTTGCCTCCTGGATTTGGTCACACGTGCCTGCACCCTTGCCAGTGCGTCCATAGACAGCACCAAGCCGTCATTAACGCACGAAAGCGCCACAGGTGGCACAGGGTGGCCTGCCCCCGCTTCAGCCCACACCGACTGAAGGAGACGATAAGAGTGGTTGACAACTCTATGAACCATGGATCCAGTCCCACTGACTGGATCCGGGCCGCGGGCAAGATCCCCGTCCGAATCGATGCAACCGACGGACGGGGCGCATCCTCCTCGGCCGTGGCCGAAACCACAGATGGGTCCACCCTGGCTAGCCAAGCCAGAGCCTCGGACCAGTCTATTTCCGAGGAGGAAACACCCGCAAACACGTCACCCGTTGACGCGCTCACAGGCCTGGCAGCCACGGCCTCCCGGCAAGGAGCCGCAGCTGACACACCAGGCACTCCGGTACCACCTGGTTCCGCCGCCACCCCATGAACCATACCAGTCCATGGGATAGGTCCGCACGGAAAACCGTACGGACTCGTAGCGGACGCGGAACCGTGGCCAAACACGGGCGCCAACGGCACCCCATGTCCGACCGCCGGACCGGGCGAGATAGGCGAGTATCACGCCCGGCCCGGCACACCGGTCACCGTGCCAGCTGGTGCCAAACCAACCGACACGGAACCGGTGCCCGGTACCAGATTGGCCTCAACCACAGGCGGAGCCGCTGCCCTGGCTTGCGCCAAGCCAGACAGATGGAGGGCGGTTCCGTCCAGGATGGAATCGACCTCCATATGCTCCACCCGTGGCATCACAGGCCGCAGCAATAACTCCTCCTCGGCCTCCTCGTCTTCAGACTCCGAAGAGTCGTCACCAGACGAGGAAACCGCGGAGCCGTCCTGGCGGACGGCTACCACACCTGACGGACCGGCCACCGCTATTGGACCACCCGGAGGTGGCCGCAGAGAGACAGAACCCGCCAGGCCGGAGCCAGATGCGACTGCCAGGGGGCCGTACGAAACGGCCCCCTCGGTAATAATAATAATAATAATACAGCATTTGTAAAGCGCCATGTGTCAATGTCAATTTTCAAAGGCGCTTGTGAAGAGATGTGTTTTTAATTTTTGTTTGAAATCATTAATTGATTGGATGGATTTGATGTGGACAGGTAGCTGGTTCCATAGTCTCGGAGCCACAACACTGAAGGCTCTGTCCCCACAGGAGCGTAAATTCGATCGCGGAATTTGGAGCAATAGCTTATCCACAGAACGAAGTCTGCGACATGGATCATATGTCAAGAGAAGTTCCTGCAAATAGTCGGGAGCGTTGTTGTTTAGACATTTCCAAGTCAAGAGCAGAATCTTGAACTCAATCCGTTTCCGGATGGGGAGCCAATGAAGATCTTTCAAAATTGGTGTTATGTGATGACGCTTTTCGACCTTGACTACCAGACGAGCCGCAGCATTTTGCACATATTGCAGTTTATCAAGGGATTTTTCGGTGATGCCATATAAGAGACTGTTTCCATTGTCCAATCGTGATGTGATAAACGCGTGAACAAGTGTCTCTGTGGTCTGATATGTCAGCACATTTCTGATGGAATTAATGTTACGCAAATGGTAAGTCGCAGATTTGCACACAGAGCTTACATGTGCATCCATATTCATAGCCTGGTCTAGATACACGCCCAAGTTCCTAGCGGATGTAGTTGCCGGGATCACGCTGTCAACTAACTGAACTTCCGTAGTGCCGATTTTGCTGCGTTGTTGATTTGTCGCTATGATAAGGAACTCAGTCTTGTCTGGATTGAGTTTTAGCTTGTTCTTGGTCATCCACCGGCTAATATCGGCGACGCATGTTCGGACCTGTTGTAGAGCTGATGTTTCCTGACAAGGTATGTTAGGCTTAAATGTTAGATAAAGCTGCGTGTCATCTGCGTACATATGCACCTGAAGGTTATGTCGCCGCACTATATCTGCTATAGGAGCAGAGTAACCAGTCCAGAACCCTGTCCAAGGACAGGGTCCGTACCAGGCATGGAGAGAAACTGCTCCCCAACCTTCGGTAGCAGTGACGACACCAGCATAGGCAGAATGCTATGCAGGAAACCCTGCATAGCCGGACCGAACCACGCCGGCGGTGCCATCTCCGCCACCTCCAGCTGGGGACGTGGAGCGCCCCCACCGGCCGAACCGGACGCTCCACGATTTAACCTCGGACCGCCTGACCCCGCGTCAGACCCAGCCACATCCTTCTGGCCAAGGAACTTCACCATCATATCGACGGACCACACTGCGCACACATTACATCTATGATCAAGGTTACAGGGCATACACCTAAAACAGACATGGTCCTTAAACACGACGCGTACAAACTTATGGCACTCATCACATGATGGCGGGGCTGGCTTGGCCTATAAAATAAGCACAAACCTACAATAAGCAAGCGGAACGAGACACGGATAAAAGGCAGACAATTAATTTTCAAATAAATTGACCATAAATTAAATGTAACCCTCCCACACCCCACCCCGCAATGTTACAGCAAAGATCGCATTGATTATGACGACAAGAACGAGGCAGGCATAAATACACCCATAATTGATCCTCCAGGATGTATCAAGCTCCAGGAATCATATCGCATAGCATTCGGGGTATATTTACCAATCAAAATAAATCATACTCCTACCGAAAGCCGACACGATATGTGAAGAAACAACAAAATGTAACACACTGCTGTAGCACACGGTAAAACCGCAGACCACGCATCTCTCAAGAATTTTTACACCACCGATCATTGCAAACCGATCGTGATCACACGTAAACTTGACCATTCCAAAGTTTTCTGGTACCATTTTTAGTACGCAGCACCCAGAACAGATGCACGAATTAATGAAAACATTTTCTTCACATAAACATCCGAGCCTCACGGGTGTGACGTCACCCGCTCGGACCTTACGGAAACGATGTCAGCCGATATTCGTGTTAGAAATACCGTAGCAAACACCTATTTTCATATCTGCCGATCGCCTGTTGGGGTTTAAAGAAGGCGATCGTCTGGCATATCTCGTTGTTAGCACACGTCCCAGATTCTATGGGGTCGGAAATTGGGACACAACGAAATTTAGAGACCTAAGTCTTTTAACTATGGATAATAAGGAATTATACAACCTGGTCTTTATTGGCGGTATTCTCCATTTTATCCAGTTAGATCCTTCTAAGAACGCACAACTATCAATTCACAGATAAGACTTAGATTTCCTTTCACAAAAACTTAAAATCTTTCCTGCAAAAAAACCCCATGGACAGCTCTTGTTGCTATGCAAACAAGAATGAGCTCTATGGTAGACGGGTACTCGGCGGTTGGGAGCCGAGTACCCGGTTCCAAGGAGTCGGTAAAGCTTTCTAAGTCTATAGTCCTAGAGCCAGCTGTCAAGGCCAGCTGTGTATCAGAAAGTAACAGAATGGTGAGTATTGATCGAATGAGAATGGTGGTTCTCTAAGACTTGTCATCTTATGTCCATACCTCCTAACCGTAACTTTAATGACTAAATTTTAACAAGAATATTGAAATATTTGCTTAGTGAATGTCTATTTGCAGGCCAAGTGAAACTATTTTTGAAATTTTACCACTGGAATGGCTGGCTCGGTTATGCAGCCAGTCATTCCAGTGGTAAATATTAAAAAACAGTCTTCTCTTGACCAGCAAATAGACATTCCTCTCGACCCCTGCATACGCCAGTTTCGGTCGTCTTCGCCATGAAAGGGTTAAAGAATCTCTGTGTTGTGGCCCCAGAAGCAGGTGGTCACAATAGACAGGTCAGCGTTATCTACTATCCTTACTTATCCAAGCAGTGGCGGCTCCAACTGACAGTGCCGCTTGTAGCTGCTGTCCAACATACACATTCACATCATATCCCGCTGCCTCGCATAACTTAGCTCCATTGCTGGTAAGAAAGAGTGTTACGGGTTAATATGTCATTCTCAATTCACTGCAGGTTTCTCGCATGTTTTCTTAATGCTGCTTCCGTAACATCATTAGTTAAGTGACTATACAGATGAATAAAACAAGATGCCTCTGCAGAATTAGGATGACATTTTGGCCAAACACTATCTCAAATGAAGAGCTTAGATCAACGTACAGATCAATGTACAGATCATAAATAAGCATAAATGTTTCCAAAATAAACACAGCAAGAGGCCCAAGTGGCGCTCACCTGGACCATTGGCTTTTAAACCATTTGCATATAAATAGACATGATGGATGACTTTCAGAAAATCCAAGATGGCCACCAAAAAATTGACCAATCAAGACTTGTTTAATATGTTGAAGCCTACCGTCATAGGATCGTTCAAACCAAGTTTTGTTGAAATCGGGTTAATCAGAGATTGCTGCGAAAACATTGACCTATCAAAATTCTGAATAGAATTTCTAGAGGCTACGACAATAGGATCCTTCCAGCCAAAATTGGTTGAAATTACCCAAGCGATTAATGAGGAGTAGCATTTTATATGAATTCCCATTTATCGGAAAACCCAAGATGGCCACCATCAAAATCAAGCCGTCAAAATTCTGTATACAAATTCTGAAACGCACAGGCCTAGGGTTCTTCCAGCTGGGTTTGGTTGAAATCGGCCAAGCGGTTAATGAGGAGTAGCCTTTTAACTGATTTCCCAAAATATTCAGAAAATCCAAAATGGCCGCCGGAAAAATTGACCTATCAAAATTCATTATGCATCTTCTAAAGCCTACCGCCCTAGGTTCGTTCCAGCCAGTCTGGTTGAAATCGCCGAAGTAGTTAATGAGTTGACGATTTTCAGCCATTTTTCGGAAAATTCAAGATGGCCACGGAATAAATTGAAAATTCTATATACAAGCTCTGAAGCATAGAACTTTAGGGTCCTTCCAGCCGAGTTTGTTTGAACTCGTTCAAGCAGTTAATGAGGAGTAGTCTTCTAACTTATTTTACAAAATTTTCAGAAAATCCAAGATGGCCACCAGAAAAGCGGACCAATCAAAATTCTGCATACAAGTTCTGAAATCTACCAGCCTAGTATCCTTCCGGCCAAGTCTGGTTGAAATTGCTTAAACAGTTAATGAGGAGTAGCGTTTTATACGACTTCCCGCCATATTTCAGAAAATCCAAGATGGTTGCCGGAAAAACTGACCAATCAAAATTCTGTACATAGGTTCTGAAGCATACTAGGGTGGGGTTCTTCCATCCAAGTTTGAGTGCAATCGGCCCAGTGGTTATCAAGGAGTAGGCTTTTAAGTGATTTCCAGAAATTTTCAGAAAATCCAAGATGGCCACCGGAAAAATTAACCAATCAAAATTCTGTACACAAGTTTTGAAACCTACCAGCCTAGTATCCTTCCAGCCAAGTCTGGTTGAAATTGCTCACACAGTTAATGAGGAATAGCGTTTTAAACGATTCGCCGCCATTTTTCAGAAAATCCAAGATGGCCACCGGAAAAATGGACCAATCAACATTCTGTACTTAATATCTAAAGAATTCCATGCTAGGGTTCTTTCATCCAAATTTGATTGAAATCGGCCAAGTGCTTATCGAGGAGTAGGCTTTTAAGTGATTTCCAGAAATTTTCAGAAAATCCAAGATGGCCACCGGAAAGATTGACTAATCAAAATTCTGTATAAAAGTTCTGAAACATACCAGCGTACAATCCTCCCAGCTTGGTCTGGTTCAAATTGTCCAAGCAGTTAATGAGGAGTAGCGTTTTAAGCGATTTCGCAAAACTTTTCAGAAAATTTTAAATGACCAACGAAAAAATTGACCAATTAAAATTCTGTATACAAGTTCTAAAGTCTACCCACATAGGGTCCTTCCAACCAAATTAGGTTGAAATCTGCCAAGCGGTTACTGAGGAATAGCATTTTAAAGCAAAAGTTGAGGGACAGACGGGCGCCGAATGGACAGACGGATGGCGGACAGTCGCCATACCATAAGCTCACTTGGCCATTCTGGCCAGGTGAGCTAAAAACATGTTAATTAGTACAATTTTGAACTTATGCAGCCATATCCTCCAATCAAATCAAGTCCAGAATATTCCAGAATACATTATGTTATATTTTGTTTTGGAAACATGTTAATGTAATGGAGTAATTGTATTACTGATACATATTTCTGTATTTCCGTTTCAGCAGTAAGCATGTTTTTTGGGAAGTCAGGGTTAATTACTTAGTATATTCTATATTAGCCTATCTAGCATTGCTATATCCGTGTTTACATCCGTGACACATTTTTTCAATGCACTTTTGTTGAGCGGAGATATGTCAGCTTTCTGATTGGTTAATTAGTAATGGTAAGCCATCCGATTGGTTGATGATCTTCTCGTCCATTTAGCGCAGCTGACGTGAACATCGATCATGAGAAATTCTTGGAATTGACAAGATTGACTTTGATTGCAAACTTTGTTTCGTGCCGCTTATTGTTAAGCGCATAGTCGCTTGCTATCATGCAGTATATTAAATTCTGATGTCTGGATTTCTTGACTGCAGTGACAGATAATGACCATGGCTAGAGGATAGGTTAGTTCCACATTGCTGAGCCATTGGATTGGATTGGATTGGATGTCCTGGTAAACCGACATTCGTCATGAGTATGAAGTTTTGCATACCCGCCACTATACCTGATTCATAGTAGGAGTGTCATCATGTTCTGATGTCTGGATTTCTTGACTGCAGTGACAGATTGGATTGGATTGGATTGGTTGTTCTTGTGAACTGACATTCGTCATGCGTATGAAATTTTGCATTCCCGCCACTATACTTGACTCATAGTAGGAGTGTCATCATGAAATTTTGCATTCCCGCCACTATACTTGACTCATAGTAGGAGTGTCATCATGAAATCTTGCATTCCTGCCACTATACTTGACTCATAGTAGGAGTGTCATCATGTTCTGATCTCTTATTCACTGATTGTGGCCTGTCTTCTGTGACACATGGATTGTTTCCCTGATCGAAATGGAACTGATGCTTTGCTAATTGACAATGATCCGATGAGCTGTGTTACAGCTATTGTAACGTGATCAGGATGGAACTTTATTACATAATCACTCCTATATAACACTATGTTTGATTACATCAAGTGCATGTTTAGCTAGGAATGTTAATCGACAAAATCAAATGAATCGGTTTGGATCAATATGATTAAATTGATGTTAAGTGTGTTTAGACACATTCATGAACTATGGAATAAACTATGTGTATGTGTAGACCAAATTATGACTGCAATAGAGTATGTACAAATATTTGTTATATGATTTGTTGCATCATTTATTTGAATACCATTCGCATCCCTTTCCATTAAATTGTTACGGTGTGGTTCCAAGAACATGTATTAAGGTTACACCTTGCGGAAAATAACAGATTGGATTGGATAGGTTTAGTCTGATTTTGTTTGTTCTGGGGAACCGACATTTGTCATGAGTATGAAGTTTTGCGTTGCTGCCACTATACTTGACTCATAGTAGGAGTGTCATCATATTCTGATGTCTTACTCACTGATTGTGGCTTGTATTTGGTGACACATGGATTGTTTCCACGATCGAAATGGAACTGATGCTTTGCTAATTGAATATGATCCGATGACCCATGTCAATTAATTACAGCTATTGTAACGTGATCATGCTTATAGGATGGAGTCGGTTTGAATCAATATGATTACATAATCACTCCTAAATAACACTGGTTCATTACATCAAGTGCCTGTTTAGCTAGGAAGTGTATAACGTTTGAAATTTATATAGTCACTTAGTTTATTCCAAAGTCTTGTACGTGTAAACCACATTATGACTGCAATAGAGTATGTACAAATGTTTCTTATATGATTTGTTGCATCATTTATTTGAATGCCGTTCACATCCCTTTCCCTTATTACATTGTGGTCCCAAGAACATGTATTAAGGTTACACTTTGTGGAATATAACCCTTTTCTAAATTAGTTTAGGAACAAATTTCAACTTAATGTTTTAAAACTCTGTCCTAAATTGACTATTTGTTCTTTTGTTAAATATTACTAAATTGTCAAAATTTCTGGTAACCTCGTTACATTAAGTTTTTTCTCAGCTGTACTATAGAGGGCCCCCAACAACTGCATCAGTGGTGAGCTCTAAGCAGTGGAGATGGCTATGACATGCGTGCAGAATGCAGGGCCAAAATGGCGCTATTAGCAGGACCAGGCACAGTTCTTCTCGATCTTCACCAGAACCTTCGGGAGAAGGATGGTAGGTGGTGCTTCCATCGCCAGCTTATCACCCGAGCATCTGTATCAACAGCATTTGGATCTGGAATCGGCAAGACATAAGGCATGATTTGAGCACTTTCCTTTGTGATGAACAAGTCCACATTGGGTTTGCCCAAATGCTCAAAGATCCCTTATAGAACCGAAGGGTTGAGAGACCATTCTGTTGGCATAATCCTCTGTCTGTGAGACAAAGCATCCGCCAGAATGTTCAATCGCCCAGGAATGTGAGCTGCTTTCAAAACAACTGAGTAATTCCTGCACCATTGAATCAAGTTCCACACTTTCATACAGTGTGGGAGACCTGGTCCCGCCTTGGCGATTTATGTATGATACAACCTTGCCCCTGACTTCTGAAAAGAATCTCTCCAGTGACTATCTTGGAGAGTCATTGTGCCCGAGACCGTGTGTTCTCCCAGACAGATACCTCAACCCCTCCAGCGATGCATCCGTGTATACGAACAGTTGGGGGTGGGGTAGGTGAAGCAAAACTCCTACTAGGAGATTCTGATGCTCCTTCCACCATGCAAGATCCGACATTATCAGCTCCAAAACCAGTATAGGTTTTGTCTGATCTCTGTTTCCAGAGTGACATCAGATACAACTGGATCAGTCTTCACATTAGAGCCATTGGAGACCATCATGGCCAGCATCTGAAGAAACCTCTTCGCCTGAATGTGGTTTCCCACTCGAAATCCTTTAAGAATGGCTTACACGGTGTCAGGCTTGACCCTGATGGATAAACCATGCCTTTCTCTAGGTTGAATCGCATTCCCCAATCGACAAAGTGTTGAGTTGGTGTCAACTCAGATTTCTCCTTGTTGATTATCCACCCTAGATCTGAAGGCAATTTCAGAGTCAGAGCCGTATCCATCTCTAACCTGGCTTGCGTGTCCACCTTGATAAGCCAATCGTCTATGTAGGTGTGAAGCACCACATTCTCTTTCTGAGAAATGCTGTCATCGCTTGGACCACTCTGGTGCAGACCCTTGGAGCCATCAACAGGCCGAATGGGAGCACTACAAACTCCCAGACATAATTCTGAAACGCAAATCGCAGAAACCTGTGGCAGCTAGAGCTGGGCGGTCTGACGGTAGTACCGTGAGGACCGCGGTATACCGTGAACCGATACTGTGACAGTTGACATTTCCAAATACTGTGAATACCGTCCATAATGTTTGAGCAATATTTGAGAAATATATTCATAAAATCTGACTTGACCAAGGGTAAATAGGTGCTAATAGTGCCAAAAATACAGGCATCCCTAACTATTAGCCGAGTTGAGGTGAAAGGGTCGTTGTAAAAACAAACATCAAGACGTCAATTACAAAATAATGACAGGCAGAATTGTATGTCAAACGTACGTCTTCAAAGTCTCACGGTAAAATTGCTCTAGTTAAAACATCTAAACTCATTCTCTGGCCGTAATTACACCATAATATATTCCCTATTCCCGTTTCTATTATTTGTAATTTATTACTCCAAGCATTTTGTCACCGAACAAACACGCTCGAATAACAAAATAACATACAAACTGCGTGGTATTCAAACACACCAGCGATCTCACAAAGACGTATCTGATTGGTTGGTCATGAACTAGATCGTGGGAAAATACATTTACTACGCTGAATTTATCAATGAAAATTTACTAAAACATAGTATTTGCTCACGCAGTTTTGATCACGTGCTAATTTATTAACAACGAGCAGCGTTGAAGTCGTGGGGTTTTTTTCTGTCTTGTTTTAAGAAATTTCTTTACGGATTAAATCCAGTTTAAGTAACGACACCTAAAAATAATAGTGTTTTAGTTTTTGTAATTCATTTTTCAACTGGCTACACGTCGGAAGTTCGCGGAAATAGCTTTTTACACGCATTGTTCACGTGAAGCATGGCGAGTAAAGTGTCTGCACATCGGGTACTCGGTAATTATCAGAAGCTTTGGAATCGGCTATGTTCAATGTCGTGTTATATGTATGTGTATAGGCCTGTTTTCGCGAGTAACAGAATATACGACTCCAACAGAAATAAAAGCGTACAACACTCACCCCGTTTAAATACTCGCGGATTTTGTCTGGACTCTGTTTATCAAAGCGCTCGACTGCCAAAATAAAATTTACCGTTTGCTGGTCGCACACATTAATAGCAAGAACAATCGAGATTGAAAATAGTGCACCCCAATGTCTCAAACAGCGGGTTATAGTTAGCGAGTCGACCAAACCCTTTGACCGATATTCCCGTGAATGATATTACGTCAATAAAAATAGTGACCTAATAAAATCGTGAAACTAAACAGTCGCAATAGCCATGTTTTTCTTCTCTAAATCAGGAAGCCGATTTATTTATTTTACCTATATTTACCGTTGATTGGAGATGGAAGTGTAAAGGAAATGGAAATGTTTTTTCTAATTTTGTGGCATGCCTCAAGCCCAGATGACGGTATACCGTGGTACCACGGTATTTTTTCATGGTACCGATACCGTCATGTAAATATCAATACCGCCCAGCTCTAGAGGCAGCCCTTGTTAATTGGAATGTGAAAATATGCATCTTTCAGATCGATTGATACACACCACATTACTTTCCTCAATCCCACCGTTACCATCCTCGGTGTTTCCATTTTGAACTGAGGCGTATAGATTAACCAATTAAATGGCCTGAGATTGAGTACGGGTCTCCTCCCCACCCCACCCCCACTTGTGCTTTTGGGAACAAGGAATGTGTTTGAATAGAAGCCTGGAGTGTACTGGTTTGCTGGCTTTATTGCTTCCTTCAGAAGCAAGCCTGACGCTTCATTTTGAATGGCTTCTAACTTGTCTGGCTCCCTTGGTACGGGAGTCCCGACTGGTGCCAAAAACAGATTTTGTGGTGGGAAGTCCCACCACTCTGGCATGTATCCCTGGTATATCCACCGCAGGACCAGACTGGCTGATGTCCCACCTCGCCAAGCCTCCACCCATGATAGGCACATTGACACCTATGGAGGGCGTCTGGCTCGCGATCTGCTCACGCCACACCCCACCTCCCTTTTTGATGGAGATAGAAAGCCATTTAGATAGATCTAAGCTTGACCTGTCCGTCTGGCACCACTGTTCCTGTTGAACAGGTGCTGCCCAGGTGGATGTGAAGGGTGCTTCCGTACCCTCAGGTACGATCCGCTCTCTTCTTTCCGCCCTTTGAGGCCTTACCCCTACACTTCCCACCTCTATGGTGACCAGGGCCGCCACCAGGGCATGCAGGGGCCTCCTTAGCCTTCTTTGCCGGAGGCAGTTGAGAGGGCCCAGAGGTTGCACTAGAAGGTGCAGCTTCCGCTTTGCTTTTCTGCTTGTGTTTCTTCGCAGAAGACTGTCCGGCTGGTGGCTTGGACGCAGTCTCTAGTGCATGAGCCTGGCACAATAGTTCCAACTGTATGTTGACCAGCCTATTATGTGCAATGTTTGCGGAATCCTCTAGGATTGCCCGCGCTTGACCACCGAAGATGTTAGGTCCATTCAGTGGGTGCCAAGCAACGTATCCCTGCCGGCCACAGCTTAATGCATATGGTCAATGACCATTTGCCTCCTGGATTTTGTCACATGCGCCTACATGCATCCTCATCTGACAAGATAAGTGTCAGCCATCTGTATCTAATTCCTGCCATCATTTACAAGAACAAAGACCCAGTCAAAGCAAACGTGCAAGACCTTCTAACGGGCTATGAAACTGATCTGCCCAGTCCTAGTGGCGTAAATATAGAATTAGAACTTTGGGAGAGAAAGTGGAGAAGAACAGAAAGTGACCACCCCAGCACAGCAAGTGATGCCCTCAAGGTCTGCAGGAAAGAAGACTCCCAGTATCCATCACCTTCTAAGGATCCTTTGCACCTCATGTGAGACAGAAAGGGCTAGCTAAGTGAGCTTAGCTATCTCAACACATACTTAAGAGCAACAATGGGACAGGACAAAATTAATGGGTTGGGTCTGATGCATGTCAATTATGGCATGACAATCGATGTAGAAGAGGTTGTGACTCGCTTCGCTAGATGTCATCCAAAGAAGACTACGACTTGTTAATATGATAGAATCAGACTGAGATAGTCAGTCCTAATAATTCTTTTCTATTAAGTTCTCAGACTTACTCGTCTTACACAGTGTTAGGTTTCTTTTGACTGCCTTTGTAATTTGTTGGAAAGCATTTAGTTTTGCATTAAAGTAATACACATTTGATAGCGATTTGAGTTTATAAACTATGATCTAAGCACCCGGGAGCTGCATCGTTCTGACAATATAATACACATTTGATAGTGATTTGAATTTATAAACTATGATCTAAGCATCCGGGAGCTGCATCGTTCCCCACTCCCCTCCCCAATCCCCCAACCCACCCACCCGGGACTGGTTAAACACTTTCACTTTTGCTCGTCATGAGATTAACCCACTTCTAGGCTTAATTAGGACTTTTGACATTCACCAATTATGTCCAAAATGTCATGGGAATATATCCTCAAATATCAGAAAAGTATATCCACAAAAGAGCTGAAAGTTGTTAAATGCCATTTCAGAGCATCTAATTTACAAAAGATTTCTCTGGGAGAATGCCCAGACTCCCGCACCCGCAGTAGAGGGGGGGGGGGGGGGGGGGGGGGACCTCAGATCATATAGCCTCTGAAAGACTGACCTTACCACACCATAGACTTTGCCTGTGTCAATTGAAAGGCAGTCCATATTCAGTGGGCGGAAATTCTTTGGGAAAATAAATTTAACAGTAAAATGACCCTTAAAATATAATAATTTTATCAGCCAACTGACGATTCATATTCACCTCCAGAAATGCAGGAGAGGCCATCCCGGACCCCCAACTGGTGAGTCTGACAACACTAGGGCTGCGCGATATACCGATACCATATTTAAAACCGATATCCTGCACTGACGATTTCATAACCGATTTAAAAAAATAAATATCGAAAAACCGAATAGGAACATATTTTCGGTTTTTCGTATCAGGATTGTTAAAAATAAAAGATACTAACGAGCATGAAAAGCGCAATGAATAATAATGGCTACACTTTCCATAAAGCTACATTCGGGGCAACTAATAATTGAACGTGGCCCCAATTGCGCATATTGTGTAACTCCATGTAACTCGCTGTACGCCGAGAGAAATCAAGCAGTGAATTAATTAAATAAATATCCACTCGTCTTTTCTCTGGTAGTCTCAGATAAATTTGCAATATAAAACACAATACTAACGCGGGAATTTGTCATTGAAATTTGTATCGGGGAAAACATTTCTAAACAACGGCATCCATTTTATTTACGTCACCGGCTAATTAACATAATGCAGTCGTCCCAAAACTAAATCGCCCGAATGCATAAAAATCTCGCCAATAAATATAATGCTGAATACATTTTGCTGATTAAGATATAATTTTAAATAAAATTATTACTCAAACCGTTTTTAAAACGTTATCTTCTATACACAATATCATATTAACTTATGAAATTCGTGTTCACAATATTACAGTTAATATTTTCTTCAAGGCATGATTTCGTCCTCGGGCCGAATTGGAAATGAAAGAAGAAAGGGATATAATTACATCATAATTAATTACAATCACGTGATTTATGTCTTTTCGCAAGTCTATTTAACTGTGCGTAATATTTAGGCGGTCTAATTAATAATTTCACTCCCGCGATGATGGATATTATAAGGTATATTAAGCTTTAAAGGCGTAAAACGTTACGAATGTATCAGGGCGTGAAAATACATTCTGTTTTCGTGCTATTTTTTATCATTTAAATCTTTTGTTTCATGTCCATAAAACCGATATTCGGTTAAAACCGATATGAAGTCATATCGAAACCGATATGGCTGTAAGCCAAACCGCGCAGCCCTAGACAACACCTTAAAATATTTCTGGATTCGCCCCTAAGCAGTCATTCTTTGTGAGCGTTGGGACCGATCCGTAGCGCTTGTATTCCAACTTGGGAATACCGCACCTTGCCTGCACCTCCCTGGAGGTCGCAGGGAGCTGGCTCTTGGTAGAGAGCTGATTAGCGTAAATCTCTGCAAGTAGTTCCCTAAAATTTGTATCCAGGCCAATGCTCGGAATCCAAGCTGTGGGCAAGACTCCCATCCGTATGGCTGCCACCGACGGACGGAGAATGTCCTCCTCAGATGTGGCCAAGACCATGGATAGATCAACTCTGGATAACCAAGCCAAGGCCTCAATCCTATCCGTCTCTGTGGAAGACACCCCTGTAAACACATCACCCGTTGATGTGTTTACAGGTCTACCAGAAGCGGCCTCCAGGCAAGGAGCCGCTGATGGATAGCCATAAGAACCGGAACCATGTGGTTCTGCCACCACCCCATGGAACAATCCAATCCATGGGGAACCCAATGGTTCCAGACCATACACAGGCGCCAAAGGCACCCTGTGTCTAGCCGCTGGATCAGGCATGATAGGGGAGTACCACGCCTGACCATACCCATGTCTCCTCCTGCTCTCCTGTATGTCATGGTTGGTGGTTTTTAGTGTCTGCAGTCTGTTGGTGTATGAAAGATTTCTTAGTACTGGTACTAGCTTTGTTGCTCTGCGCTGTACATTCTCTATGGCGTCAATATTATGCAGTTAACATATGCCAGGTGTGGATGGACAAGTGGCTTGTAAAGGAGCCTAAACATATCTAAGGCCAGGAGTGGGAGCACTTAACAATGTCACAGTAGTATTGGGGTGAGAAAGTCGTTGGGAATTGTGACTTCGATAGATATTTTATAGTAGATTGTCGGACATACCACATCATGAATGGACCTTGTTGACATCCCTCTCGGCATCTACAAACAAGTGTACGCAGACCCCAGTAGCACGTTTAAGCCACTCTGAGCATCCCTTGGTCGGGCAATGATGTCATAGAGAATGCATACAGTAGTAGGTGGTGAAATAATAACAAACCAGACCTCTGACAAAGGGGGAACTCCAAATGCCAAGACAAGACAAGAATCAAGAATAACTGTAAAGAAAGTGTAAATAACTGTATAATATTTGATAAACTAAAATGTCTGTATACAAATGCAGATCAGCTGCGAAACAAACTCACTGAATTATCAGTTCGAGTAAATACAACTGGACCCCATATTATTGGAATAACAGAAGTTAAACCCAAAAACAGCCTATATCCTATACAACCAACAGAACTCAACATTGAAATGTCATCGGATTATGATATATTCTCGAAAAACATTGACAACAACATAGGAAGAGGACTTTTGATGTATATCTACAAGACACTACAAGCCAAGGAAGTACATATGAAAACACAATATCAGGAAAACCTATTTGTGGAAGTAAAACTAAATGCTTCAGACAAACATTTGACTGGAGTGATATATAGATCTGACAGTGGAACTAATGAGAATAATGAAAACCTAAGAAAAATTTTACAGGAAGCCAGCAATAAAAAGTACACACATCTATTAATCACTGGTGATTTTAACTACCCAGACATAAATTTGGAGACCTAGAACACTAGCGGAGACCTTACAGACACACAGGAACACAGATTCGTGAAGTGTATCCTAGAAAACTATCTGTACCAACATGTTACAAAACCAACACGATGGCGCGGTAGTGATACACCCAACCTGCTGGACCTAATAGTAAAGAATGAAGAGAATATGGTATCAGAGCTAGAATATCAAAGCCCACTGGGTAAAAGTGATCACTGTGTTCTCCACTTCAATTTTAATTGCTATGCAAAAATTCAGCGTATACCCAAATAGAAAGTGCTACGACAAAGCCGACTTCACTGGTGCCCTTAATGAACTACAAGGTGTTGACTGGCAGGTAATTCTAGTAGATGAAAACATTAACACCAATTGGTCAATCTTCCTAAATAAGGTAAAAGAAATAGAAAATAGGTATGTCCCTACTAAGCATATTCAAATGACAAGGAAACACAAACATGGATTTCCAATAAACAGAGACACAATTGAAAAAATAACGCTTAAGAATACATTTTCAAGGAAGGCAATAAAAACCAAAGATCCACAAATACAAAAAGAAAGCATTTGACACTGTGCGTCACAAGAGACTTATAAGTAAACTGAAATCTTATAATATGAATGAAGGCATAACAGAATGGGTCAAAGACTTCCTTGATGGAAGGACACAGCGAGTAGCGGTAAAGGGAGAATACTCTCAAGATGGACAAATGTAACTTCTGGAATACCGCAAGGTTCAGTTTTGGGTCCAATCCTTTCTGTACTATTCATAAACGACCTTCCAGACATAGTCGAGTCAGAAATGTACTTATTTGCGGATGATACGAAAATACTCACGGCTATCACGGGCAAAAATGATCAGGACATCCTTCAAAAGGATCTAGACAAGATGGCAGAATGGAGCAATCTATGGCTGCTGAGGTTCAACCCCGAGAAATGCAAACATATGCACATTGATAAGAAACACAAAGTGGATATTAAGTATGAGCTTCATAATAAACCACTTCACACAGCAGGCACTGAGAAGGATATTGGAGTAACAATTGACAATGATCTCAGGTTCGAACAACACATCTGTGAAAAAGTGAAAAAGCTAACTCCATGTTAGCCTTAATTAGAAGGGCCTTTCAATATTTAAATGAAGAAACGTTTATCCCCTTATATAAAAGCCTAGTGCGAACACATATGGATTTTGCAAGCCCCATAAGGGCACCACAAAAAGTTAAACATGTAGAACAAATCGAAGGAGTTCAACGTAGAGCCACAAAGCAACTTCCAGGAATGAAGGATCTAACATACCTTGAGAGGCTAAGACGACTCAAGCTACCAACGTTATCGTACAGGAGAGCGAGGGGGGATGTAATAGAGATGTACAAAATTCTTCACGGAGGATATGATAGAGGCCAGTGATTTTGTAAAATTATGGAGCGACGTCACAGAAAGGCAAAGTATTCGAGGAAACTCTTTGAAGATATATCCTCAAAGGTGCACAACGACGAAAAGACAGCATTACTTCACACTGCGAGTAGCCAAAATATGGAATGACCTCCCTGAAGCAGTTGTAACTCCACCAACATTAAATTCATTCAAGAACAGATTGGACAAATACTGGAAAAATCAGGTCTTATACGATAACTTTAAAGCATCCATCAAACTGGAGGAAGTCTAGAAAGACGGAGCGGAAATGAGGAGTCTGGTGAAGAGGACCTTTAGGACATGTACCAGAAGCAACGTTAAGTAACGACAAGTATAAGTAACTAGTAAGTAATCTTGAATCTATTGAAAATATACGAAGACTGGTATCGGTATAGTTTGGGATACATTCGGATTCGTTATGGTGATACGGCCAGAGGACATTATTTCACCGATAAATTACTTTTTATTGAATAACTAATTTTTTTTCTAACGGTTTGACAAGGCAGTAAGCAGAGAATGACAATTTTGTTTATGCGTTTCGATTTCCGTTTATCCGTGTTGCCAGATACTTTGAAGCGAGTTACTTGGCTGTGTGGCGCAGTGGTTTAGCATGAGATTCAAATCCATTGTTCATTATAATCATAATCATAACATGTACAGCTTTGTAGACCATTGTATCCTATTATCAGGTAATTCAATAAATTTGCTGATGACATGGTTTGTCTAGAGCTCGATAATTATAGTATACTGGATGTTGAATAAATGAATTGATAGACAGCACAGTTTGTTGCTAGAATCATGTTGGCCATTGTTATCTTTACTGTATCACTAACCATAATCATATTTAATTTAATTAATTTTATTATATTATATTTTATGTGAATGTCTGGCTCCTGGGTCTTACAGACAACACATCCCAAGGGACCTAGCTCCTCTTGCTGGGTGTTTTGAAGAGGACTTGACCGGGGGCTGTGGTTGGCTAAGCCACCAACAACTCTCGGTCGGGTGGCTTTTCTGAATATTCAGCGAGTGTGCAGCTTCTGTGTTAAATCCTAAGTCAAATTGGACCAGCACTCCTCAAGATATACACAGATCCAGAACTTGATCATATCTAAGAGCTCTAAAAAATCCAGCCATGACAAACACACTAAGAAATAGACTCGAACACAGATTCACATGGCCGGTTTACTCTCTTTCCTCTAGGGAAAGAAGGTGATAGACAATAATAATAATAATAATAATAATAATAATAATAATAATAATAATAATAACAATAATAATAATAATAATAATAATAATAATAATAATAATAATAATAATAATAATAGTAGAAACAGGATGAACTCCAGCCCCCACCCCACCCCCTTCATCCCCTAGCCCATTCCAATGAGTGAAATATGTTACCCCCAGTATGAAGAACAATCAAAAACAAGTGAACCATGTTTGTAAAATGTCTTGTCTTTTTCTCTTTTTTTTTCTCTTCTTTTTCTATGTCAAATCCTATATTATTTGTCTGTAGTTATGTATAATATATTGTCATAATGCCTTATGTCTACTTATGTCAAATCATGTGTAACTTGTGTGTTATTCTATGTCAGGGGTCCACAAGCTAATAGGCACAGCCTCCAGTGGACTCCCTGTTATCATATTGTAATTTGTAATATTCACCAAGAGAATAAATCAAATCAAATCAAAATCAAAAAAAAATCACTATAACATCATTGAAAAGCATAGACCAGCACAACACACATTGATGGGGTACGTACAACAACTGTACAGGAACAGTGCCGTGGCTTTGCAGCTTTTTACGATGACCTTGCAGTACCCTCTCAGAATGAAAAATTCGACCAAGACTATCGAGAGCAAACAAGTCAAGACCTGAAGCTTCTTCAGCAAAGCTACAGCCAGAATTATCAGGAATGCCCTATCGTCAAAACTAGTGAGATCTCCGCCGCAATTGTGCAACTTCACGCCAGAAAATCTCCAGATGAGTTTACTCTCTCTGCAGAACATTTTCGCAGTGCTAGTAACATAATTGTTCCTCACCTAACGCGACTGTTCAATACTATAATAGCCACGAAACAGATCCCTGCCATATTTAAAAGTGGAATAATAACACCTGTCCATAAACGACAGACTGTTAACGTTCAGGACTGCATATCATGCGCAAGAAGAACACTGTATAGCCTCAACAGTACGGGCCTTCATGGCACAAACGGAACATCGCCCAAGACATGCTACCGCATAATGTCGCTATAAGTCATCCCACGCTTATGGTACGGTCTCGAGGTGTTTGTTCTGCAGAAAAAACAACTCGACTTGATAGAGAATTTCTTTGTTGATATCCTGAGAAAAATTCAAGCACTTCCAACGCGTACAGCCAAGTGTGGTGTATATTTACTACTTGGTGCACGACCGCTTACAGCCAAACTGCATCTAAGATAATTAACAACATTAGGAAACATACTTAGAAGCCATAATGAGGCTATTATGAACATCCTTGCACGGCAACTTGCACTGAAAGCAGAAAACGTGGGAAGCTGGTTCACATACATTAACAAGCTACTCCTTGAATATGACCTACCACCAATTGTAGAACTTATTCAGAACACACCGATCAAGACTGCCTGGAAATCATCTGTATACCGTGCCATTGACAACTACTGGAATGGGATACTGCAGGACGAATGTAGCCTGAAAAGCACATTAGCAAATCTCAATGTTAGCATTCTGTCAATTGGAAAGCTCCACCCATCAGCACAATCGGTCGAGGATGATACAAAGGATGTTAAAAGAAGCGTGATCAAAGCACGTCTTATCACCAGAACATACCTGGTTCAATCTACACTTAGCAAGTTCAGTTGGAATGGTATCACCTCCATATGTCGCCTTTGTCAATCAGCAGAAGAGGACTACGCACATTTTCTGATGCACGGCAGAGCCTTGCATTCACATAGACGACATTATCTGTCAGAACTGAAGGCACTGCTTATATATGCATTGGGTCCTGCGGTATGGATACACCTCTGCGGAGACAACAACCTGCTACTACAACTCATCATCGACTGTACTGCTCTGACCACTACAGACGTCCTGCCAAATTGCCCTGACCTGCTTCTCAACATTGAACACCTCACTAGAAGACTCTGCTTTAATCTACACTGTGGTAGGTGCTTCCTTATCAACCTACTACCATAACAGCGCTGTGCGAAATACTTCACATACCAGCTATATAGGACTTGTACATTGGACCCTTATGCTCGGACTTGCATGTGAAATAGACGAATGGAACACTATTAACCTTACGTGTGTCTTAACTAACTAATTAATTAGACCTTTGTGTCAATAGACTTTTACGGACCGCTGTACGTGGGTGCTCCTATCAAGAGGAGGATGATCCAAACAACAACAACAACAACAACAACAACAGCCACAAGGGGAGGTGGTGTAGGCATCTATGTAAAGGATACCATTCAATATACCATAAGAGAGGATCTGTGCATGATGGAAGCAGATATAGAAGGCCTTTTTATTGAAATACCCAGAAGTAAATCAAAAAGCAAAATTGTTGGTGTTATTTATAGAGCCCCAGGAATGGATAATGATAATTTTATCAAAGCTTTCGATAACATTTTGCAAACTATCCAAAAGGAAAATAAGATAGGGCACATCATGGGAGATTTCAACATTGATCTACTAAAACAAAACTGCTTTTATACACAACCCTACTAAACTTAATTGGCTCATATGGCTTCTATCCACTCATAACAAAACCGACTAGAATTACAAAAACAACTGCGACCATCTAATCCAGGAGCTAAAGCTAGGTCAGAATCGTGACGTAGCACACCCAGTATAGCCCTGTTGTACAAACAAATTGTGGTAGCACTAATTAGTTATCCTGATTTCTTTGCATAGGGGGTCAAGGCTTTGGCTGTATCCACAGTGCACAACGATATAAGCATGATCGTGTCATAACTCAACGTAATATCGTATTAGATTCACCATATATGATATTTAGACGGATATCGACCTAACATATATCCAACATACATTTTGCATGCATATACCAAAGGCGAGGGTGAAATGTGAAGGTTATATTTTATGTATGTATACTAACTCCATCATAGAATCTGTATATCCAGCTGTACCACTGTTGACAAAGCACCCAGGTAATGGTGGTTGGAATGAGACAGATGGATGTGGTGGTAATCGGTGCGGAAAAACAAATTAAAATGAATACTACACCTCACATCGCTCTCATTGTCATTGTCTACATATAATTCAAATTATGCCTGTAACACTTGTTCCGGGGTAATTTTGTAATTTGACATCACAAGTAAACTGAAAGTTTAATTCACTCATTTTCTCAAATACAAATCTTTTTTTGAAAAGCAAATAAGAATGCAAGCGGCATTTTATGAATTTGTATTCATGAGAAAGGTTGTTAATACATGCCTTGATTAATAAAGCCTAGTATTGATTTAATATATATGCACACACACACTAATTACATTTGCGAAATAATTACAAGCACTATATAACTAGCAATTAAGCAAATATGGACAGTGATAGTTGTGACGAGGAAGTAGCGTTTCATCTTCTCCCAGCAAAGCATATCAAAACGACACAATGGACTCGCTGTATTATTTGTCAAGCACATAGTAGCGAAACTGTTAGCAATGCCACTGAAGTCAGCATCTCAAAGTTCATAGAGGCTTTCCAACACCGGGAGGATGACGTTTATGAAAGACTTAACTCAAATATTGATCAATTAAAACAACTGGATATCGTGTGGCATAGAAACTGTTATGCTAAATACACAAGCAAGCACAATATTAACTTTGCGAAAAGACGATCCATGACACCACCAACTCCTATGCCTCTTGATAAACAAAGTCCAGAAGAATCGACAAGTTTGGCTAGAGCAGCAAGATCGAGATCATCCCCGATAAACTGGGCAATGTGTATGTTTTGTCAAAAGAAAACTCACAATTAAGTCAAGAAATTATTCTCAGTTTCTATATTTTCCGCATGCCAAAACATACAAATTGCAGTAGAGAAAATGGCGGATACAGAAATGCTTACCAATATAAGAGGCGTAGATTTAATCGCTTCAGAAGCCAAATATCATGAAATATGCCGTGCACAGTATGTATCAATGCGCAATGTGATGTATAAATCATACCAAGAAACTGTGAATGAGGATTCGTTCTCCCAATCATTCTCGGAGCTGGTAGCAGAGATAGAGTCTGGACTTGTATCAGGACAAGCTTACAGCATGACATATTTGTTGAGTCGATTCAAGTTTTATCTAAAGAATAATGGTGTGACTGCTGACAACTACCGCTCCCAAAGACTGAAAAGGCGATTACAAAACTACTTTCAGGATTCAATCGTTTTTCACCAGCAGCTAAACCCTTCCAAACCCGAGCTTGTTTATTCCAGTGATATATCTTTAGAAGATGTTATTAATGCAGCTGCCAATGCAGCTGGTGGTAGATCAGCGTATACTGATAGGCCACATGGCTCAACTGATACTACTAGCAATGATGTTCACACGTTGTTCCACGCAGCGCAGATTTTGAAGGGAGATTTGGAGGCTTGTGAGGGGATCACCATTAAACCAGTTGATGTTGACAATCTGACACTCGCAAAAGCAAAGGAAATTATTCCCCAAAGCCTCTACTGGCTGCTGCGGTGGGTTACCCCGAATGCAGATTTAGCACCAGAGCAGTTTGGTAATGTTAGATCAGAATGTGCTAATGAAGGTGATGAGAGGCATGTAATGATGCTATGCCAAGACATAGCACATTGTGTATCACACGGGAGAAAGAAAATGCCAAAACACATAAGCCGTACGGGCACAAAGGACAAATTGCGATACATACCAATACATACAGTTGCTCAAGTACTGGGCCCAGCTATCTGTCTGTCTTTGCCTGGGTTTCATTCTCTTACAGGTTGTGATAGCACTAGTGCATTATTTGGAGTCGCTAAGAGAAAAGCATTCAATCTCTTAAAGTCATCTGAATGTCATCAGCTTAGCTTAGCCCAACTCGGCGAACATGTTGACTTATCACCGAATACTGCAATTCTATGTGAGAAATTTGTCTGTGAGTTGTATACCACCAGGGATGTGGGAAAGACAGCTGATGAAACCCGTTATTGGCTCTTTTGTCAAAAGAGACAAAGAAATGAAAATCTTCCACCTACATCGAATAGTCTAACGCATCACACCGAAAGGGCCAATTTTCAAGCTCTTGTTTGGAGACGTTCATTGCAAGCTGTTCAGAATCTTCCATCTCCAAATGGACATGGCTGGAGTATAGTGGATGGTCTACTCAAGCCTGTTCTAATGTCAAAGGATCCTGCTCCATTTGGATTAATTGAACTCACATCATGTAGATGTCAAAAGTCTGCCTGCAAAAGAACAGATCTCTGTCAATGCAAGGCTAACAATCTACTCTGCACTGAAGCATGCCTTTGTATGGGAGGTGAAATGTGTGACAATGTTCAGCATACAATTGTCGAAGATGACTCTGACACGGATGAGTAACATTCTCTCATTTGCTCACGTGATAAATATGTCCTGCCAGCTTGTGTAGACATGCACTGCATGTCAGTTAAAAGTTTAATTATGAAAAATGTAGAAAACATGGGCATTGTTGTAGCTAAGGTATTGCTAGTCACAAGAAGACCTAAGTGCCCCAATATGTACAAAGCAACATACGGGTGTCTTAAACGAGGTTGATTATGTATAAATCTTCGATATCCGATCACTCCTTTCCATTTTGGTTAAGATTGTATTGATATAACATGCGCTTAAGTTTGTGAAAAATTTACCATTGTGAAAATTGTTTGAGAGCTACATTCAACACCTATTGTAAATGGGCTTCTCACGGGTTAGTGATACCACAATTTTCTTGTACAACACGGCTCAGAATATACCCAAGACATCGGTCTAGCATAATATAGAGACAAACCTTCTGAATACTGGGTCTGCTACGAAACCATTCTTCTAGACCCCTTTTGAAAATTGGCTCCCGGACTAATCATTGACAATAGCTTCACAAATAGCATTGTTGAATGGAAAACTCAATTAGGTATTTTTGTTGCCGACCTGTCTGATCACTTGCCTATTTACTACCTGGAAAAAACAGAAGTTAAACAAAAATCATTTATAAAAGAAAATCTAATGTGTAGGGACTTTGGAATAGAAAATATTGACAAATTTAGGAACGCTATATCTGCTATAAACTGGAACTGCATTCTTGATTGTCAGTCATGTGAAGATGCCTACAACACATTCCATACTGTGTGCACAGATGTATATGATCGAGCCTTTCCACTAAAAACAGCTAAACAATTTAAATGAAACCTGACTAAACCATGGCTAACTAGGGGATTGATAGCTGTTTGTCATAAGAAAAACACACTGTACTTAACATTTATCAAGCACCCTACAAAGTACAATGAATCTCAATATAAAAACTATCGCAACAGACTAAACCAAGTAATCCGGTGAGCCAGAATCAATCATTACCATAATAAATTCATCAATCAGAAAGACAATATCAAAGAAACGTGGAAGTCAATAAAGTCTCTACTGAATAAACAAAACAAGAAATCAGAGACATCAAGACTTATATATACACCTGTGCAAAAGTTAAGCACCACCCTATTTTTACGCACATGCGAGGGTATATTCATGTGCTATGAAGAAAGCAATAGCATAAACATTTATGTACCCATCCATCTTAGTGCAAGAGGTAATAATGCAACTAGAGGAATGCTGATTATGATGGTGGGGAAACACTGTATGTTTTTGTTTGAACTTGAAAACGAGGCCTGAATATGGTTACGTTGACACAACTGACAACTATTGCCCTACAGTTGACACACGTGGCTAGATTGTCATTAATGGTGTCTGAAAACGAAGTTTAACATCTGTGCACGAGTTTGAGACTGTCATTATTAATACCGGGTATATCCACCTTGTGCCTGGATGACGGCCTGGACACGACGTCTCATGCTGGTCACCAACCGACTGATACGCCATTGTGGTATTCGTTGCCATTCAAGATGGAGTGCGTCTGTTAATTCCTGTAGGTTCTGCACAGGAGGATCCCTCCTTCTCACCATGTTTCCCAGAATGTCCCAGATATGCTCAATAGGGTTCATGTCAGGGCTCCTTGCTGGCCATGGTAGGGTTTCGATGGCATTCTGGCGGAGGTATTCATGCACAGCTCTAGCACGATGTGGTCGGGCGTTGTCATCCATGAATATAGGGTGGGTTCCAGGTGCATGATTTACAAAATGAGGGACCACAACTCTATCCAGTATGGAATCTTGATATCTTTGTCCATTTAGTGTTCCAGGTACAGTCAACAGATCCAGCTTACAATCAAATGAGATGCACCCCCATATCATAACGGAACCTCCACCAAATGGAACTTCTTCCATGATGTTACGTTGGTCGTACGCCGTGCGTCTGGACCTCCATACACGAGTTCGACCATCTGTGGCATGAAGCAGGAACCGACTTTCATCGGACCAGTGTACCCGTCTCCAGGATCTCATGTTCCAGTGTCTTCTTTCGTTGCACCACCTCAGACGCTCCTCTTTGTGGTGTGCAGTGAGGAGAGGACGTCTGACAGGTCTCCTAGCTTTCATGCCAGCAGCATACAGTCTCCTTTTGACGGTAGACGTTGACACTCTATTGCGCGTTTCCCATTGCTGGCTGAGCACTCTGCTGTTGGTGAATGGAGATCTCCTAACAAGGTGTACTAGGGCTCGATCATCACGGGCAGTAGTCTGCTTCGGTCTTCCAGATCTAGGCCTGTCCTTCACCTCGTTAGTTTGCCCATGTTTTGCAATCAAACGACTGATTACAGTATGGTTAATGTTCAGCTGTCTGCCAATCTCTCTGCATGACATACCAGTGGTATGCATGCCTATGATTTGCCATTTCACACGATCACTTAACCTTCGTCTTGCCATAGCGGTTCACAATCAAGAGCTAATTCTCTCTGTACAAATAAACCACGGTCATGAACACAAAATTCCTAATCTTGTCGCCTAAATCTGTATGTAATGTTCTACACCTCAAACTGGACTTTTACATAACTGAACACGTGTGCTGTTTCCCGCCACGCACGGACATCAAGCGGCGTGAAGTCATGCATGCATGTGCATTTCGTACTTGGAATTATGTCAGCTAACGCAGGGACAAAAAGTATGGCAGCCTAGTTGTACCATCATGTTTCTACGTTCTATTGTTTTTGCTGGTGCTTAACTTTTGCACAGGTGTATATAATGACACAGTTTTAACTGACAACCAAGATATAGCAAATAAATTTAATGAGTATTTTATCAACATTGGACCCAGCCTATCGGAAAAAATTAGGAATAACTCTAATACAAATATAGAAGATTATCTGACAGGCAGCTATCAATCCTCAGTTTTTCTAAATCCTACTAACATAGATGAAATCTCAAAAATCTTAACGCAAATAAACCTGAACAAAAATGCAGGCATTGATAATTTTAAATGGAACATTTTTAAAAACCATCTCTCACAAATATTAATCCCACTGAACCACATTTGTAATCTTTCCCTGGTGCAGGGTATATTCCCATCTCGACTAAAAGTAGCATGGGTGACACAAATATATAAAGCCAAGGAGTGTTCTGACTTCACTAATTACCGGCCCGTCTCAGTACTTCCACTATTTTCTAAACTTCTAGAAAGACTTTTCTACAATAGACTGATAAATTTCGTAAATAAATATTCTATTCTCCATAAAGCGCAATATGGTTTTAGACAAAACCACTCCACAATGCTGGCTCTGATAGACATGTAAAAAATAACAAATTCTCTAGAAAACAAAGAACATATTCTTGGAATATTTCTTGATCTTTCTAAGGCTTTTGACACAATTGATCATAAGATTCTAATAAAATAAAAATCTTATTATGGAGTGAGAGGAATTGCCCTAAATTGGATAACAAGTTATTTATCAAACAGAGTACAGTGCGTACAACACAATGGAGCTTGCTCTAGCAATGAAAACCTAGTCTGTGGTGTCCAGCAGGGATCAATGCTTGGACCCCTCATGTTTTTAATATATATGAATGATTTACCCAATGTTTGTCAGCACCTTTCATTAATACTGCTTGCAGATGACACCAATGCTTTTTGCCACAACAAGAATATAGAAACACAATATAAAAATGCAAATGAAGAAATGGAAAAAGTAATAAATTGGTTTAAAGTAAATAAATTATCACTGAATGTCGGGAAAACTAATTACATGCTCTTTACAAAATCTAGAAAACTAAAGAAAAATGACTTGCCAAATTTGTATATTGATAATCAGGAAATACAGGAGGCTGAGTTTGCTAAATTCTTAGGTGTTTACCTGGATAAAGCTCTAACCTCTGAGAAACATATAGAGATTGTAACATCTAAAGTGGCAAGAAACATTGTGATCATGTGACGACTGTAATCATACTTACCACCTAACATACTAAAAACACTATATTGCATGTTAATACTCCCACAAATTACTTATTGCAACACTATTTGGACTAATACATACAAAATCAGACTGGCAAGACTAAAATCACTTCAAAAGCAAGCCATTAAACTTTTTGCACACACAGGAGAGGCCCAATATGTTTACAAGACAGAAAATTTATTAAAACTAGAAGATATTGGTAATCTCCAATTATATACAATAATAAAAGATTTTTTCAAAGGTATTCTACCAAATTCACTGTCTTCTCTCTTTAACCTAAACACTGAAATACACTTATACAACACCAGATCTAGACACAACTTTCACACAGAATACAATAGAATGGAAATCTCAAAACAAAAACCATCCTTTCAAGCTAAAAAACTCTGGAATAACAAAGACACGAACACACGTACACAGATTATTAGTCAAAATTCCTACAAACATATTATTAAACAAATGTTTATTAATAAGTACTAAATCGAGTAATTGGACCTCACTCATTTATTGATTACTGCACCTTGATGCGCCCGGACACCACAGCAATTACCAGCAATTCATCATGAAGAACCACCTGTTAACAATATTGATATTACTGCTCTTGCCTTGCCTCTACACTCCGGTTTGACATATTGTCTACACAAAATAAAAGGTACTGCTGAATATTCTGGACCTAGTGGAATTTGTGGGAGAATTTTATGCATAAGGCAGCAATGTTTTCTATTCCAAATGTGTACAGAAGATTACTTACGTCATAACCAAAACAGTTTGTTGCTAGAATCATGTTGGCCATTGTTATCTTTACTGTATCACTAACCATAATCATATTTAATTTAATTTATTTTATTATATTATATTTTATGTGAATGTCTGGGTCCTGGGTCTTACAGACAACACATCCCAAGGGTCATAGCTCCTTTTGCTGGGTGTTTCGAAGAGGACTTGACCGGGGGCTGTGGGTGGCTAAGCCGCCAACAACTCTCGGTCGGGTGGCTTTTCTGAATATTCAGCGAGTGTGCAGCTTCTGTGTTAAAATCTGAGTCAAATTGTATTAACAATTGGGTTTTTTTCTCTTCTTTTTTATGTCAAATCTTATATTATTTGTCTGTAGTTATGCATAATATATTGTCATAATGCCTTATGTCTACTTATGTCAAATCATGTGTAATGTGTATGTTATTCTATGCCAGGGGTCCACAAGCTAATAGGCACAGCCTCCAGTGGACTCCCTGTTATCACATTGTAATTTGCAATATTTACCAAGAGAATAAAATCAAATCAAATCAAATCAAAAAATTGTTTATCTAGTCTGGTTTTAAAACTATTTAGAGATGGAGCTTCAACAACTGCAGGCGTCAGGGAGTGCCACAAGTCTATGGCACGGTTAGAGAAAAAGCTTTGTCTGAGTGATGTATTTGTTCTTGGTTTTAGTAATGTAAATTTATGACCTCTAGTTCTCCTATCTTGGACGGATAATTAGAAGTTCCCTTGAGTCCACACTATACAGGTTATGCATGTACTTATAGAGATCTCCTCTTATTCTTCTGTATACTCAGTGGCACGTGACACCCCGCCCCCCCCCCCCTCCCGACAGGGCTGTCAATTTTTTTAGCTACCAGCTGTTGGCGGAATGAGCCCATTTTCAATAACTAACTCCTTTGAAATTTTGGGTCTCCCCCCCCCCCCTCCCCTCCACCCCCCCCCCCCCCTCCCCGCAAATGACCTCCTGGATCCGCCCCTGATACTAGACTTGTTAGTTCTAAATATTCTAATCTTGCCTGGTAATTTAGATTTTTTAAGTTGGGCACCATTTTCGTAGCTCGTTTCTGAAGTTTTTCAAGTTTTTCTGCTTGTTTCCATGTGTTTGGTGACCATACAGGGGCAGCATACTCCAGGTGGGAGCGGATTAATGTTGGATAAAGTTTCATGAAAATGTCCTCATCTATATATTGGAATGTACGCCATATTATGCCTGCCATTTTATTAGCCTTGGAAGTTATCTTCTCTATATGGCTCTCAAATGTTAGTTTTGTATCTATTGACACGCCGAGGTCATTGATTATATTTTCGTCAATAAATTTAGGGGTTCCCCATCATCTATCATTTGATAGTACAATAATACATAGTACGTCCGTTGAATTGTAACTATGTGTGCATTTCTTACACGAATTATTCGTGTCAGTTCTACACCTCATAATAGTCATTTAATTTTACCACATATAATAATAATAATAATAATAATAATAATAATAATAATAATAATAATAATAATAATAATAATAATAATAATATAAAACTTAGCCGTTTAAACCCACTGGGGATCTTAACGTGAAATGATCATATACACACAGTGGTGTCAAATCAAAGCCCAAAAAAGGAACACTAACTTATAATTATATACATGTCATAGCACGCATGCACGCACACACGCACGCACGCACGCACGCACGCACGCACGCACGCACGCACGCACGCACGCACGCACGCACGCACGCACGCACATTCAAGGGTCTTACAAGTAACACGTCGACTGGCTATACTCCCGGTTACTGAGTCATGTTGTTTGTCCGCGATTGAAACGCTGATGCACAGAATTTAGCAAAATCTTTGATATGGGGTGGGGGTGGGTGGGGGGGGGTTGTGATGTTACAGGATTGCATCAGGAAAATGAAGTTATCGTTATAATTTAGAGACTGGAACGTCGAATTACAGGCCAGGAAAAAAAGAGAATTTCTTTCCACGCGATAGAGAGGGCACTGCATCACAAAATGAGTTTCATCTTCCACAATTATATGTGGGTGCTCCAATCAACTGGAGGATTATCTGAATACAGAACAGAACAGGTTAGATCCTACTTTCAGGCATATCATTATGAATAGGTTTAAAGATCAGCACATTCTCCATCCTTTAGAGGTACGATAAGAAGTCCCAGACTGCTTAGAAAAACATAAAACCTATTGAACGGGTCCAGCATCGTGCAGCTCGCTTCACTCATCATGACTACCAAAGACACAGTAGTGTCTCAAAAATGCTCCATGAGGTAGGATGGTCCAGCCTACAGGAAAGACAGACCAAAACAAGATCAACAATGACATACCGGCTCATGAATGACCTTGTGGACATCCCTCTCGACATCTACAAACGAATGCAGAGCAAGACAAGTGGTCACAAACATAGGCGGCTAGCACCATATAGCCGCACACTAGCGCATCAGCACAGCTACATCCCAGACAGTGCCCGGCTGTGGAATTCGCTGCCAGCTGAAGTGGTTAGTCTACCATCGCTAGACTCCTTCAAGACTGTACTTGAGGGTTTCCACTTCCACTAATCACCACTTATTCAATCATCATCATCATCACCATCACCATCACCATCATCATCATCATCATCATGTTTTCAGGATTAAGTCTTAGGCTTCTTATGTCCTGTTGTATTGTATGTTGGTATTTTGCTGGTGTGGTTTTATTGGTAGTGATATTGTGTAGCTCGAGGGGTATGCGCTGGTCCGTCATGTTGCTCCACTTCATTGCACAGCATGTACAGGATGCGTGGGAGGGCTGGTTAGCTATGGTTCCCGGGGTTACAGATCCCGTATCGTGACTCTCTGGAAGGTACAAAGACCAGCCTCTAGAGCCGGTGGAACGATCATGTTCCAGTGGGGCCGTGCGACCATTGCCGCCAAGATTGAACCCCACGGTCTCGTCCCAACTGTTCGTGTCACTGGTATGTCGGTCCATTAACTAATTTAAAAGTCTGGACATGATGGTATAATTTAGAAAGTAATAACAACTATACAAACAATGCTACTCGTCTGATAGTAAATGAGCAAAATAATACAGTACATAGAGCCACTTGGTGTCCTTTCTACGTGGTCTCGCCGAAGGTACCACACAGATTCGTAAATCCGCAGATGTATCCCCGCAAGGGAGCATCGCAATGAGGCCACTTGAATAGTTTAATATAAACAAATTATACCCCTAACCCCCACACAAAATATTATTGTTGTGAGAGGAAAGTGCCTCATGGTGGGCCTCCGTGGCAGGAAAATGCCTTCAACGCTGAAGCGGAGGAAAAGAGCTGGCAAAAAGGGCCACTCTTTTGTTCAAACAAAAAGCTAAGTGCCGGTCAATCCTAGTGAAGCCATAATTAATGTGATGCACACTGGTTTACGTGAAGACGGGTCGGATGAATTCCGAAGAATTCATCAGTCACCGTCTTATGTATGTCCAAAGATACTGTATTGGTAGTTGCCGCTTTATTTATGCGGACCTTCTGCTATATTCTAACCTACCATTTAGTTATTAGATACATTTCCAAGCTTTGGCTGCAAATGGCAGGGATTCGTACATATCTTTAGACACATACGTCTAACTGGCGAAGATGCCCGGCTTCCCGAAGATCGCCCCGCATGGCATCTTCCTCAGAAAGACAGCGTGCGTACATGTTATGGAGCAATAGCACCCGAATCACATGACGATCTGGTCACCATCGTCCAACAACCACATATACTATCGCTAGGATGGGTCACAGTTCACAAAAGCAATTTAGAAAGCACAATAGTAGTTATGGTGGGGAGTAAGAGACAGATATCACTCGCTAGTGACCTAGCGTGGTGGGTTCTAAGACCTCACGCAGTCACTACACCGAGTTGGATGGAGATCTGCATCTCGTCCGTCACTCGTGTGTTGTGGAATTAACGTTTCACCTGTCATTAGGGTTAAGTTCCAGAATGCCCAGAGATGCACTGCAGGCCTGTGTTACAAAATATATAATTTGTTTTCGCAGTGCTTCCTACATTGGCAGGGAAATATGGGGGAAGGTGTATGTAATTCGACACTTTAGTTATCACCACTCGGAAACCCCAATAGTTTCCCAGAGTCGGATCCTGCCAATGTGTCGATTGGGAGTCCAGAGTTCAGAGGAGCGCAGAAAGAGACAATCACTCGATATTAATAAGAGGCCCTAAGGTAATTGGCCAATTGTATACAATCTAGCCAGTGTGTGGTGTTACATATTCATTACAACCTGAAAAGAGGCGTACACAATGTGTCTCTTATGGAGAGATTGTCTCTAACTACTTTAAACCTATCCTATCGAGCTAGAATAGCCAGGTTTAGTCGGTCACATGTCAGGCTCGAGCATGGTGAGCATGATCAGTGACCTCAGTGTAACAGTGATGCTGGGGAATATGGTGATGCGGTTATAATGTTACTGTATAGTATTACCTAGCGTACTGTGTCCTAGAGTTTTCATGTAAACAAAACATAATAACTAGGATGGCTACCTGCCATATACATAACTAACTAATACAGTGCTGACAGTATATCAGGTCATAAGACCTTATGGTGCTTGTTAGTTGTAAGCACACGGAAATAAGGATACTATGTACAGTATGAAACAGAAAGTATAAAAAATGCTGTCTTTAAGACCGGGTAGGTACCTATTAGTCATCAGTACCTTTTACGGAAATAATGAAATGCACAATAGTATAGTTACTTGAGTACCTATTGGTCATCGGTACAGTAAGAGTTCATAAATCACAGAAATTGATATGCTACAGTTGAGTAGCGTGAGATGGCATGATCGCAAATGCAGGGAAGATTTCCGCAAGCAGACTGTTGATGCGGCTCACTCTCAAGACGGTGAAGAAGAACAGTTATAGGAAGATGTCCACTAGACAGTCAGAATAACTGATACATAATTTGCACAGCTTGTTATAAAGTTTCCGTCCAGTGAAGGTAGTTTGAAAGTTGCCCATTAACATGGAGGGCTATAGTTGTAATTAAATATGCATGTACATTAAACTGAGTAAACGGTGCGGGATAAGTCGCATAGCTCTGGCGACGCACCGAGCAGAGTCCCACCAGACTGTGGTCTAAAAGTTAATTAACACACGCGACATGCTGCGCGGAAGTTTGATACCACTTTTTAGCATGGTCTGGAAGATCCGGCGAGTTATCCACCAAGAATCACCTCAGCTCTACATCCTGTAGAATTACATCGGGCCCACAAGGCCCATCCGCATGAAACTCCTCTGTGAAACTTCCGGAAACAGGAGTTATTACATTAATTTATTTTGCCCCCGGATGGCTGTCTGGGAGCAGTCAAAATTCTATCGCGGATGTCCAAGACTGCTTACCGACGCAGATCCCAATTCCGAATGGTACACTGTGGTGTAGGTACCACAGTCAGTTAGTAGTTCTCCCGTGTCTAACACTGAGCTGGTCCAGCAGTCTTGCTGACACGCCGAAGTGCTCTCGATTCTCGATTTCTGGATCCTTTTATACTACTCATGACGTCACAGGCAGGACGCTCCATCCAATCAGTGGGTAAGCAGTAGTCAATCAACGTGCATCTAGAAGTGGTGACGTGACTATCACGTGAACAGCGCATTCCCCATTCATTTAATGCATACACGCGATTACGATGTCAAAGCAATATTTTGAAGATAATTTAAATGAGACATTTAACGATAACTCTGCCATTTCTGATCCGATTTTGAAAAGGTAAAAGGTTCTGAAATCCTCGTTTCATTCCGGACCTGATTCGTACCAAGAACGACGAGAATAGTGTGATTTGAAATCACCAGTACCAACTCGGTACACTATAAGCATATACTCTCTCCCAATACTGACACGTGATATCAGGGAAGCTCTGATGCGCACGCATGAGCGCTATGCGTTCGTACGGACGTAGCCGTTTTAACGAAACCTCTCTTATAGGGCTTTATACACGCGTACTATCCTACTCAAGGGGCGTGCTTGGAATGCACCCGGAGCGGTCATCCCGTACCCAGCCTAACTGGGACGGTCCGTAACCGTCCAGTCGATCTGTGCTACAATCGGCTCTGGTGCTAGTCAAAATCGTACATCATTTTGTCTAAGTTTTTATCTAGTCTCTGTTTGAAAACCTTAGTCTTTTTCTTCAACGATATGGGTGGAAAGAGAATTCCAGAAATTCACTATTCGTTTGGTAAAGAAGCTTCTTCTAATGATCTTGTTGCACCAGTCTACTCTTAACTTGTATGGGTGGCCTCGTGTTACATTTGTGTAAGCTTCTTGAAAAAAGTATGCACTATTAATGTTGTATTTGTTTTTAATGATTTTGAAGACTTCAATTAGGTCCGCACGCAACCCGCGGTACTTTAATGACATTAGGTTTAGTGGTCTTAATCTCATTTCGTAACTTTGATTTCTTAGATTTGGTATAAGTTTCGTAGCCATTCGCTGTACATTTTCCAGAGTTATGGACTGTCTTTTGTATTTGGGAGACCATACAGCATTACAATATTCCAAGACAGTTCTCACAAGTGATCTATGCAGTAAATTGAATGTGGCTGGTCGTATGTGTGTTATAGTTCATTTGATTACACCCAAAAGACAATTCGCTTTTTAAACTATAGTATTTATATGTGTATCAAATGATAGTTTGCTATCGATGTAAACCCCAAAATCCTTTTCACAATCAGTGGACTTAATTGGGGAGCTTAAGGTATTTCCTAATGTATTGTATCGTTGGCCTGGATTGTTTGTACCTAATGGTAGAACATGTATTTTTTTTTCTTGGTTAAAAGTAAGCTGCCAATCTTCTGCCCACTTGTAAGCGTTGTCAGTATCGTTTTGCAGATCTGATAACAAAGGATTCCAAACACCTTTGTATCATCGGCGAACATCTTACAATCATTTGTTAGGTAATCTGGTAGATCATTTATATAGAGCAGGAACAGAACAGGGCCAAGAACATTGCCCTGCGGTGCTCCGCTGCCTACAGATTGCCGGTTTGATTTAGCTTTGTTTATTTTGACCCTTTGAGTTCGATTGGTTAAGAATCTTTCAATACATTTTATAATGTTCTCGCCTATACAATATGATTTAAGTTTTGAAGGTACTTTTCTATGCGGAACACTATCGAAAGCCTTTTTATAAAGTCCAGGTAGATTATGTCCACAGGTTCATTTTTATCTAACATTGATGTTGTGGTGTCAAGGAATTGCAACAATTGAGTTTTGCATGATCGGTTGGTCTACAGCCATGCTGGCACTGTGATAAAAGATTGAGTGATTCTAGGTGGGTCATAATTGCATCTTGCATGAAAGATTCCATAACTTTACACAGAGTACATGTAAGACTGATGGGTCTGTAATTTCCAGGATCGTGCAATATCGGGTTCCTTCCACTAATGATTTTTTGCATGGTCTGTACAGTGGTTTACACAGTTCTGTTGCAGCCTCTTTTAATACTCTAGACGGGATATTGTCTGGTCCATGACTTTTAGTTGGATTTAGGGATTTAAGGGACTTCTCAATGCTAGCTTCTACATATCCTGTAAATATTTTTAACCTGCACAAGATGACCGCTACTGCACGTATGTACCATGGCGTAATAATACTCTGTAAGAGGTGATTTACCATCATTGGAAGAAGAGGAAGAAGAAGTCAGCCCCGTCTCGTATGTTGTGGGTGTCCGTGTTGTGGGGGGGGGGGGGTGTCCGTAAAGAACGTGTGGGGTGCATTAGTGTAGTGGGCTAACCCGCTCTGTGCACATCTTCATCATCTTCATCATGTTATGAGGCATAAGCCATTGGCTTGTTATTACCCTAGTGTTTTTGTATAGTACGGCTTGCTCAGTCCCATTCAAAAGTTCTTTCTTTGAAGTCGATATCTGGTTTGTTCTTGAATAATATTGCCCCTTTGCAATGCATGGGTAGAAGATATCCCTCACTTGAAGCTATCAAATCAAATTCAAAATCAAAGTTGTTTGCGGCATAATGGTATATGTGTAAAGTCAGGATGGGTAGTTCATCAAAGGCTGAGCCTATAATCGAATGGAACCCCTACATTAAATAGACAGTTGCAATATTTGGCATTGACAGACACATGCACAGGCACAACGCACATAAGGCAGTATATTAATAGGAGTAGTGTCTGTTATTTATATATAATAACTGTTATAGGATTGATATATCACCGTCACAGGGTTGCAATATATTGTCAATGGGACTAACTAGGGTATGGAGTATGATTGGTTAATTGTAGACAATGTCATCATATGGGTTCACACAGAATTTATGCTTCTTGCTCACAGTTGTCATGGTGGGTGTCATGTGACGTTATTGCCTGATATTCCGGGATGGCAACACATTATACAATATGGAAAACACACATGCATGAAAACATATAGGAATGGACTGGGGGGGGGGGGGCGTCATCGCGGGATATCAGTATGATGAGGGCGTATTTCTATACAATAGCGAGAGTATAGTCATTTTCTGTGGTAACTGGTGTGCTTTTTAATGAATCTTGAATGCCTATGGCGAGACTGGAATTAGATTATGTCATGGTGGTGCGAGCGTAGTGGCAGTAGTAGTGCTTAGTGATAGTAGTGGTTGTCATGCGATGTGGTTGTGGTGGTTGTAGGAAATGTTTACGTAATGACTGTGAAGTTTATAATGTGTGTTTGTAAATGTTAATATTTGCCTACATAATGTATTGCTTTATAGTTTTCCTGTAAGATTTCTGTGTGAGTATTTGTGTTTGGACATCTGGTTCAGTTTCATTCCAGAGCTTGGTTGCAGAGATTGAGATTGTGTATTTACCTAATTCTGTTCTGATATATTGGGTGTGCAATTTATTCTTTGATCTAGTCTTGTGTGCATGGACTTGTGTGTTGCTCTTGAATAATTCTGCTAGGGATTTAGGGAGGTTATCATGGTGTAGTTGTCTTAGCAATGTATATGATTGCAGAGGCCCAATATCATTGAGTTTCAGCATGTCTTCTGTCTTGAAGATGTCTTCACACTTTGCTGTTTTAGAGAACAATTTAAAACCGTTTTCTGTAACCGTTTTAGCCGTGTTAGTTTAATTTCATGTGCACCATTCCAGATTATGTTACAATATGTGATGTGTGTACGGATTAGAGTAGAGTAGAGAGCCTTAACAGTGCCAAGTGGTAGGTAAGGCTTAAGTCGTTAGATGACACCGATGCCTTTTTATACTTTCATTGAAATTCTTTCAGTTTGTTTATCCCAGGTTGCCCTAGGGTCAAGATAAACACCCCAAATTTTAGTAAATGGGTTTATTATTATTCTATTATTATGAATTTCTTGTCTATTTATATAAAGTGTTGGTATATTTGTTTTTAATTACTTTGAATTTGTAAAAAGCATGTAATTAGTTTTCTCTACATTTAATGATAATCTATTTATTGCAAACCAGTTTGTAACCTCTTCCATTTCTCTATTAGCATTGTTGTATAATCTATGGATATACCTGTCACTGCAGAAGGCATTTGTATCATCTGCGAAGGGAATTATTGATAGATCTGTGCAGACAACTGGTAGATCATTCATATATAGTAGGAACAGCAAAGGGCCCAGAATGGATTGCTGGGGAACACAGCAGGCTAAATTTCTGGTTTCAGAGCATACACCTTTATACTGAATGCATTACATTCTATTTGAAAGATAACTCTGAAGTTCAAACTGATGTGCACTCGTATCTAAAATGTTTCTCACCCTGTCGATGTTCTTATGAAGCGACCGAGTATTGAAGTTAATTAGAGAGGAAGGCGAGTCCTTAGATTGTAATTGACATTTATTGAAGTCTATTTGCAGTGTATAATCACAAATTGGAAAGTTTGGTTTTATTTCCTCTCCATCATCAAAGTCTCCTTCAGTATCTGTGTCGCTAGATAGTGCATGGGATTCTGCAATTGCATATGCTGTGATATGTAGTTGTTGTATGGACATAGAATTGTAAGAATAAAGTCGGTGTCATCTATGTAATGGTTGTATGAGGAGATTTGTTGGTTACAGTTAATACACCACCATGGTTTAGTATCCGTTTCCAGATGAGCATAATATTTGCAATTTAATTTTGAGCAACTTAGGTGAATCCCGTAATCAGAGAGATCACATTGCAGAGCCTTTTGGTTAGATCTAACATGTTTTTGGCATGATGTTCAGGGGGATTTTATGGGCATTAGCTAAACTAACTGAGCAAAATTAATTATCAGAACACCATACTTAGTAGATCTCCAAAAAAGATTGACTGATGCAGAAATAGAAACTAGTGCCATTGCAAGAATTATAGCACATTCCGTTGAGGTGACACAATTGTTACTAGATTGCTCAGGGAACACATTCATTCCCAATGACTTGAAACCAAAAATCGAAACCATCTGCAGGATATTGTGTTCTCTCTGGTAGACCAGGTCATCTGCCACCAGATCAGCAACCAAAATTTGATAAACCGTAGCACCGTTAGAGACAGGATCAACGTAACAACGTGTGTGTTTGATTGCTGAACTGCCACAATTACGCTACCACAGCGGTTTTCCGGATAGCGGAGGAAATTACGATATCACCATCATCATCATCATCATATGGCTCTTATTGCTTAATGAAGTCTCGAACCTGTCAGTATTTCAATGACATTAGATGTAAATCTTTAGCTCTGTTTTGTGGAAATGCTGTTGTCCAGATGGGTGTCCCCTGTGTCAACTGCGGTGTGCCGCCTACACTAATGGTTACACCCTGCTGCACATATCATTTGGCAACATGTTGGCTTGTGGAGGCTATAGTTGGTCTTCTTGCTGTTGTTGTCGTCGTTTTCTGGATTTATCGCTATCTGAGTGTCCTTCTCTACGCTAGTGTCTCTCCATGCAACCACAAAATGCGGACGTGTAAAGCAGAGACCTATCTATTGGTAATTGAAATCGTTGCCGAGCATGTTCTTACCTATACACAGGCTACTCTAAAATCAATCCACTGTGTAGGTGGAAATACAATAAGACCTTGTGATGGTCTGGTATACGTGTGGCCTGTTCAGTCAAATTCAAATGTTCTTTCTTTGAAGTAGATTTCTAGTTTGTTCTTGAATAATTCGACTGTTGTCGCTTCAGCTATTGTAGCTGGCAGGGAATTCCACTGTGGTGCCACTCTATTAGTGAAAAGGTGCTTGCGAATATCTGTGTTTCAATGTTTTATGTTGAGCTTGAACTTATGGCCTCAGGTCTGTGTAATACTGGATGATTAAAAATGTGGTCCTTATCAATATTATATAGATCCCTGATGAGCTTGAACGTTTCAATTAAATCTCCTTGAAACTGTCTATTTTTAGTGACATTAGATGTAAGGCTTCAAATCCTTCCATGTAGCTATAGTCGTTGATTTATGCGCCAAGTTTTGTTGCTCGGCGTTGAACTCTTTCTAATAGCTGTGATTGCCTTTTCAATTTTATTGGCCATGGTGTGTTGCAGTATTCGAGAATAGGTCTCACGAGAGACTTGTACAAGAGCGTGATAGTAGATGGGTCAATGTTGTTAAAGGTTCTCTTGATTAGTCCTATTGTGCTGTCAATGTTGATAAGAGTTCTCTTGATTAGTTCTATTGTGCTGTTAGCCTCGGAGATGATCTTGCTTATATGTATATATCAGAAGAGAAGAGAGGTTTTTGTCAATATGCATTCAGATGTATTTTTCTACATCTGATGTTGATATAGGATGCATATCGGGCATATCTGTCATATAGTATTTAGTTTTAGAGTTATTCCTACCGAAATGTAGGACATGTCTTGTATCTGTGTTGACGGATAGTTGCCATGTCTGCGACCATTTACATATTTTGTCTATGTTGTCCTCATTATCATTTCAAAGGGCATAAGCCATTGGCTTCTTTGTGTCCCAGTAGATTCAATACTACTTTACATACTGCATGCGTGAAAGAGAAGTTGCGAAAAAAGAGAGTATGTGTATGTTACATATAACTATGCTACAAGATTTACAAATATTTACAGCTATAAACATACATATATAATTGGATTTGTTATCCCAATACATTTTTAAATGACTGCATTACTTGAACGATAGGTTGGCGCAGATAACACGTCCAATCATTAGAAGTATATTTATTCTATGCAATAATCGTACTGTATATAGGATATAAATGGTACGTCGTTTTAATGCGATTTAGGTTGGTGTGGTTCCACACCCAAACCATATCGCTGCCATGTCAAATTACAATAGGGGTGAGGGTGGGGTTGGGGGCCGAGGTGGGGGTTATGTCCTGAATTTTACTGGTGGCTGGGTTGTCATATATCTTTGTGTCGTCTGCAAATATTTTGCAGTGGCATGTCAGACGGTCTGGTAGGTCATTTGTGTATTTCAGAAATACAGTATAGGTCCCAGGACACTTCCTTGTTGCACACTCGCTTGTCACCTATGTCCAGTCTGATGTCGCATCATTGCTTCTTACTCTCTGTCTTCTATTACATAGGTAGTTTCCTATACATCTTACTAACTTGTCGCCAATGTCAGAGCTTCTCAGTTTTGTTTGGAGTCATTGGCGTGGTACATCTTCTGCTGCCGGATTTGATTTGATTTGATTTGATTTGATCAAGGTGTAAAGACAACACCAGCACCTTCATTTCATCATCATCATCATCATCATCATCATCATGAGTCCGCCTGAAATCTCTGATAGTGTCTATTCATGCTATATCAACACATGCGGCCATGGAAAACAGAAACATATCTAATCGGGATTGCTAATGAGTGTGTTCCCACCTAAATACAGTCTCATAAGTAGCTGGTAGATGCGTGTCCTTTGTTTAGTCAAAATCATAAAATATTTCAAAGTTGAAATGCATGTCTAGTTTACTTTTGAAAGATTCAAGCGTTGGTACCTCTATAATTGTGGCTGGCCGTGAATTTCAATATGGTACCATTCTGCTAGAGAAAAAGTACTTGAAATGTGCTGCGTTTCATGTTGAGCTTGAAGTTATGTCGTCTAGTATTAGTGGGAAGTTCGAAAAAACTGGGATTTTCAATGTTGTATATATCATTAAGAATTGTGTATGTTACGATTAAGTCTCCTCGAAATTTTCTGTATTTCAAAAACATCAGATTTAGGTTTCTGAGTCTTTCTGTGTAGCTGTAGTTTCTAATTTGTGGTATTCACTTTGTTGCCAGGTTCTGAACTCTTTCTAATATCGGGGATTGTCTTTTAAATCTTGGTGGCCATGCTAAGTTACATTATTCAAGGATGGAAATTGGAAAATCAAGGTCGATAGATTAGTCCAGGAAGTACTGGAACGGCAAGGCACACGAAGAGGCTCTTGGTATGTCATCTCTATGGTATATGTCAGCTGTTTCACTCTCGCCTGACTCGACAATACAAGTATAGTTTCTTCTACTCACTCACTACTTGAAAAAAGAACGCATTTGTGTAACCAAGGATTGCGACCCGAACATATATGCTACAGGTACATGAGACCATGTTCCGACAGAACCACTATCTTGTTTTGTCTATCTGTCGGCTTTGTCAGACTGAAATAGAGGATAGAGCCCACTTCATTGGTAGGTACACATTCCCGGCGCAGTGTAGGTCAGGTCCAATCTGCTGTCCAAACATGGCATATGTGTTATCATTAACTACCAGGACCTGCTACTACAGATCATTATCGATTCCTGTCATGAGAGTGTGCCACTTGTGCTCAGATGTCACTCAGAATATGTGCAGGAATTGCAGAGGATCTCTCGCTCGTGGCTCTGCGCTAGCCACACACAGAGAACGTGATTACCTCACCGTTAAGCCTGTTAGTCACGTCTCAACTGATTACTCACATCATTACTATTGCTCGATTTACGACTGATGTCGGTGCCTCTATAGAGCAGGCTCTATACAGGAAAAAGTTATTTTAATTTTTCCTAGATACGAAGTTATTTGTGTGCGCATCAAAAGAAAGGTCTGTGTCGATATTTACTGACAAATCCTTTTCTAGTTGTAGAGGTTCACCAACATGTACCTATCTACAAAGCATGAAACTAAAGAAAATGACGATCCACTTCGTGGCGGTAAATCATCGAGGAAAGCAAAACCCTCTGCAGAACTGATGGCATTGCTGCACGCTGCGTCATAGGGAACATAGCTTTCCAGTCGTTCTGTATGGCTTAAAATCCTCTAATGTAGTGAAATTTGGAGAATGACTACCGCTCTGTAATGTCATTTAAATGTTTCCTGAAGGTCAGCAAAGAACACGTTCTTTGTGTCATCATTAACAATAAACTTTCCTTTGAGGAATACATAAGGGAGAAAGCAAAGAAGGCGGTGCGCCTGGTGGGGAGTATCCAGAGATCCTGATGCTGGGCCGATACCGGGCCGATACTGAATCGGCCCAGTATTGGCCAATCATCCGCCCAGTAAGATGCGTTATCTGGGTTGTGTACAGCACCACCAGCACCGGACCAAAAAGACTATTATATTATTATTATTATTATTATTATTATTATTATTATTATTATTATTATTATTATTATTATTATTATTATTAATATTATTATGTTACCATATTTATATAGCGTTCTTTTCCAAAAAAAGATGGTTAAAAAACGCTGTACAATGATTAACTACTTAGGTTAAAATAGAAACTGACATCACATTTCATAAAATAGAAAACCATAATTGGAATTATTAAAAATTAGATGTGAATTGCGACAGATGATAAAACTTAATAGACGGCAGTAAAATTTACATAGGTTCATAGTGTTCGATAAAAGATGGGTTTTAAGAGCTTTCTTAAAACCGGCAAGCGTGTTTATGTGCCGTATGTTAGCTGGCAGTGTGTTCCACAAGACAGGTGCTGCTCTTGCGACAATAAACTACCGTGTGGAATGCCACTTAAACCACGATGGCATTGCGTTGTTCATTACTGATCGCTGTTTGTGGTTTACCAGAAATAACTGTATCTATCTCTGTATATTACCAGTTATCCAAGTGTTTAAAATGTGTCTGGAAGCCGCCTGTGTAGGAGTGTATCGAACGCCTTCATAAAATCCAAGTAGATCAAATCGATATTACAGCTTCTAGGTACTCTGACCATTTCTTCAAAGCCTTCAGTAGTTGCAAAGATGTCGATTTTCCGAGATAACCCTGTACTATCTGCACTGAACATGTGATTTCTCTTCATGTGATCTATGACCCTCTTGTCTAAAGTATCTTACATAAAATATAGGTAAGGCTCATTGGTCTATAGTCGCTAGCAAGCTATCTGCTACCTTTCTCGAAGATTGTTGTTATCGTGGCTGTTTTCACCCTGCTTGGATCTTCCCGCTGCTTAGCGATCCAATCACTACATCTGTCAATTATTTTAGTATTCTTGGGTGAACTCTCTCGGGCCCGTGCGACTTATCCACTTTCGTTTCCCTATATACTGTTTACTATTCTTGAAGTAAATGATTACCTGTTACAGTTATCCTTCGCCAGTTGCCATGGAGCAGGTGTGCTGATCACCTGATAACAGACCCCGCCATAGTATGACCAATCTGAAGAAGAGAGCAGAAAGTAAATCTAGTCATAATTGTCGTACTTCGCCCCGTGCACTGAGTAAGTCACGTGAGCGTTATGGGATCTTATTCTTAGTCATTAACCCTTTAACCCTCGAATTTGTTCAAGAAAATTTCAATTTTCTTATAGAAAATGTTCATTTGCAGTCCAAGAGAAAATTGTTTTTAAATTTTTACCACTGGAGTGACTGTCTCGGCTATCGAGCCAGTCATTCCAGTGGTAAATTTTCAAAAATAGTCTTCTCTTGGTCTGCTAATGGACATTTCTCAAGACCACTGCAGAAACCGTTTTAGCTGATGAGTGTTAAAAAGTTCAGGAATGCGGCATAGAGCCTATTTGCGGAAAAAATTCAATTGTATGCCCATGCCATAAGCAATACAGTTATTAAAATAACCGACACCGACATCTTAGCTTCATTGCTAAAACAATTGTTCCACTAGCATTTATAATGGAGACATCCGATCTGCTACTCAAGTATATGACGTCATAATCAATTACGTGACATGCAGGCTGGCGTCACAGTCAAAATGCATAATGAATGAATTAATGATGTATCTAGCTCCATCGTGAACATTTATAAGTCCGTCAAGTGTACGAATTTTATGTCTTTGATGGCTTTGCTATTTAATAAACATTCTGCTTAGGACTTTACTAATTTGACTGGGCGCTGTTGTCATAGGCAGCAACAACACCCAATCAAAATAGTTTCAAAATATTCAACAGCTTACCTGTTGTTACCTTGACAATGACATTCTGGGAATTCAGGATTCAAACTTAAATGTATTTACTTGATTCCAGTTGGGCGGAGCGGAGATAGAAATGGGAGTGGCATAGCTAGGAATGGATCCCTCTATTTTTGAGGGGCATAAGGGGCACCAGGTGTGTGTATGGCTTTCTATGTGTGTGAGATCGCGCATGGTTATAGCTTTTAAGGGCACTGGGTGCGTGTATGTCGTTGTATGTATGTGAGATCGCGCATGGTTATAGCTTTAAGGGCACTAGGTGTGTGTATGGCTTTCTATGTATGTGAGATCGCGCATGGTTATAGCTTTTAAGGGCACTGGGTGCGTGTATGTCGTTGTATGTATGTGAGATCGCGCATGGTTATAGCTTTTAAGGGCGCTGGGTGCGTGTATGTCGTTGTATGTATGTGAGATCGGGCATGGTTATAGCTTTTAAGGGCACTGGGTGCGTGTATGGCGTTGTATGTATGTGAGATCGCGCATGGTTATAGCTTTTAAGGGCGCTGGGTGCGTGTATGGCGTTGTATGTATGTGAGATCGCGCATGGTTATAGCTTTTAAGGGCGCTGGGTGCGTGTATGTCGTTGTATGTATGTGAGATCGCGCATGGTTATAGCTTTTAAGGGCACTGGGTGCGTGTATGGCGCTGTATGTATGTGAGATCGCGCATGGTTATAGCTTTTAAGGGCACTGGGTGCGTGTATGGCGTTGTATGTATGTGAGATCGCGCATGGTTATAGCTTTTAAGGGCGCTGGGTGCGTGTATGTCGTTGTATGTATGTGAGATCGCGCATGGTTATAGCTTTTAAGGGCACTGGGTGCGTGTATGGCGTTGTATGTATGTGAGATCGCGCATGGTTATAGCTTTTAAGGGCACTGGGTGCGTGTTTTACGTTGTATGTATGTGAGATCGCGCATGGTTATAGCTTTAGACATACCTGCAGAACATGTCAATCCAGGAGTCACCGCTTTCTGCAATAATAATAATAATAATAATAATAATAATAATAGTAGTAGTAGTAGTAGTAGTAGTAGCAGCAGCAGCAGCAGCAGCAGCAGCAGCAGCAGCAGCAGCAGCAGTAGTAGCTGTAGCGATAATGGTGGTAGCAGCAGCAGCATCAGCAGCAGCAGCAGCAACAACATCAATAGTTAGACGGATCGCATTCATATTATTACAGTAATAATCCTTGGCGTTAGTGTTTGATATTTTGCAGGGCCTACAATCAATGCCACTGCCAGTTATATCACAAATAATCTGACAGGAAATGCCTTTGATGAATCGTGAAATCGAGAATGATTTAATCAAAGCCACCAATATTAACCCTTTCATGACGGAGCCGACAAAACCCGGCCTCCTCTGTGGGCCCAAGGAATGTCCGTTTGCAGGCCACGAGAAGTCTTCTTTTGAAGATTTACCACTGGAATGACTAGCTCATTCATTCCCGTGGTACATTTTCAGAAATCGTTTCCTCTTGGCCTGAAAATAGACATTCAATAAACAGATACTTTAATTTTCTGGACCAAATTTAACTATTAAATGATTATGCATTGAACAATAAAAGATGATTGGCAGTGTTGCTCAATCACGGGAGATCTCCATCCGTGATTATACTATCGGCACATGATACACTTTCTTTATTAGATAGTAAATCATATGATAAGTGTACGACATTTAAATAATGTATGCACAAAGTGTTGCCAAGTCAGTGAATACGAATTAGGGATTGAGAATAAGAATGTTGGTGATCAGGTAAAGCCACTACAATGAGTGCTGTCATTGAATCGTACAATGTGAAATATGTTACCAATTACCGGTACCAAAGACAATTAACCCCCATCTAGCAGGTGTAACAGGAGCTGGGAAAACATAATGTCACTAACTAAGGCAGCAATGACGTTAAGTCAAATTAGTTATTTGCTGGTTTACATGTTGGGTGGTCTGTAGTTGATATAAGTATGTGGATGAGTTATATTTATCTGAACTCTGTTCATTATGTTACTGTGATGTCTCTTATTTTGGAAAGGTTTGATCAATTGAAGATTGGACCACACTTTTTAGCTCACTTGGCCGGAAAGGTAAAGTGACCTTATAGCATGACGACACATCATTAATTATTTGACTGATTTAAACCAAACATTGCAGGAAGGACACTATTGTGGTAGGCTTCAGAACTTGCCTTACAGAATTTTGATTGTTCAATTTTCTCAGTCGCTAGCTTAGATTTTTAGAAATTTTTTGGGAAATCACTTAAGACGACTCCTTCTTCTGGAATATCAGCCAAATTTGGCTGAAACGACCCTATGGTGAGTGGCCATCTTGGATTTTCCGAATTTTTCTGGCAAATCATTTAAAAGACAACGATCTCACTGGTCAATGTTTCAGGTGAGTACTACAGGCCCTCGGGTCTCCTCTTAAGAATGAACAGTAATAAAATGGATCATTTTAGTTGCGAACAGCAGCCAACTAGTTATATCACATTGTTTGTTATTAATCGCATTAATAATTTTTCAGCATCCCCCTGATTTTCATTCATAATTACTATCAATTTATCATAATCATCATCCTTTTTAGCTCACCTGTTCGAAGAACAGAAGATCGTATATCACCACCACAGCGTCCGCGGCGGCCACGTCATTGGCAGTTTTGATTAATTTTCTGTTCAGCTCAGCTACAGCTAAACTATCAGAGCTATAGTAACCAAACATCATCCATCACTGTATTACTGCCTTGCTATCAATAGTGCAATCCATTTATCCCATTCCTCCCTATACTTTCAGCTCAGGTACTTCGTTATTTCTGGTTATCCCCACGTTTTGAAAAAAAAGTCGGGTATATTGTAAACGCGTCCGTCTGTCTATCCCGCTATCTCCTCCTAAACCATTGGGTGAAATTCAACCAAATTTGGTATGTGGGTTACCCATATGTTTCTGCTTTGCAAGATGATATTTATATTTGGCTCCACCCACTCGTGGTCAGGTTACAGGGTCAAAAGGCCAAATATCATAAAGCTGTCGATCACACTATCTCATCTGAAACCGTTGTTTGGTATGTGGGTTACCCATATAATTTTCGATTGCGTGACAACATTTATGTTAGGCTCCGCCTCCAGGAGGTGGGAAGGGGTCAAAATGTCAATAAATTGATTGTAATTCAACTCTTCTGAAACCGGTGATCGGAATTCAACTAAATCTGGTAGCTGAGTTACGTATAAGATTTTGGAGTACAAGAGGACATTTTCATTTGGCTCCTTCCCCGTGGGTGGGTCAGGTGGGGGTCAAGGCAAATTGGTGAACGTGGAGATATGCGATGACGCGTTATCGACTGAATAATATAGTTAAGCTTTGGGTTTACCTTGATCTTGTCCATACAAGTTAACTTTTCTGTTTAGCTCAGTTACAGCTAAACTACCAGGGCTATAGTAACCAGACTTCATAGATATCTTTATTACTGCTTTTCTATCAATAGCACACTCCATTTATCCCATTCCTCTCTATATTTTAAGCTCATTGACCTTGTTATTTTTGGTTACGGTTTGGGTTTACCTCGACTTAGTCCATACAGGTTAACGTTTTTGTATGCTCAGCTACAGATAAACTACATTGTATCAGCGATATAGTAACAAGACTTCATATATAGCTTTGTTACTGCAATCATATCAATGCTGTCCTGCATTTATCCCAAAGGGGGGAAATAGCTTATTTTGCAGCATTTAATTTTACCCTATAATGCCTGCTCCCGTTGAATTTCGAACTACAAACGACGAATTTGGTCCAACTTATAATAGGTCATACACCACCACCACCACCACCACCACCACCACCACCACCACTACCGCCGCCACCGTCACCACCGCCGCCGCCGCCGCCACCATCACCGCGACCACTACCAACCCCACCCACCGCCGCCTCCGCAGCCGCCGCCGCCGCCACCACCACCACCACCACCACCACCACCACCACCACCACCACCACCACCCATACGCATGTATACTGATATCGGCTTGAGCGCATGTACACAAACTACAATGACTATACAAACATATTCAGGCATAATAGCATCTCCAATATCGCTACAACATCCCTTATTGCTATGGTAATGCTATTTGTGTTTGGTCTTCTATCAAATCAATGAGATGATCTTCGGACAAAAAGGAAGGAATCCCATTTATAACATGATCGGATGTAGCGGTGCGTTTGTTCGGGATGCGGGTCTGGTAGGCTATTCATGGCATATTGTCTCTGTGTCACATATCTACAGATAGAGGTGGGGGTGGGTGGGAGACAGAGACAAAATGAGATAGATAGAGGTGGGTGGGTGGTATGTCGGTGGGTGGGCGGGCGGGTGGGTAGGTGGGTGGGTGGGTGGGTGGGTGGGTGGGTGGGTGGGTGGGTGGGTGGGTGGGTGGGTGGGTGGGTGGGTGGGTGGGTGGGTGGGTGGGTGGATGGATGGATGGATGGATGGATAGATAGCAGACGGGCCGGCGACCAGTCTGGCGAGCAGCCGGAGCTTTTTATGCATCCTTTCTGTCAGATTCCTCTCTTTATTCGTGACTGCGCAGGTACACTTTGCCATATGGAAGTGTCCATTGGCACACGATGAAGACAAATGCATCATTATGTTTGCTGAGCTACATCTTGAGAAATGTCTACAGAATGCCATCTGTGATCTCTTGCCATACTTTTTGTCATCTGAGGTGCTGAGCTGGTGTAACCACAATTGGAACCGCAAATGCATTTCTTTTGTTTACGCGATACGGGTGAGCCATGCATGTGTACCAAATGACTGTTTTGATGCTAGAAATGCTGCAAAAGTATGTGCCTGTCTCTTTTGGTAATACGGATTCCTATGATGGCTGGAAGATGGAAATGGCAAAGAGAGACATGCCTTCCAGTATTGGGACACAGTGCTGCAAGCTGAGATCTCGATCCTTATTCTAATCTGGGCTCGCCAAGAAGGAAAGGTGTGCGTGCGTGCGTGCGTGCGTGTGTTGTTGGGGATGATATAAATCATAGTGTAGATAGCAGCGACTGCGGCAGCGACACCAGCGCATGTACATTGTGAGAGGATGTCAATCACAGTAAAATAGAGTCATTAAATATGTGGGGGCGGGATCTACCGCCTTGATTGTATACCGCCTTTGTAAATAAAGTTAGTTCAGATTTAGCACTTGAAGTAACTAGTATAGCGTTTCTGTACCTTCTCACGCCATATTCCAACCTGTTTCTATGTGGGATTAAACCCCCACATTTTGGTGCCGTAACCAGGATTAGTTAATTATGGCAGAGAAATCAAGGCTAGTTAAAGTAAGAGGAGTGTATCGTGGACAAATTACAAAACAGCAAAATAAAATTCGTGGCATACTTGCTAAAGCTGTGCTCGATGATGAAGATCATGATACTATCGTCGCCGCACTCAGTACTTATAGTGACAAGCTCGGTGCCATTACTGAGGTGGACAAACAGATTATGGATTTACTCGAAACGGATGACGATGTGGAACAATTTCTCACGGAAGCGGACGATTACATCACCCAGAGTAAAGAACAATTGATCAAGTTTGAAAGACAAGTAAGTCGTAGATTTCCTCCAGTTGACAATCCTAATTCAGATGGCACGTTTAACCCTTCGAATCGGAAAAGAAATATTAATTTGCCAAAATTAGCGCTCAAGAAGTTTGATGGTGACATACTAGAATGGCTTGAATTTCATGACACTATTAGATCAGCAATTGACATGGACGATGGATTAACAAACGTACAGAAGTTTCAATATCTCCGCGCGCAGGTCGTAGGTGAAGCCGCTAGAGCAATAAATGGTTTGTCTTTAACGGACAGTAATTACACACACGCCATGGATTTACTACGTATTCGTTATGGGCAGTCTCACAAAATAGTAAGCGCCTACATGAGGGCATTGTGGGAGCTGCGTAGGCCTGAAAATTCGTTAAATTCTCTGCGTGATTTCAATGACCGGCTGGAATCTCTTATTCCTGGTCTTGCTACATTAGGCAAAACAGAGAACACTTATGGGGACTTGTTAGTTCCTGTCATTCTAGATAAACTTCCGCCAGCCATTCGAGGACAAATGACCAGAGAACACGGTAACTATGAATGGGACATTAAAGGGTTAAGATCCTCACTTCAGAAGGAAATAGATGCCATGCAGGCCGGTGACCTCAGCGATGCCCTGGACTATGAAGGAGGTACACAGTCCACAGCAGCCTTCCACACACGTTCCTCTCATTCCCTTCGTAAAACGGAGATCCGTAATCAGACAGGGTCAAGTTTCACAAAGCAGCGCCCTATACAGTGCGCGTTCTGCAAGGGATCGCATGCATCAGGGGATTGCCAGGTCATTTCTGATAAGCATAAACGCCATAAAATTGTAGTGCGAGACCGCTTATGTTTCAACTGCCTAGGCAAACACCGCGCAGCTGATTGCAAATCTAAGTATAGGTGTCGTATTTGCCAGCGCAAACACCACACCTCTCTGTGTAATGAATTAAAGTCTGACACCCATACACCAACGCCAGCTGCATCCAACAACATCGTAGAAAAACACACATCAACGGATGATACCAAGGTTTCCCTAGAAAGACTAAATGGACCTGCCCTATTAAAGACAGCGGTGGGAAATATTTCGAATGGACACGATTCAGCTACTGTCATTGTCTTGTTCGACGAAGGTGCGCAACGTTCCTTTATTACGCAGAAAGCTGCAAACATGTTAAGCCTAAAATGTCATGACATGGAGACTGTTCAGATTTCTGCTTTTGGCGGAAATACAGGAGTACGACCATTGCCAATCACTAGCTTCATGTTACAGATAGTTGATGATTTAAATGACATGGACATTAGCGCCCTAGTAGTTCCTAAAATCTCCACACCACTCAGAAACTATGTTCAAAAATCTGTACTCGATTTGCCGTACTTACAAGGGTTAAAACTCGCATATTCACGCACACATACAGATATAGACGAGATCTCAGTTCTTATCGGTGCAGACTATTATTGGTCTATAGTAGGAGATCATATTGTGAGAGGTTCCGGCCCGACAGCAGTCTCTTCTAAACTTGGTTATCTGTTGTCCGGGCCAACTTACGTGACGTCATCTAACCATCGATCTAAACATACAGGCTTATATCATGTCAATATTGATTCCCATCGAGAAGAGGAGATCGGGTTACATAAATTCTGGGACTTAGAAACAATAGGAATGCAAAATGATGAACTCAAATCAGTTATTGATCATGTAGACTATTCCAAAACTCATATTCGAAAAGAAGAGGGACGCTACATAGCAAAATTACCGTGGAAATATGATCACTTGCCATTGCCAATTAATCGATCGGTGACAGAAAATCGAACTCGTGCCATGATACAACGACTTTCTCCGGATTTACGCGAGGCTTACAATAACATTATTCAGGAGCAACTCTCACGTGGCTACATAGAACGCGTTGACTATGATGACACAGCGTGTGGACACTACTTGCCGCATAGAGCAGTGAAAAAGGATTCGGATTCAACCCCATTACGTGTAGTGTATGACTGTTCTTATTCACCAGCAAATGTACCTAGCTTGAATGACTGTTTACAAACAGGACCCCCATTATTGAACAATTTAGCAGCTATCATATTAAGATTTAGACTTCATCAGATAGCTATCACTTCTGATATTCAGAAAGCATTTCACCAAATCAGCTTGGACCGGGACGACCGCAAATACACTAAATTCTACTGGTTGTCCAATTACCATGACCCTGAAAGTGATTTTGAGGTCTACCAGTTCAAGGTCATCTTGTTTGGAGCAGTTTGCTCACCGTTCATCCTGAATTCCACTGTCCGTAACCATCTAGAAGCTAATCAATCAATCATTTCACATGACCTATCAAACAATATTTACGTAGATAATGTTGTTACAGGTTGCGACAGTGGGTGGGAAGCTATTCAGTACTACGATGACGCCAATGAGATAATGTCAGCAGGCGGATTTCAGTTGCGAGCTTGGTCGACAAATTCTCTAGAATTGCGAGAGTACATTAAACCAGACAACTCGATGGAGACAAAATCTGAGGTTAATGTACTAGGAATTCAATGGGATACCGAAGCTGATTGTATTTCCTATCGACATAATGTTGCGATTGCTAGTAAAGACGAAGTTTCACCAAGCGAACCGTAGTTAAAGTAGCTACATGCATTTATGACCCTCTAGGTTATTTATCACCAATTCAGGTACGAGCGAAACTATTCATACAAACACTATGGAAATCTAAATACGATTGGGATCAACCAATTTCAGACGATCTAGTAAGCGAATGGAAGGAGATCGTCGATGATCTTTCTTCTGCGTTAAATATGAAACTCGAACGACAATATTTCAAGCATAATTCAGACCCAGATTCTGCATACGAACTGCATGCGTTCGCTGATGCGAGCAAAGTGGCATACGGTTGCGTTGTGTACATACGCGATGTGCGTCATGAAGAAGCTTCTATCGTTATGGCAAAATCATGAATTGCGCCCATCAAGGAATTAACCATTCCACAACTTGAATTATTAGCAGCGCTAATAGCATTGAACTTATTAGATTATGTACACAAATTGATTGCACCAGCAATTATGATTTCGAAACGAGTATTATGGTCGGACAGTCAGATTGTTTTGCATTGGGTTAATAGTGACAAAACACTACCGACATTCGTGACAAATCGACTTAAGGTGATTAAATCCAAATCGATTGATGAGTTCAAATACTGTCCTACAGCTGACAATCCAGCAGATTTGGTTTCGCGTGGTCCGACGTCATCAGAACTCGGTCAGTCACAAATCTGGTGGAATGGGCCAAGCTGGCTTAGTCAAGGCGATTGGCCTGTTTGTCATTTGTTTGACAGTGCAGTTCTAACTACGGGTACAGACCCGACATGTAAATCAGTTTTGTGTCTGTCACAACGGGACACCAAAACTGAGGACAATTCGAGTCCCAATCCTATTGGATTAGGTATCATAAATCTGGATAATTATTCTTCACTTTCAAAACTGTCCAGAGTTACCGCGTATGTACTACGTTTCATACGAATTCTGAAGGACAAGCAGAGAGGTAAATGCTGCAGTTCAACAAGAACACTACTCTCGAGAAACAGAGGCCCTAGAAGACGAAAAACATGCGAACAGAAACCCATTAGTTCGACAATTGCGTTTGTTTCGCGATGACAGTGGAATTATACGCGTAGGTGGCAGACTTCACAATGCACCCATACAGTATGATGGGAAATCTCCTATTTTGTTACCCTCGAACAGTGCTTATACAAAGATGGGGTTATTCGAGATGCGCATCACAGGATTTTACACGCAGGACCCGAGTCGACAATGACATTCTTACGTCAAACATTCTGGATTAATAAAATGCGTCAGACCGTAAAGTGTATACTCACAAACTGCCTCCAATGCAAACTCGTAACTGGATTACCGTTCAAACCACCCGAGTCTGCACCGCTTCAGTCATTTCGGCTCAAAGAAGCATCACCATTCACAATCTGTGGACTGGACTATACAGGAGCGCTATACGTTAAATCAGATATTGCAGGCAGACGTGAAGATAAGGCTTATATTTTATTGTTTACTTGTGCCAGTACCCGTGCTGTCCATCTTGAGACCGTACCAAATTTAACCACCAGTACTTTTCTCCATGCCTTCAGGCGGTTCGCCGCCCGTCGCTGGCTACCGAGCAAACTAATTTCTGATAATGCCTCCACTTTCTTGTCAGCAGGGGAGGAGATCAAGAAATTATTTTGTTCTAGTGAAGTTCAAGAGTACATGGTAAACCATTACGTTGATTGGTCATTCATTACGAAACGAGCGCCATGGCATGGAGGTTTTTGGGAAAGGTTGATCGGCTTAACGAAAACTTGTCTCAAGAAGGTCCTAGGCAGGGCGTTCGTAACCCTAGAAGAACTCACTACTGTGGTTACAGAAATAGAAACTGTGATAAACAACCGGCCATTAACATATTATTCATCTGACATTGATGACCCTAGCCCCCTAACACCGTCACATCTATTACACGGTCGTGTCCTCACAAATCTACCACACATGGATGTAACAGACGAGCAGATAGACGATCCAACATTTGGCGATTCACAAACTGAACTTGAAAAACCTGCCCAACGACTCTCTATGTTACAGACACATTTCATTCAGAGGTGGTCTAGAGAATACTTAACGGCGTTACGAGAAAGACACATTTCTTCACGTAAAGGGCATTCGTCTAACACTGACAATGTTATAGCTGTTGGAGATATCGTGCTAGTGCAGGATGACAGTAAAACTCGTATTAACTGGAAATTAGCTGTTGTAACGGAACCTATTTACGGAAATGACAATCTCGTTCGATCTGCTAAAATCAAAATGGGCAAAGGTGTTACAAACCGTCCGATAAATAAGCTATACCCCCTAGAAGTATCAGCTGTAGTAAAGCCTGATACTAACCGTGTCGTGCCAGACAGTAATCATCACTACAATTCGATACAACAACAAGATTCAAACAAACGCCCATCTATAGATGCGGCAGTGATTGCAAGAGGGAAAATCAAGATTATCTCTAGCTCATAAGATTGTTGATTGTGTTTTCACTGCATTATTGTTTTCCTGTTTAGTTTCATTTGAAAATTCTACGACTGGAATGACTTGCAGATATGGTTTTCATTTCACATCATTGTTCTACACTATATTGAGTTTGCAGATGTGCAGATTCCGTTTAAACATATTAAATGTTGAAACCCGATGTTTGAACATATTAATGTGTTTAGACTGAAGTGTACATACACGTATCATGTGTACAGGGTGCCTATCAATTATTACTCAACTCGGACCTTATTACGCTGATTACGTCTAATTGTGTACTGTGTCGTCATATGTAACATTTTATTATTTCAAGTAATTATACGTTGCATTTATTAATAGTTCAAGCGTTCAGCTCCACCTTTCGAGGCGGGAGTATGTTGGGGATGATATAAATCATAGTGTAGATAGCAGCGACTGCGGCAGCGACACCAGCGCATGTACATTGTGAGAGGATGTCAATCACAGTAAAATAGAGTCATTAAATATGTGGGGGCGGGATCTACCGCCTTGATTGTATACCGCCTTTGTAAATAAAGTTAGTTCAGATTTAGCACTTGAAGTAACTAGTATAGCGTTTCTGTACCTTCTCACGCCATATTCCAACCTGTTTCTATGTGGGATTAAACCCCCACATGTGTGTGTGTGTTCCAGAAATGTGTGACAGCTCCTCTACCATTCCACTTGATGAAGCACACAAGCAGCAAAACTCGAAAGTAAAGTGGAAAGAGCTGTTGTTGTTTTTATAGAGAATGCAGCAGCCCTCAGGCGGTGGATTAATCTTTGTTCAGAGCAAGCTATATGCCCCACTTGTGACCGAAATTGAACCAGATGCATACCATATGTGGAGCCAAGGATAAAATATCAGGACATCTTCATCAGGAATTTATTTCAACTGAGTCGGTCATGCAGCAACGGATTTTATGTCTCACGCAGACAATTCCCAAATAAGATAACTTCTTTTAAGACGAGTGCCCTGGACTGTTGGTATTAAACAAGCTGGACTGCACGAACTGTAACTTCAATTCGAACACTCGAGTCGACTGGAAATGGGCATTATGAAGCTTTCACAAGGAATGCCTTGGGAAACAGAGCAAATTGATGTTTCGACTGAGCGCGAGCATCGCTAGAAATTTAATTGCCTGATAGATGGTGAAACATGACTTAATATTCCACCAACAACAATTGTTTCAACCTTTCAAGATTTTGCTTACAATGTGTTCCTATAATATATTTGCCACAAGTCAAAGACTGTGCAAGGCATTGGCGTGATTGGGGACCGCTATTTGCATAGCAGAATCAGGAGTACGCCAGAGAAAGAACGCAATGGAAACATATCGCAAAGTCAGTCTAAATAACAAGCTAGCAAACTAAGGGTAATGATTTTCCCCACGATTCTTCAAATAATAAAGTGTTGTTTGCCTGTCTGACTGATCTGGTAGCTAAGGAGGACACTCCTGAAATTAAAGCGATCTACATAACGTTATGGGCATCTGTTATTTCATCCAGCAAATGGAAAACTATCCCAGATAACGCAGCTTACTGGGCCGATACTGGGCCGATACCGTGCCAATGCTTCCGTGTCGATACTGAAGTATCGGTCCAGTATCGGCCCAGTAAGCTGCGTTATCATGGATGTATATGACGAGGCTGATACAAGAGTTATCGTACATTTATGCCACACATTTAAACCTGAAAATCCCCACAAGATATGGATCAAGAATGTAGGCACCGACTTAGAGGTTATCCTTGTAGGGAAGATATGTGACACCTAACTCCAGCATAATGGCAGTATAACTAGCCTCTGTCGTAATTGGAAAGAGACACCTCCCGTGCATTTCCGATCATGCTCCATTTTTCTATGGGAAAAAGAAAAGGACTGCTTGGACAGCACTTGATAACACATGTGCAGCAATCGGCATCATTTCACAGCAATTCCAGGTTCCAGACTAACTGATTGTTATTTTGTGACAAAACTGGTATGCTTCAATGGGAAAATGAAACACGAAGAGCACTCGTCTACAAGAAGTGTCAAAGCATGATAGAATTCCTCCTAGTCAGTATTCTCTCCTGCAACTTGTGAAAGGAATTGTCTACCACGGAAATATCTGGACATTGTGCCAAATATCTCAGTATGTAGGCCTACCTCCTTCCGCATGTGAATGGGGCTGGATCATACAAGACAATGAATGGAGATCATATCGGATGACGGTACCAGAAGCTACACAAGGACAGAATTACTCACGTGATGATGGAGATCGTCGAAGTGTCACAGATGCAAATGTGTCAGAACTAGAATTATGTGCATTGAACTTTGCCGATGCGACGGTGTTACGGGTAATAAATATACCTGAACTAGGTAAATTCATAGGGAGTGATTTGCATAATGCTAGAAAAAAAGCGTATGGGCAGTTACCTTGATTAGCCTATGATTACAGCGCTGAATCGAAAGTACTTTTATTCAACTAAGAGGTGGCTTATTCACAAATCGTTCAAAACAGTTGATGAGTAAATAAAAAATTATAAAATTGCGTAGAGATTTAGAGTTGATATCAGATTGTAAATATGGCAGTGCACATTAGCTGCCTATATGTTCTGTTCAACTTGTACGTAGAAGCTGATCGTATGCATATTGATTGCTCTCTGTCGTCGTCATCTACAAACTCATTCATTCTTGTAAGTTAAATATGGTGAGTGGATATAGAAGAGTGGGGGGGGGGTCGTGCTGGAGAAATAGATGGGTGACTGGATGAATAGACGTATCCATCCATGCTGGTGTTTCACAATAGTAATCGGTAAAACAGGTCTATTTATGTGTTAATACATGTCAATGTATGTGCCGTGAGAGCCGCCTATTGCAACGACAACAGCCCCCGTCAAATTGGTTTCAAAATATTCAACAAAATGTTTATTAAATTGCAAATTCACCAAAGATATACATTTCTTACACTTTAGTGACGGACTTTTCGATTTTCATGACGGAGCTACGTTAGTATAATTCATCAGCTAACATGACGTATTAAATTATGACGTCATATACTCGAGTGACAGATCGGATCCCGCCGTTAATATGTCAGCCATGTCAGTTGAGCTCATAGTATCGTATAATGTGACATAACACAGGCATATTGCTAACAAAGTACACTTCTTGCATGGCTATAGAATGAGGGGATTAGACATGTTCAAATCTGTAATAGCTTGCGGAACTGCTGTTCAATCTAAGAATGCACACACGTTTGAATAGGCCTCATGAGCGTGACGAAATTGCCTGGCATATACAGTTAATATAAAAATTATCATATCATATGACTGATGCATTCACGTCTATACTATGCAATCACGCATGTCCTCGAGTACGCATTCAGGGAACGATGTTACCTACTCTTACTGAGTCTATTTGCCTCAAATGGCAACACAAGTCCGGGGGTGGGGGGGTGTCCACTGTAGACTCGGAATTGTTGTTTGTTATTGATGGTCAGTAAGTCCTGATTGTTCATGGTTTGTTAATGGACGAGGTGTCATTGTAGGCATATATCTAGATTAGGTTTTAGAACGCTGTGCAAATACGCTGTGATGTTTGACAAGTTTTCCCACTTCTCCTGGCGGCATGTTTCGTCTTGAATTTTACACTCTTATTTTCACCCCCACGCTCAACCCACATAGTTTTCACATGGAAAACAGGTGGATAGTTGTTTGTTTTGTGTATAATACGGTACCAGACTTCTAATATTACCTACAGATTAAGCATATATCTTAAGACATCGAAATATGTGGCTTAGAACCTCGTTCAGGCATCTAAGGTTGTTCCGCATAGATCTGCCAATCACCTTCCAATAGGGGGGGGGGGGCATTTCTAGTTAGGCCACTCCCATCTCTAGCTAAGCTCCGCCCACTTTTCCAAGTGTAGAAATCAATGGAGGAATCCACTTTTAGCTATGCCCCGCCCTTCTCTAGCTAAGCTCCACCCACGATCGATCCCTAAACTACCTGACTATCAATTTCCAGAAAACTATGCAGGTAAGGGGTTGAATCTTTTGAAACTAATTTGACTGGGTACTGTTGCTGCCTACGGCAACAACAACGTCCCGCCAAATTAGTTTCAAAATATTCAACAGCGTGTTTATTAAATAGTTAAGACGTCCAATTCGTAAACAAGGCTTAGCCCGTCATCAATTAAGCGTTCGTGGCGTACTTATCTATGTCATTGGTGGCGTAATTTAATATGACGTCATCAAACACGTCATGTAGTTGATTATGATGTCATATAATTGATAGATAAAGGTCCATTTATATACTTTGAATCCTGAATCCTCCGAATCCCAATTTCAATGTAACTATACAGATAAGCTGTTGAATATTTTGAAACTAATTTGACTGGGTAGTCAGCAACGACGCTTTGTCAATTTAGTTTGAAAACATTAAACAAACTGTTTATTAAATTGTAAAGACATACCGGTACAATTCGTAGACTTGGCGGACTTCTCAATGTATATGATGGAGCTATAGAGACGTCACTATGCATTGTGACGTCAGCCTACATTTGACGTTGAGTACTACGTCATATATTTAGATCACATCCATCAATTCGCCATTCTTCTATCAAGGTTGATTTTGCTACGTCGCTTTATACGTCTTCTTAATTTTCCGAAATAGCATTTAAAGCAGAAAATTGACAGAGAGATTAAACATCCCCATAAAATAAATTGTTTGGGGTCGTCAAAAGTGTTTTGGTACCATGTGCGAGCTGGGCAAGAGTCTGATTGGACATCCCGTTCACCTCCAAGGAAAAGAATTTTAAATCTGTCCGCTCTTTGAGAAGATCTGCATTTAAGGAGGGATTGGAGAATTCCAGATTATCCATCAATCATATGACGTGATAATCAACTATGTGACGTGTAGGATGACGTCACAATCAATTACGTCATGTATGGCATAGCTAAGTTCGTCACGAATGATTAATTGATGATGGACTCGGTGTTGTTGTACGAATTGTATGGCTTTACTATTTAATAAAAATTATGTTGAATAGTTTGAAACTCATTTGACTCAAATAAATTTTTTAATATTCAACAGCGTATCTGTATAATTTCTGGAAACCGAGATTCAGAGAGTGCATGTATCACAGGCAAGCGTTGGCGAACCTTAGCTAGAGATGGGCGAGGCATAGCTAAGACTGGATTCCTCAATTATAGACCTTCGATTGACTGTGTAATTATGTACGCTTTTTTAAGCAACACAGAGTGCAACATCATATGTAAACTTGACAGGGAATCCAAATGAATGGTCCGATCTGTCACTCAAGTAGGCTGACGTAACCATATATTGTGACGTTTCTAGCTCCGCCATGAGTATTGAAAAGTCTGCCAAGTGTTCGAATTGAATATCTTTGATGGATTTACTATTTAATAATCATTCTGTTGAACAGGTCTATATTGAAACCAATTTGACAGGATTGCAGGCAGCAAATAGCACCCTGTCTAATTAGTTTCAAAATAATCAACAACTTACCTCTAGCCTATAGTTACCATGAAACGGGGATTCTGGGAATTCAGGATTCAAAGTATATAAATTGATTCAACACGCACGTACGCACGCACGCACGCATGCACGCACACAAAGGTGGGCGGAGTTTAGCTAGAAATTGGTGTGGCATCGCTAGAAATGGACACCTCTACAGCCTAGGGGCATATAATGCGTTTCCTCCCCTCCTAATAAATTTCGCCGATGAAAAGGTATTCGTTAAAACGGTTTAAAACTCAATGGACCTTTCCAGTTTATCCATCCACCATATGACGTCATAATCAACTGCGTGACGTATTTGATGACGTCCTAAACAATGACGTCATGAATGACTTAGATAAGTACGAGATGAACGCATAGTTAAAAACTGATAAGCGCTGTTGTACGAATTGTATGTCTACTATTTAATAAACATTATGTTGAATTTTCAAAATATTCAACAGCTTATTTGTATAGTTTTCCGGAAATTGATAGTCTGGGAGTTCAGGGATCGATAGATGCCAACACGAGCGAGATGTGGGTGGAGCTTCGCTAAATGTGGAAATGTCCATTAACTGATAGCAGAACTCCATAATGCTATTAGTATTATGGACTTCTGCTAATACACACTAGGCTTAATTAGTTGTAGTCAAGGTTACGAGCATAACTCTTAATGGATTAACACTCATGACGCTTACCGTGTGTTCGACCAGACATGAGCACAAGCAGCAGACAAAGAGTAACAGTCCCTCGTGATATCGACTCGCCATAGTTCACTCACTTATGACGTCATCTAAGCATAAGCATGACGTCATCACGGTGCTATTATAACTATATATATATAAAAATATAATGACTTCAAGTTAATTGGCTAACTCTTCGAATTCACTGTCTGGTGAAAGAAAATCCGACGCGAACACATTAAGTCGTGTGAAATCAAATTGTGTAAAATAAACTCCGATGATGTCACAATGATGACGTCACACGAATAGTTCCTGGTAGATTATGTCAGGCCAGGACATGATTGACTTCCTCAGGTCAAATGCATTCATCGATAAAACTTGTCACTTTGAAAAACATTTTTGCTTAAAACCTAGATCCTGCTTTTGCTAACACAGTTTTCCAGCGAGAAAGAATCAAGTAAAACCTGTCTTTAACGACCATACTCTGGTCCATTAAGGTGGTCATTAAAGACAGGTGGTCGCTTAATACGAGTGATTTACCACAATAAATTGGTTTAGGGACCACAAGATGAAAGACGAGTTATAACCATCCGTCTTTAAGAAGCTGTCCTCTGCAACCCCACCCCATCCCCAACACTCCCACCCCGTGCCAAGACCACCACCCCATCCCCACCCACTCATCCACCCCCACCCACCCAAAATAACACCCCAAACAAGTGGCCGTTATAGAATGTAAACACAACGCTTATCCTTGGCAGCTCCATACTAGAAATTATGGGCAGACTGATGTACATCTTCTTGAGGGTTTTGTTGAAAGCTGCGCTGCTGCGGTGGAGAGATCCTGTATCTGACGTCATAATCACTTAGCCGACGTCACAATCATAACGATGCATAACTCCGTCATAAAAATCGAAAGGCCCGTCAAATCTATCTCTTTGACGAATTAACAATTTAATACAATTTACGTTGAATATTTTGAAACTGATTTGATTGTGAGTTGTCGCTACCGTATGCAGCAACAGCCACCAGTCAAATTAGATTCAATATATTCAATGGCTTTCATGCAAAATTACCTTGAAATTGGGATTCTGAGAATTTAGGGTTCAAAGTATATAAATCGATTCCGAACAGGCGCGGGAAAATTGATGAAGCTTAGTGAGAAATGGATCCCTGTATAGCCAGCAACGTCTTACGACAAAGATGTACCTTTCAAAATGAGCACTAGAGTTGATATCGAGGCACCTCTGCTCTGATTGACGCGTATTGCGAATCACCAACCGAATACACGCCGCGATGAACATCCATATATAACCGCGTGTGCCTACACCGATCCAATATCGCGCCAACGCTTGGGCGGAACCGTAATTAGCATCCTAATCGAAGAATACGTAATCAATAATATGCACGCGATAAGACGTGTTCGATCGTGTAATTAAAACGTAATCAGTGTTATCTTACTTTCATAGCAAAACAGAATACTTGCTTACATCATAATATCCCCCGCGTGTGTCGTATAGAGGCCTATCTATCTATCTATCTACCTGTAACGCATAGAGCCTATCTCTGTTAATCATAGATGCGCATTCCGTAGCATCTGATCTACGGAGCGTTGATGATGATATTGATTATCACGCGGCACGATTTAACCAATATATACAAATAGATGTACATAAACACGTTTGCTGAACGACGTGGACATAAAGACGGCAACAATGCGATGGTGGAGGAGTTATTTAGAATAACTCGCCACAAATCCCGCAATGGTCAATAACTCCGGGATGCGGTGCTCCAAGGATGTCACGTTGAGCTAACTGCGCGACCCTGCCCCCCCCCCCCCCCCCAGACGATTATATCAGGTTATTCATTCACACGCTAGATTACGATACGCCTATTCCTCAAAGAAAGCAGAAAATGGTTTTAAAATAAAGCTCTAACAGCCTAAGGGCATTAGGCCTAATTCTAAAAAAAAGATTCACAGTGTTCAAATCGGTTTTTTAAATAATAATATTTACATTACTGTTCAGTTCTATCATACTGTGTATATTCCTGTCGTGTATTGACTCTGTGGACTGGTTGATGTTTAGTAACTTGTACAGTAGCGCGTTGACGACCGACTGATTGGGCAACATTCCAAAGAAACGGTACATCGTAGAATTATTATAACCACCCTTTTCACGGCGAACTCCAGTAAAGATATTATATGTAAACTGGACACAAACAAGCCACGGTATTTTGAACATAATTTGACTGTATGCTGTTGTGGCCAATGGTCGCAGTAATTTTCAGTTAAAGTGTTTTCAAAATAATAATCCTGATATGCATAAATGGCTTTAAAATAACTATTATTTATGTATTTGTAGATGAATACGCGTGATAAATAACGTGTATATAATCGTCTATAGCCGTCCAAGCATGCATCGTTACTCCATTACTGTCGCGACATTAAAGGGAAGGTCTGATCCGCGCCAAAAGTCAATACTATCTATGATTGATTGGTCGTGCAAAGGGTTTACTGTATTTAATTGTCAGGAACTGTTTGTACCCAGAACATCGATTCATGTCATCATTTTTGGCAAGATATTGGTTCAGTAGAACAGGTTGGTTTTAATATCGGTAAGGAAATATCAAACATTCACAGAAAAATTAATGACATTTGGTTCAAAATGATCGTTAAAGATGTTATTACTTTCTGGTCCATAGTTCCTTGTCCCAATATTCTGGCTTGCTTAAATAACAAGAGACAGACATAATTATGGCCGCTTATTGATTAAATGACGGTGCCTTGTGCTAGTCGGCGCGGCTTTCATCCGTCAGTCAATCGTTCCTTTCACCAGCCAGATTGCTGTCTTAATCTCTATATAAAGATTGGACAATCGAACAACAGAACAACAGTTTATCCATCTGAACAGTTATCCCTAGTCTCAGACTACCATCCAAAGGTAACCATACAGGAAGGCATTCGGTGAGATTAATTTCAAAATTCTCAGCAGACTGCTTTCTCATATCGGAAATAGTTTGGTGTGTTTAGTCTGGGTGGTTGATCAGATGGATATGTGGGGTGGGGTGGGGTAGGTGGAGATTTCACATATGCATGCACGTGGGAACTTCTACAGCAATCAAACCCCTATTATGCCCATACGCCACAGTAGTATACATTATGCATACGTAATGATACAAGCGTGTATTTAATAGTATTGTATCGCGGCAACACATAAAGTCATATTAATATTGTACCTTAATAGGAATGTAGGAATAGGCCTCCTGCGTAACTAGTTAAATAAATCAATCTAGCAGAACCGGTTTTAACAATAGTTAGCGTTTGTATAATAGAGAGCGGTATAGTCCTGCTTTAACGTTATGGCCCGTGCCACATTAAAACAGACTGCCCTATTGACAGGTATATTTATGAGTTACCAGAATAGCGTTAGCCGAATGCCAACAGATTTGTGATCTGCGCACGACTTTTGTCCATTTGTTAATTTAGCCCAAATTCCGGCTTTGGCGGCCTGCTTAAAATGGAAAGTAGTCGATGCCAAAGTCGTTAATAATATTTAATTTTTCTATTTCAAAGAATATGTCTGGCTCACAGATTATGCAATGTTGTAGGCCTACTGTTCAACTGTTAAATTAAAGTCAGGCGGGGCGCTATTAAATGTAATACAGGACCTAGGTCTACTGAATGGGCGTTTCCACTTTATCCATCCATCATATAACGTCATAATCAACTACGTGACGTGTAAAATGTTATCATAATGAATAACGTCATTATGACGTCATGAATGCCGTAGATAAGTACATCACGAACGCATATTTGAAGACGACTATGAGGTGTTGTACAAATTCTATGTCTTTACTATTTAATAAATATTCTATATGCAACAGCACCCAGTCAAATTAGTTGCAAAATATTCAACAGCTTACCTGCAGACTTTTCAGGAAATTGATAGGGTAAGGCAATCGGGGATCGATCGATCCCAACACGGCGAAGTGTGGGTGGCGCTTAGCTAGAGGTGGGCGGGGCATAGCTAAAACTGGAACGGTCCATTATGTGCAAAAAATGCTTCTAGTTGGCCAGTAATAGTGCTTGCCCACAGTCTGCAGTAATAGTGTTTGCCCACAGTCTGCAGTAATAGTGTTTGCTCACAGTCTGCAGTAGACCTAATAGTGCGTGCCCACAGTCTGCAGTAATAGTGCTTGGCCACAGTCTGCAGTAAGAGTGCTTGCCCACAGTCTGCAGTAATAATGCTTGCCCACAGTCTGCAGTAATAGTGCTTGCCCACAGTCTACAGTAATAGTGTTGGCCCACAGTCTGCAGTAATAGTGTTGGCCCACAGTCTGCAGTAATAGTGTTTGCCCACAGTCTGCAGTAATAGTGCTTGCCCACAGTCTGCAGTAATAGTGCTTGCCCACAGTCTGCAGTAATAATGCTTGCCCACAGTCTGCAGTAATAGTGTTTGCCCACAGTCTGCAGTAATAGTGCTTGCCCACAGCCTGCAGTAATAGTGTTGGCCCACAGTCTGCAGTAATAGTGTTTGCCCACAGTCTGCAGTAGGCCTACTAGTGCGTGCCCACAGTCTGCAGTAACAGTCTTTGCCCACAGTCTGCAGTAATCGTGTTTGCCCACAGTGTGCAGTAATAGTGTTTGCCCACAGTCTGCAGTAATAGTGTTTGCCCACAGTCAGCAGTAATAGTGTTTGCCCACAGTCTGCAGTAATAGTGTTTGCCCACAGTCTGCAGTAATAGTGCTTGCCCACAGTCTGCAGTAATAGTGTTTGCCCACAGTCTGCAGTAATAGTGTTTGCCCACAGTCTGCAGTAATAGTGTTTGCCGACAGTCTGCAGTAATAGTGCTTGCCCACAGTCTGCAGTAATAGTGTTTGCCCACAGTCTGCAGTAATATTGTTTTCCCACAGTCTGCAGTAATAGTGTTTGCCCACAGTCTGCAGTAGGCCTAATAGTGCGTGCCCACAGTCTGCAGTAATAGTGCTTGCCCAGTCTGCAGTAATAGTGCTTGCCCACAGTCTGCAGTAATAGTGTTTGCCCACAGTCAGCAGTAATAGTGTTTGCCCACAGTCTGCAGTAATAGTGTTTGCCGACAGTCTGCAGTAATAGTGCTTGCCCACAGTCTGCAGTAATAGTGTTTGCCCACAGGCTGCAGTAATAGTGTTTTCCCACAGTCTGCAGTAATAGTGCTTGCCCACAGTCTGCAGTAATAGTGCTTGCCCACAGTCTGCAGTAATAGTGTTTGCCCACAGTCTGCAGTAGGCCTAATAGTGCGTGCCCACAGTCTGCAGTAATAGTGCTTGCCCACAGTCTGCAGTAATAGTGCTTGCCCACAGCCTGCAGTAATAGTGTTGGCCCACAGTCTGCAGTAATAGCGTTTGCCAACAGTCTGCAGTAGGCCTAATAGTACGTGCCCACAGTCTGCAGTAATAGTGTTTGCCCACAGTCTGCAGTAATAGTGCGTGCCCACAGTCTGCAGTAATAGTGCTTGCCCACAGTCTGCAGTAATAGTGCTTGTCCACAGTCTGCAGTAATAGTGCGTGCGCACAGTCTGCAGTAATAGTGCTTGCCCACAGTCTGCAGTAATAGTGCTTGCCCACAGTCTGCAGTAATAGTGCTTGCCCACAGTCTACAGTAATAGTGTTTGCCCAAAGTCTGCAGTAATAGTGTTTGCCCACAGTCTGCAGTAGGCCTACTAGTGCGTGCCCACAGTCTGTAGTAATAGTGCTTGCCCACAGTCTGCAGTAATAGTGCGTGCCCACAGTCTGCAGTAATAGTGCTTGCCCACAGTCTGCAGTAATAGTGCTTGCCCACAGTCTGCAGTAATAGTGTTTGCCCAGTCTGTTATCGATTTAAAAGTTTCCGCTACCGGGCCCTGGACGAAGTATTCAGTGAGAAAATATATGAACATTTTTCGTCTTTATATATATTTATATAATATAAAACAAGAAACATCAGAAGAATAGCTGATATGTATATACTAACTGTCACACGATGTCATGGACCACAGAATACAATTTGAAAAGACAAATTACTTGTCCAATCAAAATGTTCATGTTTACTACCCACCTGATAAGCCATACACATCAAGACTGGACCATAAAGCCTTGAAAGTAATTTGCAGGACAGTTACTACTCGCCCAACAAGGACTAACCGACATAGGCAAATCGGTAAAGATATGCAAAGTTCAAATCTTGAAAAAATTTAGTAGATTTCCTGAAAGGTCAATGAAGCTATCTTATTTTTATATGTCCATTTTTACTTGGAGTATAAGTCTTTTAAAAGTAGGTACTAAACTTCGCAAATCTCGGGTGGGGGAACTGCCCTCTACCCAAATATCTGTCATAAGGCCAGTACGATACTGTACCCAAATATCTGTAAATTGGCCGGCCCGGCCCACCAGTCTAATCAAATATCTCTCATAAGGCCGGCCCGCCAGTCTAACCAAATATCGCTCATAGGGCCAGTTCAGGGTCATAGCAGATTCGGACTATGTATTTTATTTCTACAAGAGATCAGATTCCCGGAGCAGCCATACAGTTATTACCCTAGGCCCGTAAGAAGAAGGTATTGCTACCGGGTATGCCTGTCTGTCCTCTTTCTGTCTGCGCGTGCATGCGTCCGGAGCTATATCTTGAAAACTACTTATCCGATTTGGCTCAAATTTTAACACAACGAATGAATTTGCCGTCCAAAACGATATCTGGACGTTGGCCCCGATGCAGATAAAAGAACCTGGATCCATATCAGATCAAATTTCGGATCTGTGGATATCTCGTAAACTGCTGGTCCGATTTGACACAAATCGTAATACAAGAAAGGATGGGACCATACACCAGGATTCCACAACTTTTGGCATAAAATTCTGGAAAATCGCAAAAGAATCCGTAAAATTGGAAGTATCCTGAAAATCCCAAACCTTTTATAATGTGGCACAAACAGGAGAGCGAAGGTCTGAAATCTATGATTGCTCTTGTTAACTACGATTTGTGAACTTCCATGATTTCCTTAGCTTCGCTGCCTTGTGCACTCTAGCACATTGTCAGCGCTTCAGTGACATCGAAACTGACATTTGTTCTAATTGCAAACTCGTGCGTGTATTCTGCTCCATCTATGCTCGTGTATTGTTCTCGATATGAAATCAGATGGCCACATCATACATTGCCATGGCAACAAAAGCAAATTCAGCCACAAATTGATATATAGTGGGAATGTGAGATATAATTACAGAGTTCTGCTGTAACTTTATTGAATTTATAGCACATGCTATGGTAAGTAGTATGCTGTCGCTCTATTGACAGCCATAATCAATGCTGAAGGAATAGTCAGCGTGATTTGGACCGTGAAGGCGGAAGAGAAATCACGATTAAAGTTCTTGTGTCCCATTAAATAGAGACACATTTGCACGAGATACGAGATGCCTGTTTAATTTCTATTCAATTTACCCAGGAGGCAATGCTAACCATTGTGCAATGCTACCCAGCAAACAATGCGCTGCCTCCATATTCATTGTAACCTTTGGACGCCATATTTGTTTAGTCCATTGTCTATAGGGAGGCCAGAATTTCTCAAACAACAAGAACTCGTCTGCATGTGCAATTATTATTATTATTATTATTATTATTATTATTATTATTATTATTATTATTTTTATTATTATTATTATTATTATTATTATTATTATTATTTTTATTATTATTATTATAGAATACAGTAGAACATAGATTTGTCGAATTTGTTTATTCACCCGAAGACCGTGCCTAATTTTAAGATTGGATGGCAACTATTTCAATTGGTATTCTAAAGTTTTCCAATTATTCAGAAACTGTTTCAAACATTTTAATGCAGACTGTAATTGTGGATGTGTTGTTAGTTACAATGTGCCCTGCATGCATACTTACGATTCCAGGACAGGCTGATGATAATAATAATAATAATAATAATAATAATATTAATAATAATAATAATAATAATAATAATAATAATAATAATAATAATAATAATATAAAATATTCACCATAATAAGTTTTATATCGCTAAGAATATACTTTTTCAGGGATTTGTTGGTGAAAGCGTTAATCATAGATGTTTTGACAGTTTTATTTACTTCTTAATTTGACAAATTTCTATTCGATTGTCAAAATTTAAACGCTGTTAAGATCGTTTAGGAATTTATTTCATCGAGATATAAAATACGAATATAATACAGACTGAAATGTAAGATTTACAAATTTTGCAATATCATGCATCGGAAAATTAGCACCTGCTTGAGGTCTATTTATTAAGTCAATGCCTCCATAGAATAGAGACAATGGACCTCTCCAGTTTTAGCTAAACCCCGCCCATCTTCAGCTAAGCTCCACCCACACCTCGCTCGGGTTGGGATCGATCGATCTCTGAACACCCTGACTATCAATTTCCAAAAAATTACACAGGTAAGCTGTTGAATATTTTGAAACTAATTTGACTGGTTGTTGTTGCTGCCTAAGGCACCAACAGCGACCTGTCAAATTAGTCTCAAAATATTCACCAGCATGTTTATTAAATAGCAAAGAATTACAAAGACATACAAGTCATACAACGTGCCGGACTATTTGAGGTTTGATGACGGTCTATATGGAACCCTTTGTGAGGTGATGATTGTGACGTCGTCATACATGCGCTGAGATGATTATGACGTCATACGAGGTCAGATGATGGATGGATACTCTGGAAAGGTGAATTACAAGACACCTCTACACTTGAACATTTGATACTTAACCCATTGCATTCTATCTACGTATATATGGCATTTAAAGCAAGTTGTCAGTACACATGTGGTATAACCATTACATCTTACTTAGATAATCTAACAGAAAATGATTGATGCATTTAGCCAGCAAAATCGTTCAGTAAAAATTATTCTAAAAATATTCAGCATGTTTCAACAGAAAGGATGGGACCATACACCAGGAGTCCACAACTTTTGGCATAAAAATCTTAAAGCGTGATTCTAAGTGTTCAGAATGAACTAGATCCAAACTGCATAGCGTATGTAACTGACTTTTCCAGATAACTAAGAGGGCACTACTAGAAGCAATGTAGTTAACAGTTGAAATTCTACTGAAATAACAAAGTAGGTTAAGTGACAAGTTAATACTAGATTGAAATAAAAATTGAATAATTCAAGAAAACTGTCACAAATTCGTAATATAAACTAATAAATCAATATAACTTTTATTTTTCTGTGTTGAATGTTAGTTGGATATTAGTTGTTTAACCATTTTATCTCCACAGACTAGATAGGCATATTGAAAATTCTCTAACCTAAGAAAGAATTTGTTGACTAACGGATAATCCACTGCATTACGGTGTGTTTGGTCAGACAAAATCAGAAAGATGTCAAGAAGTAAATAAACAGTCATTTTCCACATCTGGCCTTAATATATGCGAGACATGATTGAAACATAGACATTGCTTTAATAATTTGTGCCTGAAAGCGATATATTATATAGATATTTGTATTTGTTAAAATTGAGAATGGCATATTTGTATTTTGAAAGAAATAGAAATCCTGTATTTGTATTCGATCAATCGTATTTGGCCCGAGGCCTGCATATCTAAATCAGTGGTATTGTTATCTTCTGTTGCAGTTATGTTTGCAGAAACCACTCTGCATTCTGAAGATATCATTGAACAATCAAACCACCACCCCACCACCCCACCCCACCCCACCCCCACTCCACCCCACCCCACCACCCCCACCAACCCAACCACCTCATACCACCCGCGCTTGCATTTACAAGCAGATTTACATTGGCACCTAGCAATGTGTCACTAGTAGTGACTTTGGTGCATGAGGATTCTGTCGGTATCAATAGGAATCAGCCTGGATTCACACATTTCCTATCCCCACATTTCTGGATTTAAGGAATTAACCATCCATTCCAGAACCTTGTGATACACTCGAAGGCTATGGAACTTTGCTGTTACTGATGTCGGTGGAAGACTGTGAGGATGTATTGACGTTTTACTCTGTGTCACCGTGACGTGCAATCGTTGCCACCTCATTGAATTCAAATTCATCTCCGACCAACACTGTCGTGTATACTTGTCAGCTGCGGCAACAACCGTTCTTACTATCAATACGTCTGCGTCGTCTTTAGCATAGTGAACCCCGTAACTATATCTCTCAGGAGGTACAGCATCTCATGTTGATTTGGCCAGGATGTGTCTTGTTGGCAGAAAGAAGCGGCGGGAGGATAGTTCTTCTGACAACGGCCCAGTGATGACTAGCCTCTGGAATAACAACTGTGGGTCGAGTTGCACTGTTTCTCCATCACTAATATTCAGAGTAGATTTGGATCCCATGGTTATTGCCTGTGATTTCTTTCAGAAAGTAAAGCCGACCGCATTCTTTCCTTCCATTTCTCGCAGAATATTACAGCCTAGTCCTTAGCACTATACAACGTTTACAGACCTATTACACGATTCAAAATGTGTTGTATATGTTTACCTTCAGAGAATGGTCTCCTTGTTCCGAGCATGCCAAATATTTCTATGGTTTCGGAAGTGTCTCTGTTTTGTCTTGTTTGCGAAAGATCTTTTGGCTGTTCACTGGTCTGATAGCTGACGTTTGTAAAGTCCTGCATGGCACTGTTTATTTCGGCCGAGACTGGGTTTGACATCACCATACCAAACGCTGTGTCTCAGGCATGCCCCTACCTCATGCCAAGCCACATGCCATCTTGATACCTCATGTAGTTACTGGACGAACTGATTGTCCTGTGTCCAGATCCTCGCCTTCACAATGCTGTAACATAAACTGATGCGCTGTGTCTCGAGGCGTAGATACTGAGCTCTGCATCAAACGTATACACCAACTCTTGCTGTTTCAAATGTCTGTCCAGCCACGCTTGGAATGCGCTAACTGTTGGAGCACTCACTACTGATTCAGGTAGACTGTTCCACAGCTCTGCAATCCGTATACAGCAACTGTTCTGTCTCAGGCTAGTCCTTGCTCTTATCTTGAAGAGTTTCAAGTGATGCTCCCTTGTTGTTGACTCCCTGAGTGGGATCTCTGGACCGACATCTCTGTCATACTCCCCCTGTAGCATCTTAAAGCCCTCTATCATGTCGCCTCTCAGTCTACGGTACATTAATGTTGGTAGCCTCAGTTTCTCCATACGCTCATCATAGCTAAGGTCCCTTAACTCTGCTATCAGCTTTGTGGCTCTTCTTTGGACATTCTCTACTGTAACAATGTCTTTCTTTCGCAATGGATGCCACACTGCATTAGCATATTCGAGGTGGGGTCTAACCAATGCCTTGTACAGCCATGAGAAATTCTACATGTCTAGGTGCAAGAATGTCCTCCGGATAAGCTGCATCATTTTTGTTGACTTTCTCACTTATGTGATCCTCGAATGAAAGACGGCCATCCACTGTGACACCCAGAACTTTCTTTTTGTTGATTTTAATCAGTCTGTGCTTGGGCACTTCATCACTCTTATCTCTCATAAAGTAATCTCTCGTCTAATCTCCCCGACTCCTACCAACTGTCATTACTTTACATATCTCTGGATGAAACCGTAGCAACCACTTGTCGGACCAGTCCTGTACCGTAAACAGATCTTCTTGCAGCAAGCAAAGTTAATTGCCTAGATATAAACGAATATTTTCTTTTAGAATTCTCAGATGTACTCCGTCAGGGCCTGGTGACTTATCAGTTTTATCATTGACAGCTTCTTCCTCACGTCTTCCTCTGCAATCTTACTGTCAGCCATGGGTGTGTCGCTTTCTCTCATCGTTTTTGGTCCGTCTTCTAACTGCGGCTCCCTAATGAACACGCTGATGAGGAAGTCTGAAAGTACCTGAGCTTTCTCGTCATCTGATGCTGTTAGTTTCTCTTCTTCACCTGCTTGAGACTTAACTAGGCCCGATACTGCCTTTGTCATCTTCAATTTACTCTTCACATATTTCCAAAACCGTTTGGGGTTTATTCTAATCATCACCTTCACCATATCCTTCTGCAATTTTCTAGTTATGGCCCTCACTCTGTTTCTCTGTTTAGTGTATTCTCTGTATCTCCCGTCTCCATGTACCTCTGTCAACACCGCCGCTTCTTCCTCATTACATCTGCCGTAACTTCGTCAAGTTTCGTGCTGCTGTTTCTTGCTTGAGGTAGTGGTGTAACAATCTTACTCGGTACATGTTTGTCAAATAGCCAACTATTTCTATTGTTACGTAGGGCTTCCAGAAAGATCTGCCATTGGGTCTCCACATCATTATCACCTTGCTGCAATGCATGCTCCCAGTTAATGTCCAACTCCATGCTCATTTGTGCATAATTCCATTTGTCGTAGAAATATTTCTTAAACGTCTTATTATAGCCATTATCATAACAGTTGAAGGCCAGAATGCAGTGGTCGCTGTTCCCCACCGGTGCCTCACTCTCCACATGACTCACCATCCCGTCTTCATTTGTTAGAATCAGATCTAACAGACGAGGCTCATCTGACCCATGCCCTCTATCTAGGTAATGCTTCTCATTAACGCCTGCTCGATGACAAGGTCATGTGATAGCCCTGCCAAGTATTGATCTGTCCTAGAAACAGCCTGGAAATCATGGGTAAGAACATCACTGAAGACTGACCAGGATGTTCGCCTTTGTTGATCATTGTCATTATCCTGGACCATCCAGCTTCCTCTGATTTTTTCCTATGTGCTGTATGCTTCAACATGGTATCACTTTCATTCTTTTGGAGATAGTGTCCAGTGTTGATCCAATGATCCTTCCAACGTCGTCTACACGCGGTATCACAGAAGCTGTCAATCTTTGGTGTAATGCACACTATCAGGTCCATACCATGGTATGTACTGTTCTATGGATTTGATATCTGATTTTATAAGGTCAGCAGCTGCTTTGATAATTCTGTCCTTATCAGCACCACCAGACCATGGTTGACAAAAGAACTCAAGGAGGAGTGTTGATGCTGTTCCTCTGAAAATGACAATATTTTTATTACTACACACTTCACCGATGATAATTTCTTCACCGATATGTTGTAGAAGTTACTTCTTCATGTACCGAATGCTATGTGGTTACTCGCTGTCTATGTAATCTCTGATCCTATTAATGAGGTCGCCAATGGTGATCATCCATAATCTTTGCAAATGAATTTGCACATGACAGGCCTTGTGGCCTCCCCAGGTTTCTTTTCATTTTCGATGGTGGAGCAACGATAGTGTTTGGATCTGGAAACCATTTTGGAACCTGGTTTCCTGATCTAAAGTTTCCATTGCACAACCTGTGGTAGACTGCATCAGCGGCATGAAGGTCTTTTACAAAGGCAAGCCGTCCTTTCACAGTTTCAGACCAGTTGGAAAACTGACCTGTGCAAATTTCAAGTAAATTATCTTGATAGTTTTTTCTTCACACTGTTATTAATTTAAATTCCTTTTTCTTGTCCGCGTATTTGTGTCATCCCACAAAACAAAGTTATCTTTGTACGAAAATGATGGAGCTGCAGAACGTCTACTACAACAAGTTGCTTCAGATTTTGACATCATTTGCTTTCAAGATACCATCGCATCCCTTCTAACCCAAAGTAACAGGTGATGATCCATTTTCATGATGTTGGTTACAGATACGCACTCTGCCATCTTGTGTATGGGGGCGGAAGTCAAATTCCCTTCAGTTGAGTTATTATTTGTGAAATGGATTTCTGGGTAATGATATCCCCAAAAGAGTCTCTAAGCATTCATACTAACCAGCTAAAACATGCTTATGTGAACGACACACCATAAAATGTAGGTTTTTAGCTCATTCTATACCAAAGATATGCTACATTTGAATCGAAATTCTAGACTGCAAAAGGCCCCATATATCATTACATTCTAACCATGAAAAAACATGTTCCATTAAAAATATATGATTACAGTTTTGATTTATCATGCCGATGCGTCTAGTGAACAAAATACCCATGAATGATTACTGTTGCGATTTCTCCTGGATTTGGCCTTAGATCGACTGAAATAATTTGTCTGGATCTTTTATGATGAAAATGATGCTGATGAGTGACTGTGAAAGCTTCTGGCAGCTGCAATCCGTTTTTCTTCAACATTCTTCACCGTGTCTTGTCTCCTTCAAGCGCCCTAAGCTCCGTTTGGTTCTTTCCCGTCTTTTGTAGTCCTAGATTATGTTCGTTTATGTCTGATCGCGAAAGACATATCGAGCTTTTGTGTTTTTGGTTCATTTACAGAGGTTTGCAGCCGTGACCAGTTTTGCAGCTATTGGAAGAAGCGTATCAAGAGAAACTCTTTTCTAGTCGATAAAAGTGAACATCATATGCATACTCCATCTCTAGTGCCATACCTATCATTGAAATTGGGGTGGGGGTGGTCTTGTCGTGTGTTCTCGAACATATTGGTAGCGCAGCGGCGAGATAGCAAGTGTGCAGAAAGCGTTGCTTTGATGCGAATATTACGTTTTGTGTTTGCAAATAAGAGTCTCACCAATTATAGTTCGTAATGATCGCAACCAGCTTGGAGAAATTGAAAGAGCTGTGGTCTCTTGATGGTATCAAATACCGGTGACATGTCGATTCCCATTTTTTTTAGGTCACAATGCTTAGATGCACATCCGTTGTGGCCAGACTAAGTGATGATCAGAGTTATGCACACAAAGTGGTTTTTATGGAGTGCTGATTTTTAATGCTTTGATTGACCTGAACATTTTCCGACAATCATCGGTTGACGTGGCTTCGTTCAGCAGATATCTTCGGTTTTGATGGCGAGTTCTTTCCACCATTCACTGATTTGGGGTAGGATCTTATTGCGCTTCTACCTTAGTTAAATTTGGTGTTCATTTCCACTGCTTTGAAAAATGCCTTGCCACAGTTGTCTGTTGTCCAGACAACAGAAAACAGGTGGATGGATCATCAACATCATGCCCATCATCTCAATTATTGGTTTCCTATACGATATCTGGATGGCCTTGTCGTTTGAGAGATCGTGGTTGACCTTGGATTTTTGTTTTGAGAGTCGTTTCTAGATAAGGCACATTTGATCACACCTTTATCGGGTAATCGCTGGGTTTTGAATTAAGGTATGTACAACGTAGGATTGTTTGTGTTGGAGTAACGTCTTTGCACGCATCTTGCACAATATGTAGTCAATCTGATTAAAGATTTTTTGTAGTTTTAGTTTTTTTGTCAGCTATTCATATTGTTCGATGATGACACAGGTGCTTAAAGGCAGTGAATTCATCGTCATTATTGTTACGTTTTCCAATTCTATAGGAACCAATACACGCATCAAATCATCTTTGTTTCTGTTTTGCTTAGTTTTCCAAGTTTGGATTTAAAGTCACTATAAATGAAGAGTTGCCATTTTGCGGGAATGTTGAGTTTTGCGCAATTTGTCATAGGAATCGCGTAGCGAAGGATCGATATGCGATTATTCAGCAGTTGGGTCATAGGCATTCGCAATACCACCTTTAGTGGTAGTGCCATTTCTCATTAGTATTGCTAGGTCAATAACCGCAATGCGTTCACTGTTGTATGCAAAACATGGTCCAATTACAAACCTATGCCTCGCTCCCTCGGTAATTGGCCTATGTTTGTTCGTATAGAATTAGTTTATGGCCTGAGTGCAAGGTGTTCTGACTGCATACTTTTGTTTCTTGGATGAATGGGATATCAAAGTTTCTTGGGTGGATGTGATATCAATGTTTCTTGGATGGATCTGATATCAATGTTTCTTGTATGGATCTGATATAAATGTTTCTTCGATGGATGGGATATCAAAGTTTCTTGGACGGATGGGATATCAATGTTTCTTGGATGGATCTGATATCAATGTTTCTTGTATGGATCTGATATCAATGTTTCTTCGATGGATGGGATATCAAAGTTTCTTGGATGGATGGGATATCAATGTTTCTTGGAGGGATGGCATGGATATCAATGTTTCTTGGATGGATGTGATATCAATGTTACTTGGATGGATGGGATATCAATGTTCCTTGGATGGATGGGATATCAATGTTTTTTGGATGGCATGGATATCAATGTTTCTTGGATGGATGTGATATCAATGTTTCTTGGATGGATGGGATATCAATGTTTCTTGGATGGATGGGATATCAATGTTTCTGGGATGGATAGGATAACAATGTTTCTTGGATGGAGGTGATATCATTGTTTCTTGGATGGATGGGATATCAATGTTCCTTGGATGGATGGGAAATCAATGTTTCTTGGATGGATGAGATATCAAAGTTTCTTGGATGGATGGGATATCAATGTTTCTGGGATGGATAGGATAACAATGTTTCTTGGATGGAGGTGATATCATTGTTTCTTGGATGGATGGGATATCAACGTTTCTTGGATGGATGGGATATCAATGTTTCTTGGATGGATGAGATATCAAAGTTTCTTGGATGGATGGGATATTAAAGTTTCTTGGATGGATGAGATATCAATGTTTCTTGAATGGATGTGATATCAAAGTTTCTTGAATGATGGGATATTAATGTTTCTTGGATGGATGGGATATCAATGTTTCTTGGATGGATGCGATATCAATGTTTCTTGGATGGATGGGATATCAATGTTTCTTGGATGGATGGGATATCAATGTTTCTTGGATGGATGGGATATCAATGTGTCTTGGATGGATGGGATATCAATGTTACATGGACGGATGAGATATCAATGTTTTTTGGATGGATGGGATATCAATGTTTCTTGGATGGATGGGATATCAATGTTTCTTGGATGGATGGGATATCAATGTTTCTTGGATGGATGTGATATTAATGTTTCTTGGATGGATGGGATATCAATGTTTCTTGGATGGATGGGATATCAATGTTTCTTGGATGGATGGGATATCAATGTGTCTTGGATGGATGGGATATCAATGTTTCTTGGATGGATCTGATATCAATGTTTCTTGGATGGATGGGATATTAAAGTTTCTTGGATGGATGTGATATCAATATTTCTTGGATGGATGCGATATCAAAGTTTCATGGATGTGATATCAATGTTTCTTGGATGGATGGGATATCAATGTTTCTTGGATGGATGTGATATCAATGTTTCTTGGATGGATGGGATATCAATGTTTCTTGAATAGATGGAATATCAATGTGTCTTGGATGGATGGGATAACAATGTTTCCTGGATGGATGGGATATCAATGTGTCTTGGATGGATGGGATATCAATGTTTCTTGAATAGATGGAATATCAATGTGTCTTGGATGGATGGGATAACAATGATTCTTGGATGGATCTGATAGCAATGTTTCTTGGATGGATGGGATATTAAAGTTTCTTGGATGGATGTGATATCAATGTTTCTTGGATGGATGCGATATCAATGTTTCTTGGATGGATGGGATATCAATGTTTCTTGGACGGAAAGGATATCAATGTTTCTTGGATGGATGTGATATCAATGTTTCTTGGATGGATCTAATATCAATGTTTCTTGGATGGATGGGATATCAATGTGTCTTGGATGGATGTGATATCAATGTTTCTTGGACGGATGGGATATAAATGTTTCTTGGATGGATGGGATATCAATGTTTCTTAGACGGATGGGATATCAATGTCTCTTGGACGGATGAGATATCAATGTTTCTTGGATGGATGTGATATCAAAGTTTTTTTGATGGATGGGATATCAATGTTTCTTGGATGGATCTGATATCAATGTTTCTTGGATGGATGTGATATCAATGTTTCTTGGATGGATGTGATATCAATGTTTCTTGGACGGATGGGATATCAATGTGTCTTGGATGGATGGGATATCAATGTTTCTTGGATGCATGGGATATCAATGTTTGTTGGATGGATGTGATATCAATGTTTCTTGGATGGATGTGATATCAAAGTTTCTTGGATGGATGGTATATCAATGTTTCTTGGATGCATGAGATATCAATGTTTCTTGGATGGATGGGATATCAATGTTTCTTGGATGGATGTGATATCAAAGTTTCTTGGATGGATGGTATATCAATGTTTCTTGGATGCATGGGATATCAATGTTTCTTGGATGGATGGGATATCAATGTTTCTTGGATGGATGTGATATCAATGTTTCTTGGACGGATGGGATAGCAATGTCTCTTGGACGGATGGGATATCAATGTTTCATGGATGGATGTGATATTAATGTTTCTTGGATGCATGGGATATCAATGTTTCTTGGATAGAGGGGATATCAATGTTCCTTGGATGGATGCGATATCAAAGTTTCTTGGATGGATCGGATATCAAAGTTTCTTGGGTGGATGTGATATAATGTTTCTTGGATGGATGGGATAGCAATGTTTCTTGGATGGATCCGATATCAATGTTTCTTGAATGGATCAAATATCAATGTTTCTTGGATGGATGGGATATCAAAGTTTCTTGGATGGATGGGATATCAATGTTTATTGGACGGATGGGATATCAATGTTTCTTGGACGGATGGGATATCAATGTTTCTTGGACGGATGGGATATCAATGTTTCTTGGATGGATGGGATATCAATGTTCCTTGGATGGATGGCAAATCAATGTCCCTTGGATGGATGGGATATCAATGTTTCTTGGATGGATGGGATATCAATGTTTCTTGGATGGATGAGATATCAAAGTTTCTTGGATGGATGAGATATCAATGTTTCTTGGATGGATCTGATATCAATGTTTCTTGAATGATGGGATATTAATGTTTCTTGGATGGATGGGATATCAATGTTTCTTGGATGGATGGGATATCAATGTTTCTTGGATGGATGGGATATCAATGTTTCTTGGATGGATGGGATATCAATGTTTCTTGGATGGATGGGATATCAATGTGTCTTGGATGGATGGGATATCAATGTTACTTGGGCGGATGGGATATCAATGTTTTTTGGATGGATGGGATATCAATGTTTCTTGGATGGATGGGATATCAATGTTTCTTGGATGGATGGGATATCAATGTTTCTTGGATGGATGTGATATTAATGTTTCTTGGATGGATGGGATGTCAATGTTTCTTGGATGGATGGGATATCAATGTTTCTTGGATGGATGGGATAACAATGTGTCTTGGATGGATGGGATATCAATGTTCCTTGGATGGATCTGATATCAATGTTTCTTGGATGGATGGGATATTAAAGTTTCTTGGATGGATGTGATATCAATGTTTCTTGGATGGATGCGATATCAATGTTTCTTGGATGGATGGGATATCAATGTTTCTTGAATAGATGGAATATCAATGTGTCTTGGATGGATGGGATAACAATGATTCTTGGATGGATCTGATAGCAATGTTTCTTGGATGGATGGGATATTACAGTTTCTTGGATGGATGTGATATCAATGTTTCTTGGATGGATGCGATATCAATGTTTCTTGGATGGATGGGATATCAATGTTTCTTGGACGGAAAGGATATCAATGTTTCTTGGATGGATGTGATATCAATGTTTCTTGGATGGATCTAATATCAATGTTTCTTGGATGGATGGGATATCAATGTGTCTTGGATGGATGGGATATCAATGTTTCTTGGACGGATGGGATATCAATGTTTCTTGGATGGATGGGATATCAATGTTTCTTAGACGGATGGGATATCAATGTCTCTTGGACGGATGAGATATCAATGTTTCTTGGATGGATGTGATATCAATGTTTCTTGGACGGATGGGATATCAATGTGTCTTGGATGGATGGGATATCAATGTTTCTTGGATGCATGGGATATCAATGTTTCTTGGATGGATGTGATATCAATGTTTCTTGGATGGATGTGATATCAATGTTTCTTGGACGGATGGGATATCAATGTGTCTTGGATGGATGGGATATCAATGTTTCTTGGATGCATGGGATATCAATGTTTGTTGGATGGATGTGATATCAATGTTTCTTGGATGGATGTGATATCAAAGTTTCTTGGATGGATGTGATATCAATGTTTCTTGGATGGATGTGATATCAATGTTTCTTGGACGGATGGGATATCAATGTGTCTTGGATGGATGGGATATCAATGTTTCTTGGATGCATGGGATATCAATGTTTGTTGGATGGATGTGATATCAATGTTTCTTGGATGGATGTGATATCAAAGTTTCTTGGATGGATGGTATATCAATGTTTCTTGGATGCATGGGATATCAAAGTTTCTTGGATGGATGGGATATCAATGTTTCTTGGATGGATGTGATATCAATGTTTCTTGGACGGATGGGATAGCAATGTCTCTTGGACGGATGGGATATCAATGTTTCTTGGATGGATGTGATATTAATGTTCCTTGGATGGATGGGATATCAATGTTTCTTGGATGGATCTGATATCAATGTTTCTTGGATGGATGTGATATCAATGTGTCGTGGATGGATGGGAGATCAATGTTTCTTGGATGCATGGGATATCAATGTTTCTTGGATGCATGGGATATCAATGTTTCTTGGATAGAGGGGATATCAATGTTCCTTGGATGGATGCGATATCAAAGTTTCTTGGATGGATCGGATATCAAAGTTTCTTGGGTGGATGTGATATAATGTTTCTTGGATGGATGGGATAGCAATGTTTCTTGGATGGATCCGATATCAATGTTTCTTGAATGGATCATATATCAATGTTTCTTGGATGGATGTGATATCAATGTGTCGTGGATGGATGGGAGATCAATGTTTCTTGGATGCATGGGATATCAATGTTTCTTGGATAGAGGGGATATCAATGTTCCTTGGATGGATGCGATATCAAAGTTTCTTGGATGGATCGGATATCAAAGTTTCTTGGGTGGATGTGATATAATGTTTCTTGGATGGATGGGATAGCAATGTTTCTTGGATGGATCCGATATCAATGTTTCTTGAATGGATCATATATCAATGTTTCTTGGATGGATGGGATATCAAAGTTTCTTGGATGGATGGGATATCAATGTTTCTTGGACGGATGGGATATCAATGTTTCTTGGACGGATGGGATATCAATGTTTCTTGGACGGATGGGATATCAATGTTTCTTGGATGGATGGGATATCAATGTTCCTTGGATGGATGGGAAATCAATGTCTCTTGGATGGATGGGATATCAATGTTTCTTGGATGGATGGGATATCAATGTTTCTTGGATGGATGAGATATCAAAGTTTCTTTGATGGATGAGATATCAATGTTTCTTCTATGGATCTGATATCAATGTTTCTTGAATGATGGGATATTAATGTTTCTTGGATGGATGGGATATCAATGTTTCTTGGATGGATGCGATATCAATGTTTCTTGGATGGATGGGATATCAATGTTTCTTGGATGGATGGGATATCAATGTGTCTTGGATGGATGGGATATCAATGTTACTTGGACGGATGGGATATCAATGTTTTTTGGATGGATGGGATATCAATGTTTCTTGGATGGATGGGATATCAATGTTTCTTGGATGGATGGGATATCAATGTTTCTTGGATGGATGTGATATTAATGTTTCTTGGATGGATGGGATGTCAATGTTTCTTGGATGGATGGGATATCAATGTTTCTTGGATGGATGGGATATCAATGTGTCTTGGATGGATGGGATATCAATGTTCCTTGGATGGATCTGATATCAATGTTTCTTGGATGGATGGGATATTAAAGTTTCTTGGATGGATGTGATATCAATGTTTCTTGGATGGATCTGATATCAATGTTTCTTGGATGTATGTGATATCAATGTTTCTTGGATGGATGTGATATCAATGTTTCTTGGACGGATGGGATATCAATGTGTCTTGGATGGATGGGATATCAATGTTTCTTGGATGCATGGGATATCAATGTTTGTTGGATGGATCCGATATCAATGTTTCTTGAATGGATCATATATCAATGTTTCTTGGATGGATGGGATATCAAAGTTTCTTGGATGGATGGGATATCAATGTTTCTTGGACGGATGGGATATCAATGTTTCTTGGACGGATGGGATATCAATGTTTCTTGGACGGATGGGATATCAATGTTTCTTGGATGGATGGGATATCAATGTTCCTTGAATGGATGGGAAATCAATGTCTCTTGGATGGATGGGATATCAATGTTTCTTGGATGGATGGGATATCAATGTTTCTTGGATGGATGAGATATCAAAGTTTCTTTGATGGATGAGATATCAATGTTTCTTCTATGGATCTGATATCAATGTTTCTTGGATGGATGGGGTATCAAAGTTTCTTCGATGGATGAGATATCAATGTTTCTTGGATGGATCTGATATCAATGTTTCTTGGATGGATGGGATATCAAAGTTTCTTGGATGGATGTGATATCAATGTTTCTTGGATGCATGGGATATCAAAGTTTCTTGGATGGATGGGATATCAGTGTTTCTTGGATGGATGTGATATCAATGATTCTTGGACGGATGGGATATCAATGTATCTTGGACGGATGGGATATCAATGTTTCTTGCATGGATGTGATATCAATGTTTCTTGGATGGATGGGATAACAATGTTTCTTGGATGGATGTGATATTAATGTTTCTTGGATGGATGGGATATCAATGTTTCTTTGATGGATCTGATATCAATGTTTCTTGGATGAATGTGATATCAATATGACCTGGATGGATGGGATATCAATGTTTCTTGGATGCATGTGATATCAATGTTTCTTGGATAGAGGGGATATCAATGTTCCTTGGATGGATGCGATATTAAAGTTTCTTGGATGGAGGGGTGATCAATGTTCCTTGGATGGATGCGATATCAAAGTTTCTTGGATGGATGGGATATCAATGTTTCTTGGATGGAAAGGATAGCAATGTTTCTTGGATGGATGGGATATCAATGTTTCTTGGATGGATGGGATATCAGTGTTTCTTGGATGGACGGGTTATCAATGTTTCTTGGATGGATGGGATATCAATGTTTCTTGGATGGATGGGATATCGATGTTTCTTGCATGGATGGGATATCAATGTTTCTTGGATGGATGGGATATCAATGTGTCTTGGATAGATGGGATATCAATGTTTCTTGGATGGATCTGATATCAATGGTTCTTTGATGGATGGGATATCAATATTATTTGGATGGACGAGATATCACCGTTTCTTGGATGGATGGGATATCAATGTTTCTTGAACGGATGGGATATCAATGTTTCTTGGATGGATGTGATATCAATGTTTCTTGGATGGATGGGATATCAATGTTTCTTGGATGGATGTGATATCAATGTTTCTTGGATGGATAGGATATCAATGTTTCTTGGACGGATGTGATATCAATGTTTCTTGGATGGATGTGATATCAATGTTTCTTGGATGGATGGGATATCAATGTTTCTTGGATGGATGGGATATCAATGTTTCTTGGATCGACGAGATATCACCGCTTCTTGGATGGATGGGATATCAATGTTTCTTGGACGGATGGGATATCAATGTTTCTTGGATGGATGTGATATCAATGTTTCTTGGATGGATGGGATATCAATGTTTATTGGATGGATGGGACATCAATGTGTCTTGAATGGATGGGATATCAATGTTTCTCGGATGGATGTGATATCAATGTTTCTTGGATGGATGGGATATCAATGTTTCTTGGATGGATGGGATATCAATGGTTCTTGGATAGATGGGATATCAATGTTTCTTGGATGGATGGGATATCAATGTTTCTTGGATGGATGAGATATCAAAGTTTCTTGGATGGATGAGATATCAAAGTTTCTTGGATGGATGAGATATCAATGTTTCTTGGATGGATCTGATATCAATGTTTCTTGGATGGATGGGATATCAATGTTACTTGGACGGATGGGATATCAATGTTTTTTGGATGGATGGGATATCAATGTTTCTTGGATGGATGGGATATCAATGTTTCTTGGATGGATGGGATATCAATGTTTCTTGGATGGATGTGATATTAATGTTTCTTGGATGGATGGGATGTCAATGTTTCTTGGATGGATGGGATATCAATGTTTCTTGGATGGATGGGATATCAATGTGTCTTGGATGGATGGGATATCAATGTTCCTTGGATGGATCTGATATCAATGTTTCTTGGATGGATGGGATATTAAAGTTTCTTGGATGGATGTGATATCAATGTTTCTTGGATAGATGCGATATCAATGTTTCTTGGATGGATGGGATATCAATGTTTCTTGGACGGAAAGGATATCAATGTTTCTTGGATGGATGTGATATCAATGTTTCTTGGATGGATCTAATATCAAAGTTTCTTGGATCGATGGGATATCAATGTGTCTTGGATGGATGGGATATCAGTGTTTCTTGGACGGATGGGATATCAATGTTTCTTGGATGGATGGGATATCAATGTTTCTTAGACGGATGGGATATCAATGTCTCTTGGACGGATGGGATATCAATGTTTCTTGGATGGATGGGATATCAATGTTTCTTAGACGGATGGGATATCAATGTTTGTTGGATGGATGTGATATCAATGTTTCTTGGATGGATGTGATATCAAAGTTTCTTGAATGGATGGTATATCAATGTTTCTTGGATGCATGGGATATCAAAGTTTCTTGGATGGATGGGATATCAATGTTTCTTGGATGGATGTGATATCAATGTTTCTTGGACGGATGGGATAGCAATGTCTCTTGGACGGATGGGATATCAATGTTTCTTGGATGGATGTGATATTAATGTTCCTTGGATGGATGTGATATCAATGTGTCGTGGATGGATGGGAGATCAATGTTTCTTGGATGCATGGGATATCAATGTTTCTTGGATAGAGGGGATATCAATGTTCCTTGGATGGATGCGATATCAAAGTTTCTTGGATGGATCGGATATCAAAGTTTCTTGGGTGGATGTGATATAATGTTTCTTGGATGGATGGGATAGCAATGTTTCTTGGATGGATCTGATATCAATGTTTCTTGAATGGATCAAATATCCATGTTTCTTGGATGGATGGGATATCAAAGTTTCTTGGATGGATGGGATATCAATGTTTCTTGGACGGATGGGATATCAATGTTTCTTGGACGGATGGGATATCAATGTTTCTTGGACGGATGGGATATCAATGTTTCTTGGATGGATGGGATATCAATGTTCCTTGGATGGATGGCAAATCAATGTCTCTTGGATGGATGGGATATCAATGTTTCTTGGACGGATGGGATATCAAAGTTTCTTGGATGGATGGGATATCAATGTTTCTTGGATGAATGGGATATCAATGTTTCTTGGACGGATGGGATATCAATGTGTCTTGGATGGATGGGATATCAATGTTTCATGGACGGATGGGATATCAATGTTTTTTTGGCGGATGGGATATCAATGTTTCTTGGATGGATGGGATGTCAATGTGTCTTGGATGGATGGGATATCAGTGTTTCTTGGACGGATGGGATATCAATGTTTCTTGGATGGATGGGATATCAATGTTTCTTAGACGGATGGGATATCAATGTCTCTTGGACGGATGGGATATCAATGTTTCTTGGATGGATGGGATATCAATGTTTCTTAGACGGATGGGATATCAATGTTTGTTGGATGGATGTGATATCAATGTTTCTTGGATGGATGTGATATCAAAGTTTCTTGGATGGATGGTATATCAATGTTTCTTGGATGCATGGGATATCAAAGTTTCTTGGATGGATGGGATATCAATGTTTCTTGGATGGATGTGATATCAATGTTTCTTGGACGGATGGGATAGCAATGTCTCTTGGACGGATGGGATATCAATGTTTCTTGGATGGATGTGATATTAATGTTCCTTGGATGGATGGGATATCAATGTTTCTTGGATGGATCTGATATCAATGTTTCTTGGATGGATGTGATATCAATGTGTCGTGGATGGATGGGAGATCAATGTTTCTTGGATGCATGGGATATCAATGTTTCTTGGATAGAGGGGATATCAATGTTCCTTGGATGGATGCGATATCAAAGTTTCTTGGATGGATCGGATATCAAAGTTTCTTGGGTGGATGTGATATAATGTTTCTTGGATGGATGGGATAGCAATGTTTCTTGGATGGATCCGATATCAATGTTTCTTGAATGGATCAAATATCAATGTTTCTTGGATGGATGGGATATCAAAGTTTCTTGAATGGATGGGATATCAATGTTTCTTGGACGGATGGGATATCAATGTTTCTTGGACGGATGGGATATCAATGTTTCTTGGACGGATGGGATATCAATGTTTCTTGGATGGATGGGATATCAATGTTCCTTGGATGGATGGCAAATCAATGTCTCTTGGATGGATGGGATATCAATGTTTCTTGGACGGATGGGATATCAAAGTTTCTTGGATGGATGGGATATCAATGTTTCTTGGATGGATGGGATATCAATGTTTCTTGGACGGATGGGATATCAATGTGTCTTGGATGGATGGGATATCAATGTTTCATGGACGGATGGAATATCAATGTTTTTTGGGCGGATGGGATATCAATGTTTCTTGGATGGATGGGATATCAATGTTTCTTGGATGGATGTGATATCAATGTACTTGGATGGATGGGATATCAATGTTCCTTGGATGGATGGGATATCAATGTTTCTTGGATGGATGGGATATAAATGTTTCTTGGATGGATGGGATATCAATGTTTCTCGGATGGATGTGATATCAATGTTTCTTGGATGGATGGGATATCAATGTTCCTTGGATTGATGGGATATCAATGTTTCTTGGATAAATGGGATATCAATGTTTCTTGGATGGATGGGATATCAATGTTTCTTGGATGGATGAGATATCAATGTTTCTTGGATAGATGGGATATCAATGTTTCTTGGATAGATGGAATATCAATGTTTCTTGGATGGATGGGGTATCAAAGTTTCTTCGATGAATGAGATATCAATGTTTCTTGGATGGATCTGATATCAATGTTTCTTGGATGGATGGGATATCAAAGTTTCTTGGATGGATGTGATATCAATGTTTCTTGGATGCATGGGATATCAAAGTTTCTTGGATGGATGGGATATCAGTGTTTCTTGGATGGATGTGATATCAATGATTCTTGGACGGATGGGATATCAATGTATCTTGGACGGATGGGATATCAATGTTTCTTGCATGGATGTGATATCAATGTTTCTTGGATGGATGGGATAACAATGTTTCTTGGATGGATGTGATATTAATGTTTCTTGGATGGATGGGATATCAATGTTTCTTTGATGGATCTGATATCAATGTTTCTTGGATGAATGTGATATCAATATGACCTGGATGGATGGGATATCAATGTTTCTTGGATGCATGTGATATCAATGTTTCTTGGATAGAGGGGATATCAATGTTCCTTGGATGGATGCGATATTAAAGTTTCTTGGATGGAGGGGTGATCAATGTTCCTTGGATGGATGCGATATCAAAGTTTCTTGGATGGATGGGATATCAATGTTTCTTGGATGGAAAGGATAGCAATGTTTCTTGGATGGATGGGATATCAATGTTTCTTGGATGGATGGGATATCAGGGTTTCTTGGATGGACGGGTTATCAATGTTTCTTGGATGGATGGGATATCAATGTTTCTTGGATGGATGGGATATCGATGTTTCTTGCATGGATGGGATATCAATGTTTCTTGGATGGATGGGATATCAATGTGTCTTGGATAGATGGGATATCAATGTTTCTTGGATGGATCTGATATCAATGGTTCTTTGATGGATGGGATATCAATATTATTTGGATGGACGAGATATCACCGTTTCTTGGATGGATGGGATATCAATGTTTCTTGAACGGATGGGATATCAATGTTTCTTGGATGGATGTGATATCAATGTTTCTTGGATGGATGGGATATCAATGTTTCTTGGATGGATGTGATATCAATGTTTCTTGGATGGATAGGATATCAATGTTTCTTGGACGGATGGGATATCAATGTTTCTTGGATGGATGTGATATCAATGTTTCTTGGATGGATGGGATATCAATGTTTATTGGATGGATGGGACATCAATGTGTCTTGAATGGATGGGATATCAATGTTTCTCGGATGGATGTGATATCAATGTTTCTTGGATGGATGGGATATCAATGTTTCTTGGATGGATGGGATATCAATGGTTCTTGGATAGATGGGATATCAATGTTTCTTGGATGGATGGGATATCAATGTTTCTTGGATGGATGAGATATCAAAGTTTCTTGGATGGATGAGATATCAAAGTTTCTTGGATGGATGAGATATCAATGTTTCTTGGATGGATCTGATATCAATGTTTCTTGGATGGATGGGATGTCAATGTTTCTTGGATGGATGGGATATAAATGTGTCTTGATGGAGGTGATATCAATGTTTCTTGGACGGATGGGATATCAATGTTTCTTGGATGGATGGGATGTCAAAGTTTATTGGATGGATGGGATATCACTGTTTCTTGGACGGATGGGATATCAATGTTTCTCGCATGGATGTGATATCAATGTTTCTTGGATGGATGTGATATTAATGTTTCTTGGATGGATGGGATATCAATGTTTCTTGGATGGATCTGATATCAATGTTTCTTGGATGAATGTGATATCAATATGAACTGGATGGATGGGATATCAATGTTTCTTGGATGCATGTGATATCAATGTTTCTTGGATAGAGGGGATATCAATGTTCCTTGGATGGATGCGATATTAAAGTTTCTTGGATGGAGGGGTGATCAATGTTCCTTGGATGGATGCGATATCAAAGTTTCTTGGATGGATGGGATATCAATGTTTCTTGGATGGAAAGGAAATCAATGTTTCTTGGATGGATGGGATATCAATGTTTCTTGGATGGATGGGATATCAGTGTTTCTTGGATGGACGGGTTATCAATGTTTCTTGGATGGATGGGATATCAATGTTTCTTGGATGGATGGGATATCGATGTTTCTTGCATGGATGGGATATCAATGTTTCTTGGATGGATGGGATATCAATGTGTCTTGGATAGATGGGATATCAATGTTTCTTGGACGGATGGGATATCAATGTTTCTTGGATGGATGTGATATTAATGTTTGTTGGACGGATGGGATATCAATGTTTCTTGGATGGATGTGATATTAATGTTCCTTGGATGGATGGGATATCAATGTGTCGTGGATGGATGGGAGATCAATGTTTCTTGGATGCATGGGATATCAATGTTTCTTGGATAGAGGGGATATCAATGTTCCTTGGATGGATGCGATATCAAAGTTTCTTGGATGGATCGGATATCAAAGTTTCTTGGGTGGATGTGATATAATGTTTCTTGGATGGATGGGATAGCAATGTTTCTTGGATGGATCCGATATCAATGTTTCTTGAATGGATCAAATATCAATGTTTCTTGGATGGATGGGATAACAAAGTTTCTTGGATGGATGGGATATCAATGTTTCTTGGACGGATGGATATCAATGTTTCTTGGACGGATGGGATATCAATGTTTCTTGGACGGATGGGATAACAAAGTTTCTTGGATGGATGGGATATCAATGTTCCTTGGATGGATGGCAAATCAATGTCTCTTGGATGGATGGGATATCAATGTTTCTTGGACGGATGGAATATCAAAGTTTCATGGATGGATGGGATATCAATGTTTCTTGGATGGATGGGATATCAATGTTTCTTGGACGGATGGGATATCAATGTGTCTTGGATGGATGGGATATCAATGTTTCATGGACGGATGGGATATCAATGTTTTTTGGGCGGATGGGATATCAATGTTTCTTGGATGGATGGGATATCAATGTTTCTTGGATGGATGTGATATCAATGTACTTGGATGGATGGGATATCAATGTTCCTTGGATGGATGGGATATCAATGTTTCTTGGATGGATGGGATATAAATGTTTCTTGGATGGATGGGATATCAATGTTTCTCGGATGGATGTGATATCAATGTTTCTTGGATGGATGGGATATCAATGTTCCTTGGATTGATGGGATATCAATGTTTCTTGGATAGATGGGATATCAATGTTTCTTGGATGGATGGGATATCAATGTTTCTTGGATGGATGAGATATCAATGTTTCTTGGATAGATGGGATATCAATGTTTCTTGGATAGATGGGATATCAATGTTTCTTGGATGGATGGGATATCAAAGTTTCTTCGATGGATGAGATATCAATGTTTCTTGGATGGATCTGATATCAATGTTTCTTGGATGGATGGGATATCAAAGTTTCTTGGATGGATGTGATATCAATGTTTCTTGGATGCATGGGATATCAAAGTTTCTTGGATGGATGGGATATCAGTGTTTCTTGGATGGATGTGATATCAATGATTCTTGGACGGATGGGATATCAATGTATCTTGGACGGATGGGATATCAATGTTTCTTGCATGGATGTGATATCAATGTTTCTTGGATGGATGGGATAACAATGTTTCTTGGATGGATGTGATATTAATGTTTCTTGGATGGATGGGATATCAATGTTTCTTGGATGGATCTGATATCAATGTTTCTTGGATGAATGTGATATCAATATGACCTGGATGGATGGGATATCAATGTTTCTTGGATGCATTTGATATCAATGTTTCTTGGATAGAGGGGATATCAATGTTCCTTGGATGGATGCGATATTAAAGTTTCTTGGATGGAGGGGTGATCAATGTTCCTTGGATGGATGCGATATCAAAGTTTCTTTGATGGATGGGATATCAATGTTTCTTGGATGGAAAGGATATCAATGTTTCTTGGATGGATGGGATATCAATGTTTCTTGGATGGATGGGATATCAGTGTTTCTTGGATGGACGGGTTATCAATGTTTCTTGGATGGATGGGATATCAATGTTTCTTGGATGGATGGGATATCGATGTTTCTTGCATGGATGGGATATCAATGTTTCTTGGATGGATGGGATATCAATGTGTCTTGGATAGATGGGATATCAATGTTTCTTGGATGGATCTGATATCAATGGTTCTTGGATGGATGGGATATCAATATTATTTGGATGGACGAGATATCACCGTTTCTTGGATGGATGGGATATCAATGTTTCTTGAACGGATGGGATATCAATGTTTCTTGGATGGATGTGATATCAATGATTCTTGGATGGATGGGATATCAATGTTTCTTGGATGGATGTGATATCAATGTTTCTTGGATGGATAGGATATCAATGTTTCTTGGACGGATGTGATATCAATGTTTCTTGGATGGATGTGATATCAATGTTTCTTGGATGGATGGGATATCAATGTTTCTTGGATGGATGGGATATCAATGTTTCTTGGATCGACGAGATATCACCGCTTTTTGGATTTATGGGATATCAATGTTTCTTGGACGGATGGGATATCAATGTTTCTTGGATGGATGTGATATCAATGTTTCTTGGATGGATGGGATATCAATGTTTATTGGATGGATGGGATATCAATGTGTCTTGAATGGATGGGATATCAATGTTTCTCGGATGGATGTGATATCAATGTTTCTTGGATGGATGGGATATCAATGTTTCTTGGATGGATGGGATATCAATGGTTCTTGGATGGATCTGATATCAATGTTTCTTGGATGAATGTGATATCAATATGACCTGGATGGATGGGATATCAATGTTTCTTGGATGCATTTGATATCAATGTTTCTTGGATAGAGGGGATATCAATGTTCCTTGGATGGATGCGATATTAAAGTTTCTTGGATGGAGGGGTGATCAATGTTCCTTGGATGGATGCGATATCAAAGTTTCTTGGATGGATGGGATATCAATGTTTCTTGGATGGAAAGGATATCAATGTTTCTTGGATGGATGGGATATCAATGTTTCTTGGATGGATGGGATATCAGTGTTTCTTGGATGGACGGGTTATCAATGTTTCTTGGATGGATGGGATATCAATGTTTCTTGGATGGATGGGATATCGATGTTTCTTGCATGGATGGGATATCAATGTTTCTTGGATGGATGGGATATCAATGTGTCTTGGATGGATCTGATATCAATGGTTCTTGGATGGATGGGATATCAATATTATTTGGATGGACGAGATATCACCGTTTCTTGGATGGATGGGATATCAATGTTTCTTGAACGGATGGGATATCAATGTTTCTTGGATGGATGTGATATCAATGTTTCTTGGATGGATGGGATATCAATGTTTCTTGGATGGATGTGATATCAATGTTTCTTGGATGGATAGGATATCAATGTTTCTTGGACGGATGTGATATCAATGTTTCTTGGATGGATGTGATATCAATGTTTCTTGGATGGATGGGATATCAATGTTTCTTGGATGGATGGGATATCAATGTTTCTTGGATCGACGAGATATCACCGCTTTTTGGATTTATGGGATATCAATGTTTCTTGGACGGATGGGATATCAATGTTTCTTGGATGGATGTGATATCAATGTTTCTTGGATGGATGGGATATCAATGTTTATTGGATGGATGGGATATCAATGTGTCTTGAATGGATGGGATATCAATGTTTCTCGGATGGATGTGATATCAATGTTTCTTGGATGGATGGGATATCAATGTTTCTTGGATGGATGGGATATCAATGGTTCTTGGATAGATGGGATATCAATGTTTCTTGGATGGATGGGATATCAATGTTTCTTGGATGGATGAGATATCAAAGTTTCTTGGATGGATGAGATATCAAAGTTTCTTGGATGGATGAGATATCAATGTTTCTTGGATTGATCTGATATCAATGTTTCTTGGATGGATGGGATGTCAATGTTTCTTGGATGGATGGGATATAAATGTGTCTTGATGGAGGTGATATCAATGTTTCTTGGACGGATGGGATATCAATGTTTCTTGGATGGATGGGATGTCAATGTTTATTGGATGGATGGGATTTCACTGTTTCTTGGACGGATGGGATATCAATGTTTCTCGCATGGATGTGATATCAATGTTTCTTGGATGGATGTGATATTAATGTTTCTTGGATGGATGGGATATCAATGTTTCTTGGATGGATCTGATATCAATGTTTCTTGGATGAATGTGATATCAATATGAACTGGATGGATGGGATATCAATGTTTCTTGGATGGATGAGATATCAAAGTTTCTTGGATGGATGAGATATCAATGTTTCTTGGATGGATCTGATATCAATGTTCCTTGGATGGATGGGATGTCAATGTTTCTTGCATGGATGGGATATAAATGTGTCTTGATGGAGGTGATATCAATGTTTCTTGGACGGATGGGATATCAATGTTTCTTGGATGGATGGGATGTCAATGTTTATTGGATGGATGGGATATCACTGTTTCTTGGACGGATGGGATATCAATGTTTCTTGGATGGATGTGATATTAATGTTTCTTGGATGGATGGGATATCAATGTTTCTTGGATGGATCTGATATCAATGTTTCTTGGATGAATGTGATATCAATATGACCTGGATGGATGGGATATCAATGTTTCTTGGATGCATTTGATATCAATGTTTCTTGGATAGAGGGGATATCAATGTTCCTTGGATGGATGCGATATTAAAGTTTCTTGGATGGAGGGGTGATCAATGTTCCTTGGATGGATGCGATATCAAAGTTTCTTGGATGGATGGGATATCAATGTTTCTTGGATGGAAAGGATATCAATGTTTCTTGGATGGATGGGATATCAATGTTTCTTGGATGGATGGGATATCAGTGTTTCTTGGATGGATGGGATATCAATGTTTCTTGGATGGATGGGATATCGATGTTTCTTGCATGGATGGGATATCAATGTTTCTTGGATGGATGGGATATCAATGTGTCTTGGATAGATGGGATATCAATGTTTCTTGGATGGATCTGATATCAATGGTTCTTGGATGGATGGGATATCAATATTATTTGGATGGACGAGATATCACCGTTTCTTGGATGGATGGGATATCAATGTTTCTTGAACGGATGGGATATCAATGTTTCTTGGATGGATGTGATATCAATGTTTCTTGGATGGATGGGATATCAATGTTTCTTGGATGGATGTGATATCAATGTTTCTTGGATGGATAGGATATCAATGTTTCTTGGACGGATGTGATATCAATGTTTCTTGGATGGATGTGATATCAATGTTTCTTGGATGGATGGGATATCAATGTTTCTTGGATGGATGGGATATCAATGTTTCTTGGATCGACGAGATATCACCGCTTTTTGGATTTATGGGATATCAATGTTTCTTGGACGGATGGGATATCAATGTTTCTTGGATGGATGTGATATCAATGTTTCTTGGATGGATGGGATATCAATGTTTATTGGATGGATGGGATATCAATGTGTCTTGAATGGATGGGATATCAATGTTTCTCGGATGGATGTGATATCAATGTTTCTTGGATGGATGGGATATCAATGTTTCTTGGATGGATGGGATATCAATGGTTCTTGGATAGATGGGATATCAATGTTTCTTGGATGGATGGGATATCAATGTTTCTTGGATGGATGAGATATCAAAGTTTCTTGGATGGATGAGATATCAAAGTTTCTTGGATGGATGAGATATCAATGTTTCTTGGATTGATCTGATATCAATGTTTCTTGGATGGATGGGATGTCAATGTTTCTTGGATGGATGGGATATAAATGTGTCTTGATGGAGGTGATATCAATGTTTCTTGGACGGATGGGATATCAATGTTTCTTGGATGGATGGGATGTCAATGTTTATTGGATGGATGGGATTTCACTGTTTCTTGGACGGATGGGATATCAATGTTTCTCGCATGGATGTGATATCAATGTTTCTTGGATGGATGTGATATTAATGTTTCTTGGATGGATGGGATATCAATGTTTCTTGGATGGATCTGATATCAATGTTTCTTGGATGAATGTGATATCAATATGAACTGGATGGATGGGATATCAATGTTTCTTGGATGGATGAGATATCAAAGTTTCTTGGATGGATGAGATATCAATGTTTCTTGGATGGATCTGATATCAATGTTCCTTGGATGGATGGGATGTCAATGTTTCTTGGATGGATGGGATATAAATGTGTCTTGATGGAGGTGATATCAATGTTTCTTGGACGGATGGGATATCAATGTTTCTTGGATGGATGGGATGTCAATGTTTATTGGATGGATGGGATATCACTGTTTCTTGGACGGATGGGATATCAATGTTTCTTGGATGGATGTGATATTAATGTTTCTTGGATGGATGGGATATCAATGTTTCTTGGATGGATCTGATATCAATGTTTCTTGGATGAATGTGATATCAATATGACCTGGATGGATGGGATATCAATGTTTCTTGGATGCATTTGATATCAATGTTTCTTGGATAGAGGGGATATCAATGTTCCTTGGATGGATGCGATATTAAAGTTTCTTGGATGGAGGGGTGATCAATGTTCCTTGGATGGATGCGATATCAAAGTTTCTTGGATGGATGGGATATCAATGTTTCTTGGATGGAAAGGATATCAATGTTTCTTGGATGGATGGGATATCAATGTTTCTTGGATGGATGGGATATCAGTGTTTCTTGGATGGACGGGTTATCAATGTTTCTTGGATGGATGGGATATCAATGTTTCTTGGATGGATGGGATATCGATGTTTCTTGCATGGATGGGATATCAATGTTTCTTGGATGGATGGGATATCAATGTGTCTTGGATAGATGGGATATCAATGTTTCTTGGATGGATCTGATATCAATGGTTCTTGGATGGATGGGATATCAATATTATTTGGATGGACGAGATATCACCGTTTCTTGGATGGATGGGATATCAATGTTTCTTGAACGGATGGGATATCAATGTTTCTTGGATGGATGTGATATCAATGTTTCTTGGATGGATGGGATATCAATGTTTCTTGGATGGATGTGATATCAATGTTTCTTGGATGGATAGGATATCAATGTTTCTTGGACGGATGTGATATCAATGTTTCTTGGATGGATGTGATATCAATGTTTCTTGGATGGATGGGATATCAATGTTTCTTGGATGGATGGGATATCAATGTTTCTTGGATCGACGAGATATCACCGCTTTTTGGATTTATGGGATATCAATGTTTCTTGGACGGATGGGATATCAATGTTTCTTGGATGGATGTGATATCAATGTTTCTTGGATGGATGGGATATCAATGTTTATTGGATGGATGGGATATCAATGTGTCTTGAATGGATGGGATATCAATGTTTCTTGGATTGATCTGATATCAATGTTTCTTGGATGGATGGGATGTCAATGTTTCTTGGATGGATGGGATATAAATGTGTCTTGATGGAGGTGATATCAATGTTTCTTGGACGGATGGGATATCAATGTTTCTTGGATGGATGGGATGTCAATGTTTATTGGATGGATGGGATTTCACTGTTTCTTGGACGGATGGGATATCAATGTTTCTCGCATGGATGTGATATCAATGTTTCTTGGATGGATGTGATATTAATGTTTCTTGGATGGATGGGATATCAATGTTTCTTGGATGGATCTGATATCAATGTTTCTTGGATGAATGTGATATCAATATGAACTGGATGGATGGGATATCAATGTTTCTTGGATGGATGAGATATCAAAGTTTCTTGGATGGATGAGATATCAATGTTTCTTGGATGGATCTGATATCAATGTTCCTTGGATGGATGGGATGTCAATGTTTCTTGGATGGATGGGATATAAATGTGTCTTGATGGAGGTGATATCAATGTTTCTTGGACGGATGGGATATCAATGTTTCTTGGATGGATGGGATGTCAATGTTTATTGGATGGATGGGATATCACTGTTTCTTGGACGGATGGGATATCAATGTTTCTTGGATGGATGTGATATTAATGTTTCTTGGATGGATGGGATATCAATGTTTCTTGGATGGATCTGATATCAATGTTTCTTGGATGAATGTGATATCAATATGACCTGGATGGATGGGATATCAATGTTTCTTGGATGCATTTGATATCAATGTTTCTTGGATAGAGGGGATATCAATGTTCCTTGGATGGATGCGATATTAAAGTTTCTTGGATGGAGGGGTGATCAATGTTCCTTGGATGGATGCGATATCAAAGTTTCTTGGATGGATGGGATATCAATGTTTCTTGGATGGATGGGATATCAATGTTTCATGGATGGATGGGATATCAATGTTTCTTGGATGGATGGGATATCAGTGTTTCTTGGATGGACGGGTTATCAATGTTTCTTGGATGGATGGGATATCAATGTTTCTTGGATGGATGGGATATCGATGTTTCTTGCATGGATGGGATATCAATGTTTCTTGGATGGATGGGATATCAATGTGTCTTGGATAGATGGGATATCAATGTTTCTTGGATGGATCTGATATCAATGCTTCTTGGATGGATGGGATATCAATATTATTTGGATGGACGAGATATCACCGTTTCTTGGATGGATGGGATATCAATGTTTCTTGAACGGATGGGATATCAATGTTTCTTGGATGGATGTGATATCAATGTTTCTTGGATGGATGGGATATCAATGTTTCTTGGATGGATGTGATATCAATGTTTCTTGGATGGATAGGATATCAATGTTTCTTGGACGGATGTGATATCAATGTTTCTTGGATGGATGTGATATCAATGTTTCTTGGATGGATGGGATATCAATGTTTCTTGGATGGATGGGATATCAATGTTTCTTGGATCGACGAGATATCACCGCTTTTTGGATTTATGGGATATCAATGTTTCTTGGACGGATGGGATATCAATGTTTCTTGGATGGATGTAATATCAATGTTTCTTGGATGGATGGGATATCAATGTTTATTGGATGGATGGGATATCAATGTGTCTTGAATGGATGGGATATCAATGTTTCTCGGATGGATGTGATATCAATGTTTCTTGGATGGATGAGATATCAAAGTTTCTTGGATGGATGAGATATCAATGTTTCTTGGATTGATCTGATATCAATGTTTCTTGGATGGATGGGATGTCAATGTTTCTTGGATGGATGGGATATAAATGTGTCTTGATGGAGGTGATATCAATGTTTCTTGGACGGATGGGATATCAATGTTTCTTGGATGGATGGGATGTCAATGTTTATTGGATGGATGGGATTTCACTGTTTCTTGGACGGATGGGATATCAATGTTTCTCGCATGGATGTGATATCAATGTTTCTTGGATGGATGTGATATTAATGTTTCTTGGATGGATGGGATATCAATGTTTCTTGGATGGATCTGATATCAATGTTTCTTGGATGAATGTGATATCAATATGAACTGGATGGATGGGATATCAATGTTTCTTGGATGGATGAGATATCAAAGTTTCTTGGATGGATGAGATATCAATGTTTCTTGGATGGATCTGATATCAATGTTCCTTGGATGGATGGGATGTCAATGTTTCTTGCATGGATGGGATATAAATGTGTCTTGATGGAGGTGATATCAATGTTTCTTGGACGGATGGGATATCAATGTTTCTTGGATGGATGGGATGTCAATGTTTATTGGATGGATGGGATATCACTGTTTCTTGGACGGATGGGATATCAATGTTTCATGGATGGATGTGATATTAATGTTTCTTGGATGGATGGGATATCAATGTTTCTTGGATGGATCTGATATCAATGTTTCTTGGATGAATGTGATATCAATATGACCTGGATGGATGGGATATCAATGTTTCTTGGATGCATTTGATATCAATGTTTCTTGGATAGAGGGGATATCAATGTTCCTTGGATGGATGCGATATTAAAGTTTCTTGGATGGAGGGGTGATCAATGTTCCTTGGATGGATGCGATATCAAAGTTTCTTGGATGGATGGGATATCAATGTTTCTTGGATGGAAAGGATATCAATGTTTCTTGGATGGATGGGATATCAATGTTTCTTGGATGGATGGGATATCAGTGTTTCTTGGATGGATGGGATATCAATGTTTCTTGGATGGATGGGATATCGATGTTTCTTGCATGGACGAGATATCACCGTTTCTTGGATGGATGGGATATCAATGTTTCTTGAACGGATGGGATATCAATGTTTCTTGGATGGATGTGATATCAATGTTTCTTGGATGGATGGGATATCAATGTTTCTTGGATGGATGTGATATCAATGTTTCTTGGATGGATAGGATATCAATGTTTCTTGGACGGATGTGATATCAATGTTTCTTGGATGGATGTGATATCAATGTTTCTTGGATGGATGGGATATCAATGTTTCTTGGATGGATGGGATATCAATGTTTCTTGGATCGACGAGATATCACCGCTTTTTGGATTTATGGGATATCAATGTTTCTTGGACGGATGGGATATCAATGTTTCTTGGATGGATGTGATATCAATGTTTCTTGGATGGATGGGATATCAATGTTTATTGGATGGATGGGATATCAATGTGTCTTGAATGGATGGGATATCAATGTTTCTCGGATGGATGTGATATCAATGTTTCTTGGATGGATGGGATATCAATGTTTCTTGGATGGATGGGATATCAATGGTTCTTGGATAGATGGGATATCAATGTTTCTTGGATGGATGGGATATCAATGTTTCTTGGATGGATGAGATATCAAAGTTTCTTGGATGGATGAGATATCAAAGTTTCTTGGATGGATGAGATATCAATGTTTCTTGGATTGATCTGATATCAATGTTTCTTGGATGGATGGGATGTCAATGTTTCTTGGATGGATGGGATATAAATGTGTCTTGATGGAGGTGATATCAATGTTTCTTGGACGGATGGGATATCAATGTTTCTTGGATGGATGGGATGTCAATGTTTATTGGATGGATGGGATTTCACTGTTTCTTGGACGGATGGGATATCAATGTTTCTCGCATGGATGTGATATCAATGTTTCTTGGATGGATGTGATATTAATGTTTCTTGGATGGATGGGATATCAATGTTTCTTGGATGGATCTGATATCAATGTTTCTTGGATGAATGTGATATCAATATGAACTGGATGGATGGGATATCAATGTTTCTTGGATGGATGAGATATCAAAGTTTCTTGGATGGATGAGATATCAATGTTATTTGGATGGATATGATATCAATGTTCCTTGGATGGATGGGATGTCAATGTTTCTTGGATGGATGGGATATAAATGTGTCTTGATGGAGGTGATATCAATGTTTCTTGGACGGATGGGATATCAATGTTTCTTGGATGGATGGGATGTCAATGTTTATTGGATGGATGGGATATCACTGTTTCTTGGACGGATGGGATATCAATGTTTCTTGGATGCATGTGATATCAATGTTTCTTGGATAGAGGGGATATCAATGTTCCTTGGATGGATGCGATATTAAAGTTTCTTGGATGGAGGGGTGATCAATGTTCCTTGGATGGATGCGATATCAAAGTTTCTTGGATGGATGGGATATCAATGTTTCTTGGATGGAAAGGATATCAATGTTTCTTGGATGGATGGGATATCAATGTTTCTTGGATGGATGGGATATCAGTGTTTCTTGGATGGACGGGTTATCAATGTTTCTTGGATGGATGGGATATCAATGTTTCTTGGATGGATGGGATATCGATGTTTCTTGCATGGATGGGATATCAATGTTTCTTGGATGGATGGGATATCAATGTGTCTTGGATAGATGGGATATCAATGTTTCTTGGACGGATGGGATATCAATGTTTCTTGGATGGATGTGATATTAATGTTCCTTGGATGACTGGGATATCAATGTTTCTTGGATGGATCTGATATCAATGTTTCTTGGATGGATGTGATATCAATGTGTCGTGGATGGATGGGAGATCAATGTTTCTTGGATGCATGGGATATCAATGTTTCTTGGATAGAGGGGATATCAATGTTCCTTGGATGGATGCGATATCAACGTTTCTTGGATGGATGAGATATCAAAGTTTCTTGGATGGATGAGATATCAATGTTTCTTGGATGGATCTGATATCAATGTTTCTTGGATGAATGGGATGTCAATGTTTCTTGGATGGATGGGATATAAATGTGTCTTGATGGAGGTGATATCAATGTGTCTTGGACGGATGGGATATCAATGTTTCTTGGATGGATGGGATGTCAATGTTTATTGGATGGATGGGATATCACTGTTTCTTGGACGGATGGGATATCAATGTTTCTCGCATGGATGTGATATCAATGTTTCTTGGATGGATGGGATATCAATGTTTCTTGGATGGATGGGATATAAATGTGTGTTGGATGGATGTGATATCAATGTTTCTTGGACGGATGGGATATCAATGTTTCTTGGATGGATGGGATGTCAATGTTTATTGGATGGATGGGATATCACTGTTTCTTGGATGGATGCGATATCAATGTTTCTTGGATGGATGGGATATCAATGTTTCTTGGATAGATAGGATATCAATGTGTCTTGGATGGATGTGATATCAATGTTTATTGGATGGATGGGATATCAATGTGTCTTGAATGGATGGGATATCAATGTTTCTCGGATGGATGTGATATCAATGTTTCTTGGATGGATGGGATATCAATGTTTCTTGGATGGATGGGATATCAATGGTTCTTGGATAGATGGGATATCAATGTTTCTTGGATGGATGGGATATCAATGTTTATTGGATGGATGGGATATCACTGTTTCTTGGACGGATGGGATATCAATGTTTCTCGCATGGATGTGATATCAATGTTTCTTGGATGGATGGGATATCAATGTTTCTTGGATGGATGGGATATAAATGTGTGTTGGATGGATGTGATATCAATGTTTCTTGGACGGATGGGATATCAATGTTTCTTGGATGGATGGGATGTCAATGTTTATTGGATGGATGAGATATCACTGTTTCTTGGATGGATGCGATATCAATGTTTCTTGGATGGATGGGATATCAATGTTTCTTGGATAGATGGGATATCAATGTGTCTTGGATGGATGTGATATCAATGTTTATTGGATGGATGGGATATCAATGTGTCTTGAATGGATGGGATATCAATGTTTCTCGGATGGATGTGATATCAATGTTTCTTGGATGGATGGGATATCAATGTTTCTTGGATGGATGGGATATCAATGGTTCTTGGATAGATGGGATATCAATGTTTCTTGGATGGATGGGATATCAATGTTTATTGGATGGATGGGATATAAATGTGTCTTGAATGGATGGGATATCAATGTTTCTCGGATGGATGTGATATCAATATTTCTTGGATGGATGGGATATCAATGTTTCTTGGATGGATGGGATATCAATGGTTCTTGGATAGATGGGATATCAATGTTTCTTGGATGGATGGGATATCAATGTTTCTTGGATGGATGAGATATCAAAGTTTCTTGGATGGATGAGATATCAAAGTTTCTTGGATGGATGAGATATCAATGTTTCTTGGATGGATCTGATATCAATGTTTCTTGGATGGATGGGATGTCAATGTTTCTTGGATGGATGGGATATAAATGTGTCTTGATGGAGGTGATATCAATGTTTCTTGGACGGATGGGATATCAATGTTTCTTGGATGGATGGGATGTCAATGTTTATTGGATGGATGGGATATCACTGTTTCTTGGACGGATGGGATATCAATGTTTCTCGCATGGATGTGATATCAATGTTTCTTGGATGGATGGGATATCAATGTTTCTTGGATGGATGGGATATAAATGTGTGTTGGATGGATGTGATATCAATGTTTCTTGGACGGATGGGATATCAATGTTTCTTGGATGGATGGGATGTCAATGTTTATTGGATGGATGAGATATCACTGTTTCTTGGATGGATGCGATATCAATGTTTCTTGGATGGATGGGATATCAATGTTTCTTGGATAGATGGGATATCAATGTGTCTTGGATGGATGTGATATCAATGTTTATTGGATGGATGGGATATCAATGTGTCTTGGATGGATGAGATATCAATGTTTATTGGATGGATGGGATATCAATGTTTCTTGGATAGATGGGATATCAATGTGTCTTGGATGGATGTGATATCAATGTTTATTGGATGGATGGGATATCAATGTGTCTTGAATGGATGGGATATCAATGTTTCTCGGATGGATGTGATATCAATGTTTCTTGGATGGATGGGATATCAATGGTTCTTGGATAGATGGGATATCAATGTTTCTTGGATGGATGGGATATCAATGTTTCTTGGATGGATGAGATATCAAAGTTTCTTGGATGGATGAGATATCAAAGTTTCTTGGATGGATGAGATATCAATGTTTCTTGGATGGATCTGATATCAATGTTTCTTGGATGGATGGGATGTCAATGTTTCTTGGATGGATGGGATATAAATGTGTCTTGATGGAGGTGATATCAATGTTTCTTGGACGGATGGGATATCAATGTTTCTCGGATGGATGGGATGTCAATGTTTATTGGATGGATGGGATATCACTGTTTCTTGGACGGATGGGATATCAATGTGTCTTGAATGGATGGGATATCAATGTTTCTCGGATGGATGTGATATCAATGTTTCTTGGATGGATGGGATATCAATGTTTCTTGGATGGATGGGATATCAATGGTTCTTGGATAGATGGGATATCAATGTTTCTTGGATGGATGGGATATCAATGTTTATTGGATGGATGGGATATCACTGTTTCTTGGACGGATGGGATATCAATGTTTCTCGCATGGATGTGATATCAATGTTTCTTGGATGGATGGGATATCAATGTTTCTTGGATGGATGGGATATAAATGTGTGTTGGATGGATGTGATATCAATGTTTCTTGGACGGATGGGATATCAATGTTTCTTGGATGGATGGGATGTCAATGTTTATTGGATGGATGAGATATCACTGTTTCTTGGATGGATGCGATATCAATGTTTCTTGGATGGATGGGATATCAATGTTTCTTGGATAGATGGGATATCAATGTGTCTTGGATGGATGTGATATCAATGTTTATTGGATGGATGGGATATCAATGTGTCTTGAATGGATGGGATATCAATGTTTCTCGGATGGATGTGATATCAATGTTTCTTGGATGGATGGGATATCAATGTTTCTTGGATGGATGGGATATCAATGGTTCTTGGTTAGATGGGATATCAATGTTTCTTGGATGGATGGGATATCAATGTTTATTGGATGGATGGGATATAAATGTGTCTTGAATGGATGGGATATCAATGTTTCTCGGATGGATGTGATATCAATGTTTCTTGGATGGATGGGATATCAATGTTTCTTGGATGGATGGGATATCAATGGTTCTTGGATAGATGGGATATCAATGTTTCTTGGATGGATGGGATATCAATGTTTCTTGGATGGATGAGATATCAAAGTTTCTTGGATGGATGAGATATCAAAGTTTCTTGGATGGATGAGATATCAATGTTTCTTGGATGGATCTGATATCAATGTTTCTTGGATGGATGGGATGTCAATGTTTCTTGGATGGATGGGATATAAATGTGTCTTGATGGAGGTGATATCAATGTTTCTTGGACGGATGGGATATCAATGTTTCTTGGATGTATGGGATGTCAATGTTTATTGGATGGATGGGATATCACTGTTTCTTGGACGGATGGGATATCAATGTTTCTCGCATGGATGTGATATCAATGTTTCTTGGATGGATGGGATATCAATGTTTCTTGGATGGATGGGATATAAATGTGTGTTGGATGGATGTGATATCAATGTTTCTTGGACGGATGGGATATCAATGTTTCTTGGATGGATGGGATGTCAATGTTTATTGGATGGATGAGATATCACTGTTTCTTGGATGGATGCGATATCAATGTTTCTTGGATGGATGGGATATCAATGTTTCTTGGATAGATAGGATATCAATGTGTCTTGGATGGATGTGATATCAATGTTTATTGGATGGATGGGATATCAATGTGTCTTAAATGGATGGGATATCAATGTTTCTCGGATGGATGTGATATCAATGTTTCTTGGATGGATGGGATATCAATGTTTCTTGGATGGATGGGATATCAATGGTTCTTGGATAGATGGGATATCAATGTTTCTTGGATGGATGGGATATCAATGTTTATTGGATGGATGGGATATCACTGTTTCTTGGACGGATGGGATATCAATGTTTCTCGCATGGATGTGATATCAATGTTTCTTGGATGGATGGTATATCAATGTTTCTTGGATGGATGGGATATAAATGTGTGTTGGATGGATGTGATATCAATGTTTCTTGGACGGATGGGATATCAATGTTTCTTGGATGGATGGGATGTCAATGTTTATTGGATAGATGGGATATCAATGTGTCTTGGATGGATGTGATATCAATGTTTATTGGATGGATGGGATATCAATGTGTCTTGAATGGATGGGATATCAATGTTTCTCGGATGGATGTGATATCAATGTTTCTTGGATGGATGGGATATCAATGTTTCTTGGATGGATGGGATATCAATGGTTCTTGGATAGATGGGATATCAATGTTTCTTGGATGGATGGGATATCAATGTTTATTGGATGTATGGGATATAAATGTGTCTTGAATGGATGGGATATCAATGTTTCTCGGATGGATGTGATATCAATGTTTCTTGGATGGATGGGATATCAATGTTTCTTGGATGGATGGGATATCAATGGTTCTTGGATAGATGGAATATCAATGTTTCTTGGATGGATGGGATATCAATGTTTCTTGGATGGATGAGATATCAAAGTTTCTTGGATGGATAAGATATCAAAGTTTCTTGGATGGATGAGATATCAATGTTTCTTGGATGGATGGGATATCAATGTTTCTTGGATGGATGGGATATAAATGTGTGTTGGATGGATGTGATATCAATGTTTCTTGGACGGATGGGATATCAATGTTTCTTGGATGGATGGGATGTCAATGTTTATTGGATGGATGAGATATCACTGTTTCTTGGATGGATGCGATATCAATGTTTCTTGGATGGATGGGATATCAATGTTTCTTGGATAGATGGGATATCAATGTGTCTTGGATGGATGTGATATCAATGTTTATTGGATGGATGGGATATCAATGTGTCTTGAATGGATGGGATATCAATGTTTCTCGGATGGATGTGATATCAATGTTTCTTGGATGGATGGGATATCAATGTTTCTTGGATGGATGGGATATCAATGGTTCTTGGTTAGATGGGATATCAATGTTTCTTGGATGGATGGGATATCAATGTTTATTGGATGGATGGGATATAAATGTGTCTTGAATGGATGGGATATCAATGTTTCTCGGATGGATGTGATATCAATGTTTCTTGGATGGATGGGATATCAATGTTTCTTGGATGGATGGGATATCAATGGTTCTTGGATAGATGGGATATCAATGTTTCTTGGATGGATGGGATATCAATGTTTCTTGGATGGATGAGATATCAAAGTTTCTTGGATGGATGAGATATCAAAGTTTCTTGGATGGATGAGATATCAATGTTTCTTGGATGGATCTGATATCAATGTTTCTTGGATGGATGGGATGTCAATGTTTCTTGGATGGATGGGATATAAATGTGTCTTGATGGAGGTGATATCAATGTTTCTTGGACGGATGGGATATCAATGTTTCTTGGATGGATGGGATGTCAATGTTTATTGGATGGATGGGATATCACTGTTTCTTGGACGGATGGGATATCAATGTTTCTCGCATGGATGTGATATCAATGTTTCTTGGATGGATGGGATATCAATGTTTCTTGGATGGATGGGATATAAATGTGTGTTGGATGGATGTGATATCAATGTTTCTTGGACGGATGGGATATCAATGTTTCTTGGATGGATGGGATGTCAATGTTTATTGGATGGATGAGATATCACTGTTTCTTGGATGGATGCGATATCAATGTTTCTTGGATGGATGGGATATCAATGTTTCTTGGATAGATAGGATATCAATGTGTCTTGGATGGATGTGATATCAATGTTTATTGGATGGATGGGATATCAATGTGTCTTAAATGGATGGGATATCAATGTTTCTCGGATGGATGTGATATCAATGTTTCTTGGATGGATGGGATATCAATGTTTCTTGGATGGATGGGATATCAATGGTTCTTGGATAGATGGGATATCAATGTTTCTTGGATGGATGGGATATCAATGTTTATTGGATGGATGGGATATCACTGTTTCTTGGACGGATGGGATATCAATGTTTCTCGCATGGATGTGATATCAATGTTTCTTGGATGGATGGTATATCAATGTTTCTTGGATGGATGGGATATAAATGTGTGTTGGATGGATGTGATATCAATGTTTCTTGGACGGATGGGATATCAATGTTTCTTGGATGGATGGGATGTCAATGTTTATTGGATGGATGAGATATCACTGTTTCTTGGATGGATGCGATATCAATGTTTCTTGGATGGATGGGATATCAATGTTTCTTGGATAGATGGGATATCAATGTGTCTTGGATGGATGTGATATCAATGTTTATTGGATGGATGGGATATCAATGTGTCTTGAATGGATGGGATATCAATGTTTCTCGGATGGATGTGATATCAATGTTTCTTGGATGGATGGGATATCAATGTTTCTTGGATGGATGGGATATCAATGGTTCTTGGATAGATGGGATATCAATGTTTCTTGGATGGATGGGATATCAATGTTTATTGGATGTATGGGATATAAATGTGTCTTGAATGGATGGGATATCAATGTTTCTCGGATGGATGTGATATAAATGTTTCTTGGATGGATGGGATATCAATGTTTCTTGGATGGATGGGATATCAATGGTTCTTGGATAGATGGAATATCAATGTTTCTTGGATGGATGGGATATCAATGTTTCTTGGATGGATGAGATATCAAAGTTTCTTGGATGGATGAGATATCAAAGTTTCTTGGATGGATGGGATATCAATGTTTCTTGGATGGATCTGATATCAATGTTTCTTGGATGGATGGGATGTCAATGTTTCTTGGATGGATGGGATATAAATGTGTCTTGATGGAGGTGATATCAATGTTTCTTGGACGGATGGGATATCAATGTTTCTTGGATGGATGGGATGTCAATGTTTATTGGATGGATGGGATATCACTGTTTCTTGGACGGATGGGATATCAATGTTTCTCGCATGGATGTGATATCAATGTTTCTTGGATGGATGGGATATCAATGTTTCTCGGATGGATGTGATATCAATGTTTCTTGGATGGATGGGATAGCAATGTTTCTTGGATGGATGGGATATCAATGGTTCTTGGATAGATGGGATATCAATGTTTCTTGGATGGATGGGATATCAATGTTTATTGGATGGATGGGATATCACTGTTTCTTGGACGGATGGGATATCAATGTTTCTCGCATGGATGTGATATCAATGTTTCTTGGATGGATGGGATATCAATGTTTCTTGGATGGATGTGATATCAATGTTTCTTGGATGGATGGGATATCAATGTTTCTTGGATGGATGGGATATCAATGGTTCTTGTATAGATGGGATATCAATGTTTCTTGGATGGATGGGATATCAATGTTTCTTGGATGGATGAGATATCAAAGTTTCTTGGATGGATGAGATATCAAAGTTTCTTGGATGGATGAGATATCAATGTTTCTTGGATGGATCTGATATCAATGTTTCTTGGATGGATGGGATGTCAATGTTTCTTGGACGGATGGGATACAAATGTGTCTTGATGGAGGTGATATCAATGTTTCTTGGACGGATGGGATATCAATGTTTCTTGGATGGATGGGATGTCAATGTTTATTGGATGGATGGGATATCACTGTTTCTTGGACGGATGGGATATCAATGTTTCTCGCATGGATGTGATATCAATGTTTCTTGGATGGATGGGATATCAATGTTTCTTGGATGGATGGGATATAAATGTGTGTTGGATGGATGTGATATCAATGTTTCTTGGACGGATGGGATATCAATGTTTCTTGGATGGATGGGATGTCAATGTTTATTGGATGGATGAGATATCACTGTTTCTTGGATGGATGCGATATCAATGTTTCTTGGATGGATGGGATATCAATGTTTCTTGGATAGATGGGATATCAATGTGTCTTGGATGGATGTGATATCAATGTTTATTGGATGGATGGGATATCAATGTGTCTTGGATGGATGGGATATCAATGTTTCTCGGATGGATGTGATATCAATGTTTCTTGGATGGATGGGATATCAATGTTTCTTGGATGGATGGGATATCAATGGTTCTTGGATAGATGGGATATCAATGTTTCTTGGATGGATGGGATATCAATGTTTCTTGGATGGATGAGATATCAATGTTTCTTGGATGGATCTGATATCAATGTTTCTTGGATGGATGGGATGTCAATGTTTCTTGGACGGATGGGATACAAATGTGTCTTGATGGAGGTGATATCAATGTTTCTTGGATGGATGGGATATCAATGTTTCGTGGATGGATGGCATATCAATGTTTCTTGGATGGATGGGATATCAATGTTTCTTGGATGGATGGGATATCAAGGTCTCTTGGATGGATGGGATATCAATGTTTCTTTGATGGATCTGATATCAATGATTCTTGGACGGATGGGATATCAATGTTTCTTGGACGGATGGGATATCAATGTTCCTTGGATGGATGGGATAACAATGTTTCTTGGATGGATGTGATATCAATGTTTCTTGGATGGATGAGATATCAAAGTTTCTTGGATGGATGAGATATCAATGCTTCTTGGATGCATGGGATATCAATGTTTCTTGGACGGATGGGATATCAATATTTCTTGGATGGATGTGATATCAATGTTTCTTGGATGGATGGGATATCAATGTTTCTTGGATGGATGGGATATAAATGTGTCTTGAATGGATGGGATATCAATGTTTCTCGGATGGATGTGATATCAATGTTCCCTGGATTGATGGGATATCAATGTTTCTTGGATGGATGGGATATCAATGTTCCTTGGATTGATGGGATATCAATGTTTCTTAGATAGATGGGATATCAATGTTTCTTGGATGGATGGGATATCAATGTTTTAAAGTTTCTTGGATGGATGAGATATCAATGTTCCTTGGATTGATGGGATATCAATGTTTCTTGGATGGATGGGATATCAATGTTCCTTGGATCGATGGGATATCAATGTTTCTTGGATAGATGGGATATCAATGTTTCTTGGATGGATGGGATGTCAATGTTTCTTGGATGGATGGGATATAAATGTTTCTTGGATGCATGGAATATCAATGTTTCTTGGATAGAGGGGATATTAATGTTCCTTGGATTGATGTGATATCAATGTTTCTTGGATGGATGGGATATCAAAGTTTCTTGGGTGGATGTGATATTAATGTTCCTTGGATGGATGGGATAACAATGTTTCTTGGATGGATGTGATATCAATGTGTCTTGGATGGATGGGATATCAATGTTTCTTGGATGGATGGGATATCAATGTTTCTTGGACGGATGGGATATCAATGTTTCTTGGATGGATGGGGTATCAATGTTTCTTGGATGGATGGGATATCAATGTTTCTTTGATGGATGGAATATCAATGTTTCTGGGATGGATGTGATATCAATGTTTCTTGGATGGATGGGATATCAATGTTTCTTGGGATGGATGCGATATCAAATTTTCTTGGATGCATGGGATATCAGTGTTTCTTGGATGGATGGGATATCAGTGTTTCTTGGATGGATGGGATAACAATGTTTCTTGGATTGATGGGATATCAATGTTTCTTGGATGCACGGGATATCAATGTTCCTTGGATGTATGGGATAACAATATTTCTTGGATGGATGTGATATCAATGTTTCTTGGATGGATGGGATATCAATGTTTCTTGGATGGATGCAATATCAATGTGTCTTGGATGGATGGGATATCAATGTTTCTTAGATGGATGGGATATCGATGTTTCTTGGATGGATCTGATATCAATGTATCGTGGATGGATGGGATATCCGTTTTTTGGATGGATGGGATATCAATGTTTCTTGGATGGATGGGATATCAATGTTTCGTGGATGGATGGCATATCAATGTTTCTTGGATGGATGGGATATCAATGTTTCTTGGATGGATGGGATATCAAGGTCTCTTGGATGGATGGGATATCAATGTTTCTTTGATGGATCTGATATCAATGATTCTTGGACGGATGGGATATCAATGTTTCTTGGACGGATGGGATATCAATGTTCCTTGGATGGATGGGATAACAATGTTTCTTGGATGGATGTGATATCAATGTTTCTTGGATGGATGAGATATCAAAGTTTCTTGGATGGATGAGATATCAATGCTTCTTGGATGCATGGGATATCAATGTTTCTTGGACGGATGGGATATCAATATTTCTTGGATGGATGTGATATCAATGTTTCTTGGATGGATGGGATATCAATGTTTCTTGGATGGATGGGATATAAATGTGTCTTGAATGGATGGGATATCAATGTTTCTCGGATGGATGTGATATCAATGTTCCCTGGATTGATGGGATATCAATGTTTCTTGGATGGATGGGATATCAATGTTCCTTGGATTGATGGGATATCAATGTTTCTTAGATAGATGGGATATCAATGTTTCTTGGATGGATGGGATATCAATGTTTTAAAGTTTCTTGGATGGATGAGATATCAATGTTCCTTGGATTGATGGGATATCAATGTTTCTTGGATGGATGGGATATCAATGTTCCTTGGATCGATGGGATATCAATGTTTCTTGGATAGATGGGATATCAATGTTTCTTGGATTGATGGGATGTCAATGTTTCTTGGATGGATGGGATATAAATGTGTCTTGATGGATGAGATATCAATGTTTCTTGGACGGATGGGATATCAATGTTTCTTGGATGGATGGGATGTCAATGTTTATTGGATGGATGGGATATCACTGTTTCTTGGACGGATGGGATATCAATGTTTCTCGGATGGATGTGATATAAATGTGTCTTGGATGAATGTGATATCAATGTTTCTTGGACGGATGGGATATCAATGTTTCTTGGATGGATGGGATGTCAATGTTTATTGGATGGATGGGATATCACTGTTTCTTGGATGGATGTGATATAAATGTTCCTTGGATGGATGGGATATCAATGTTTCTTGGACGGATGGGATATCAATGTTTCTTGGATGCATGGGGTATCAATGTTTCTTGGATAGATGGGATATCAATGTTTCTTGGATGGATGGAATATCAATGTTTCTGGGATGGATGTGATATCAATGTTTCTTGGATGGATGGGATATCAATTTTTCTTGGGATGGATGCGATATCAATGTTTCTTGGATGGATGGAATATCAATGTTTCTGGGATGCATGGGATATCAGTGTTTCTTAGATGGATGGGATATCAGTGTTTCTTGGATGGATGGGATAACAATGTTTCTTGGATGGATGGGATATCAATGTTTCTTGGATGCACGGGATATCAATGTTCCTTGGATGGATGGGATAACAATGTTTCTTGGATGGATGTGATATCAATGTTTCTTGGATGGATGGGATATCAATGTTTCTTGGATGGATGCAATATCAATGTGTCTTGGATGGATGGGATATCGATGTTTCTTGGATGGATCTGATAGCAATGTTTCGTGGATGGATGGGATATCCGTTTTTTAGATGGATGGGATATCAATGTTTCTTGGATGGATGGGATATCAATGTTTCGTGGATGGATGGGATATCAATGTTTCTTGGATGGATGGGATATCAATGTTTCTTGGATGGATGGGATATCAATGTCTCTTGGATGGATGGGATATCAATGTTTCTTTGATGGATCTGATATCAATGATTCTTGGACGGATGGGATATCAATGTTTCTTGGACGGATGGGCTATCAATGTTCCTTGGATGGATGGGATAACAATGTTTCTTGGATGGATGTGATATCAATGTTTCTTGGATGGATGAGATATCAAAGTTTCTTGGATGGATGAGATATCAATGTTTCTTGGATGGATCTGATATCAATGTTTCTTGGATGGATGGGATATCAAAGTTTCTTGGATGGATGTGATATCGATGTTTCTTGGAATGATGCGATATCAACCTTTCTTGGACGGATGGGATATCAATGTTTCTTGAACGGATGGGATATCAATGTTCCTTGGATGGATGGGATAACAATGTTTCTTGGATGGATGTGATATCAATGATTCTTGGATGGATGAGATATCAAACTTTCTTGGATGGATGAGATATCAATGCTTCTTGGATGCATGGGATATCAATGTTTCTTGGACGGATGGGATATCAATGTTTCTTGGATGGATGTGATATCAATGTTTCTTGGATGGATGGGATATCAATGTTTCTTGGATTGATGGGATATCAATGTTTCTTGGATAGATGGGATATCAATGTTTCTTGGATGGATGGGATATCAATGTTTCTTGGTTGGATGAGATATCAAAGTTTCTTGGATGGATGAGATATCAAAGTTTCTTGGATGGATGAGATATCAATGTTTCTTGGACGGATGGGATATCAATGTTCCTTGGATGGATGGGATAACAATGTTTCTTGGATGGATGTGATATCAATGTTTCTTGGATGGATGAGATATCAAAGTTTCTTGGATGGATGAGATATCAATGCTTCTTGGATGCATGGGATATCAATGTTTCTTGGACGGATGGGATATCAATGTTTCTTGGATGGATGTGATATCAATGTTTCTTGGATGGATGGGATATCAATGTTTCTTGGATGGATGTGATATAAATGTGTCTTGAATGGATGGGATATCAATGTTTCTCGGATGGATGTGATATCAATGTTCCTTGGATTGATGGGATATCAATGTTTCTTGGATGGATGGGATATCAATGTTCCTTGGATTGATGGGATATCAATGTTTCTTGGATAGATGGGATATCAATGTTTCTTGGATGGATGGGATATCAATGTTTCTTGGATGGATTAGATATCAAAGTTTCTTGGATGGATGAGATATCAAAGTTTCTTGGATGGATGAGATATCAATGTTTCTTGGATGGATCTGATATCAATGTTACTTGGATGGATGGGATGTCAATGTTTCTTGGATGGATGGGATATAAATGTGTCTTGATGGATGAGATATCAATGTTTCTTGGACGGATGGGATATCAATGTTTCTTGGATGGATGGGATGTCAATGTTTATTGGATGGATGGGATATCACTGTTTCTTGGACAAATGGGATATCAATGTTTCTCGGATGGATGTGATATCAATGTTTCTTGGATGGATGGGATATCAATGTTTCTTGGATGGATGGGATATAAATGTGTCTTGGATGGATGTGATATCAATGTTTCTTGGACGGATGGGATATCAATGTTTATTGGATGGATGGGATGTCAATGTTTATTGGATGGATGGGATATCACTGTTTCTAGGACGGATGTGATATAAATGTTCCTTGCATGGATGGGATATCAATTTTTCTTGGACGGATGGGATATCATTGTTTCTTGGATAGATGGGGTATCAATGTTTCTTGGATAGATGGGATATCAATGTTTCTTGGATGGATGGAATATCAATGTTTCTGGGATGGATGTGATATCAATGTTTCTTGGATGGATGGGATATCAATGTTTCTTGGGATGGATGCGATATCAAATTTTCTTGGATGCATGGGATATCAGTGTTTCTTGGATGGATGGGATATCAGTGTTTCTTGGATGGATGGGATAACAATGTTTCTTGGATGGATGGGATATCAATGTTTCTTGGATGGATGGGATTTCAATGTTTCTTGGATGGATGCAATATCAATGTGTCTTGGATGGATGGGATATCAATGTTTCTTGGATGGATGGGATATCGATGTTTCTTGGATGGATCTGATATCAATGTTTCGTGGATGGATAGGATATCCGTTTTTTGGATGGATGGGATATCAATGTTTCTTGGATGGATGGGATATCAATGTTTCGTGGATGGATGGCATATCAATGTTTCTTGGATGGATGGGATATCAATGTTTCTTGGATGGATGGGATATCAAGGTCTCTTGGATGGATGGGATATCAATGTTTCTTTGATGGATCTGATATCAATGATTCTTGGACGGATGGGATATCAATGTTTCTTGAACGGATGGGATATCAATGTTCCTTGGATGGATGGAATAACAATGTTTCTTGGATGGATGTGATATCAATGTTTCTTGGATGGATGAGATATCAAAGTTTCTTGGATGGATGCGATATCAATGCTTCTTGGATGCATGGGATATCAATGTTTCTTGGACGGATGGGATATCAATGTTTCTTGGATGGATGTGATATCAATGTTTCTTGGATGGATGGGATATCAATGTTTCTTGGATGGATGGGATATAAATGTGTCTTGAATGGATGGGATATCAATGTTTCTCGGATGGATGTGATATCAATGTTCCTTGGATTGATGGGATATCAATGTTTCTTGGATGGATGGGATATCAATGTTCCTCGGATTGATGGGATATCAATGTTTCTTGGATAGATGGGATATCAATGTTTCTTGGATGGATGGGATATCAATGTTTCTTGGTTGGATGAGATATCAAAGTTTCTTGGATGGATGAGATATCAAAGTTTCTTGGATGGATGAGATATCAATGTTTCTTGGACGGATGGGATATCAATGTTCCTTGGATGGATGGGATAACAATGTTTCTTGGATGGATGAGATATCAATGCTTCTTGGATGGATGGGATATCAATGTTTCTTGGACGGATGGGATATCAATGTTTCTTGGATGGATGTAATATCAATGTTTCTTGGATGGATGGGATATCAATGTTTCTTGGATGGATGTGATATAAATGTGTCTTGAATGGATGGGATATAAATGTTTCTTGGATGGATGGGATATCAATGTTTCTTGGATGCATGGGATATAATGTTTCTTGGATGGATGGGATATCAATGTTTCTTGGATGGATGGGATATCAATGTTTCTTGGATGGATGGGATATCAAAATTTCTTGGATGGATGAGATATCAAAGTTTCTTGGATGGATGAGATATCGATGTTTCTTGGATGGATCTGATATCAATGTTACTTGGATGGATGGGATGTCAATGTTTCTTGGATGGATGGGATATAAATGCGTCTTGATGGATGAGATATCAATGTTTCTTGGACGGATGGGATATCAATGTTTCTTGGATGGATGGGATGTCAATGTTTATTGGATGGATGGGATATCTCTCTTTCTTGGACGGATGGGATATCAATGTTTCTCGGATGGATGTGATATCAATGTTTCTTGGATGGATGGGATATCAATGTTTCTTGGATGGATGGGATATAAATGTGTCTTGGATGGATGTGATATCAATGTTTCTTGGACGGATGGGATATCAATGTTTCTTGGATGTATGGGATGTCAATGTTTATTGGATGGATGGGATATCACTGTTTCTTGGATGGATGTGATATAAATGTTCCTTGGATGGATGGGATATCAATGTTTCTTGGACGGATGGGATATCATTGTTTCTTGGATGGATGGGGTATCAATGTTTCTTGGATAGATGGGATATCAATGTTTCTTGGAGGGATGGAATATCAATGTTTCTGGGATGGATGTGATATCAATGTTTCTTGGATTGATGGGATATCAATGTTTCTTGAGATGGATGCGATATCAAATTTTCTTGGATGCATGGGATATCAGTGTTTCTTGGATGGATGGGATATCAGTGTTTCTTGGATGGATGGGATAACAATGTTTCTTGGATGGATGGGATATCAATGTTTCTTGGATACACGGGATATCAATGTTCCTTGGATGGATGGGATAACAATGTTTCTTGGATGGATGAGATATCAATGTTTCTTGGATGGATGGGATATCAATGTTTCTTGGATGGATGCAATATCAATGTGTCTTGGATGGATGGGAATCAATGTTTCTTGGATGGATGGGATATCGATGTTTCTTGGATGGATCTGATATCAATGTTTCGTCGATGGATGGGATATCCGTTTTTTGGATGGATGGGATATCAATATTTCTTGGATGGATGGTATATCAATGTTTCGTGGATGGATGGGATATCAATGTTTCTTGGATGGATGGGATATCAATGTTTCTTGGATGGATGGGATATCAATGTCTCTTGGATGGATGGGATATCAATGTTTCTTTGATTGATCTGATATCAATGATTCTTGGACGGATGGGATATCAATGTTTCTTGGACGGATGGGATATCAATGTTCCTTGGATGGATGGGATAACAATGTTTCTTGGATGGATGTGATATCAATGTTTCTTGGATGGATGAGATATCAAAATTTCTTGGATGGATGAGATATCAATGTTTCTTGGATGGATCTGATAGCAATGTTTCTTGGATGGATGGGATATCAAAGTTTCTTGGATGGATGTGATATCAATGTTTCTTGGATGGATGCGATATCAAACATTCTTGGATGGATGTGATATCAATGTTTCTCTGATGGATGTGATATCAATGTTTCTTGGATGGATGGGATATCAATGTTTCTTGGATGGATGGGATATCAATGTTTCTTGGATGGATGGGATATAAATGTGTCTTGAATGGATGGGATATCAATGTTTCTCGGATGGATGTGATATCAATGTTCCTTGGATTGATGGGATATCAATGTTTCTTGGATGGATGGGATATCAATGTTCCTTGGATTGATGGGATATCAATGTTTCTTGGATAGATGAGATATCAATGTTTCTTGGATGGATGGAATATCAATGTTTCTTGGATGGATGAGATATCAACGCTTCTTGGATGGATGAGATATCAAAGTTTCTTGGATGGATGAGATATCAATGTTTCTTGGATGGATCTGATATCAATGTTACTTGGATGGATGGGATGTCAATGTTTCTTGGATGGATGGGATATAAATGTGTCTTGATGGATGAGATATCAATGTTTCTTGGACGGATGGGATCTCAATGTTTCTTGGATGGATGGGATGTCAATGTTTATTGGATGGATGGGATATCAATGTTTCTTGGATGGATGGGATATAAATGTATCTTGGATGGATGTGATATCAATGTTTCTTGGACCGATGGGATATCAATGTTTCTTGGATGGATGGGATGTCAATGTTTCTTGGACGGATGGGATATCAATGTTTCTTGGATGGATGGGGTATCAATGTTTCTTGGATAGATGGGATATCAATGTTTCTTGGATGGATGGAATATCAATGTTTCTGGGATGGATGTGATATCAATGTTCCTTGGATTGATGGGATATCAATGTTTCTTGGATAGATGGGATATCAATGTTTCTTGGATGGATGGGATATCAATGTTTCTTGGATGGATGAGATATCAAAGTTTCTTGGATGGATGAGATATCAAAGTTTCTTGGATGGATGAGATATCAATGTTTCTTGGATGGATCTGATATCAATATTACTTGGATGGATGGGATGTCAATGTTTCTTGGATGGATGGGATATAAATGTGTCTTGATGGATGAGATATCAATGTTTCTTGGACGGATGGGATATCAATGTTTCTTGGATGGATGGGATGTCAATGTTTATTGGATGGATGGGATATCACTGTTTCTTGGACGAATGGGATATCAATGTTTCTCGGATGGATGTGATATCAATGTTTCTTGGATGGATGGGATATCAATGTTTCTTGGATGGATGGGATATAAATGTGTCTTGGATGGATGTGATATCAATGTTTCTTGGACGGATGGGATATCAATGTTTCTTGGATGGATGGGATGTCAATGTTTATTGGATGGATGGGATATCACTGTTTCTAGGACGGATGTGATATAAATGTTCCTTGGATGGATGGGATATCAATTTTTCTTGGACGGATGGGATATCATTGTTTCTTGGATGGATGGGGTATCAATGTTTCTTGGATAGATGGTATATCAATGTTTCTTGGATGGATGGAATATCAATGTTTCTGGGATGGATGTGATATCAATGTTTCTTGGATGGATGCGATATCAAATTTTCTTGGATGCATGGGATATCAGTGTTTCTTGGATGGATGGGATATCAGTGTTTCTTGGATGGATGGGATAACAATGTTTCTTGGATGGATGGGATATCAATGTTTCTTGGATGCACGGGATATCAATGTTCCTTGGATGGATGGGATAACAATGTTTCTTTTATGGATGAGATATCAATGTTTCTTGGATGGATGGGATTTCAATGTTTCTTGGATGGATGCAATATCAATGTGTCTTGGATGGATGGGATATCAATGTTTCTTGGATGGATGGGATATCGATGTTTCTTGGATGGATCTGATATCAATGTTTCGTGGATGGATGGGATATCCGTTTTTTGGATGGATGGGATATCAATGTTTCTTGGATGGATGGGATATCAATGTTTCGTGGATGGATGGCATATCAATGTTTCTTGGATGGATGGGATATCAATGATTCTTGGACGGATGGGATATCAATGTTTCTTGAACGGATGGGATATCAATGTTCCTTGGATGGATGGAATAACAATGTTTCTTGGATGGATGTGATATCAATGTTTCTTGGATGGATGAGATATCAATGTTTCTTGGATGGATGAGATATCAATGCTTCTTGGATGCATGGGATATCAATGTTTCTTGGACGGATGGGATATCAATGTTTCTTGGATGGATGTGATATCAATGTTTCTTGGATGGATGGGATATCAATGTTTCTTGGATGGATGGGATATAAATGTGTCTTGAATGGATGGGATATCAACGTTTCTCGGGTGGATGTGATATCAATGTTCCTTGGATTGATGGGATATCAATGTTTCTTGGATGGATGGGATATCAATGTTTCTTTGATTGATCTGATATCAATGATTCTTGGACGGATGGGATATCAATGTTTCTTGGACGGATGGGATATCAATGTTCCTTGGATGGATGGGATAACAATGTTTCTTGGATGGATGTGATATCAATGTTTCTTGGATGGATGAGATATCAAAGTTTCTTGGATGGATGAGATATCAATGTTTCTTGGATGGATCTGATAGCAATGTTTCTTGGATGGATGGGATATCAAAGTTTCTTGGATGGATGTGATATCAATGTTTCTTGGATGGATGCGATATCAAACTTTCTTGGATGGATGTGATATCAATGTTTCTCGGATGGATGTGATATCAATGTTTCTTGGATGGATGGGATATCAATGTTTCTTGGATGGATGGGATATCAATGTTTCTTGGATGGATGGGATATAAATGTGTCTTGAATGGATGGGATATCAATGTTTCTCGGATGGATGTGATATCAATGTTCCTTGGATTGATGGGATATAAATGTGTCTTGAATGGATGGGATATCAATGTTTCTCGGATGGATGTGATATCAATGTTCCTTGGATTGATGGGATATAAATGTTTCTTGGATGGATGGGATATCAATGTTCCTAGGATTGATGGGATATCAATGTTTCTTGGATAGATGGGATATCAATGTTTCTTGGATGGATGGGATATCAATGTTTCTTGGATGGATGAGATATCAAAGTTTCTTGGATGGATGAGATATCAAAGTTTCTTGGATGGATGAGATATCGATGTTTCTTGGATGGATCTGATATCAATGTTACTTGGATGGATGGGATGTCAATGTTTCTTGGATGGATGGGATATAAATGTGTCTTGATGGATGAGATATCAATGTTTCTTGGACGGATGGGATATCAATGTTTCTTGGATGGATGGGATGTCAATGTTTATTGGATGGATGGGATATCTCTCTTTCTTGGACGGATGGGATATCAATGTTTCTCGGATGGATGTGATATCAATGTTTCTTGGATGGATGGGATATCAATGTTTCTTGGATGGATGGGATATAAATGTGTCTTGGATGGATGTGATATCAATGTTTCTTGGACGGATGGGATATCAATGTTTCTTGGATGGATGGGATGTCAATGTTTATTGGATGGATGGGATATCACTGTTTCTTGGATGGATGTGATATAAATGTTCCTTGGATGGATGGGATATCAATGTTTCTTGGACGGATGGGATATCATTGTTTCTTGGATGGATGGGGTATCAATGTTTCTTGGATAGATGGGATATCAATGTTTCTTGGATGGATGGAATATCAATGTTTCTGGGATGGATGTGATATCAATGTTTCTTGGATTGATGGGATATCAATGTTTCTTGAGATGGATGCGATATCAAATTTTCTTGGATGCATGGGATATCAGTGTTTCTTGGATGGATGGGATATCAGTGTTTCTTGGATGGATGGGATAACAATGTTTCTTGGATGGATGGGATATCAATGTTTCTTGGATACACGGGATATCAATGTTCCTTGGATGGATGGGATAACAATGTTTCTTGGATGGATGAGATATCAATGTTTCTTGGATGGATGGGATATCAATGTTTCTTGGATGGATGCAATATCAATGTGTCTTGGATGGATGGGAATCAATGTTTCTTGGATGGATGGGATATCGATGTTTCTTGGATGGATCTGATATCAATGTTTCGTCGATGGATGGGATATCCGTTTTTTGGATGGATGGGATATCAATGTTTCTTGGATGGATGGTATATCAATGTTTCGTGGATGGATGGGATATCAATGTTTCTTGGATGGATGGGATATCAATGTTTCTTGGATGGATGGGATATCAATGTCTCTTGGATGGATGGGATATCAATGTTTCTTTGATTGATCTGATATCAATGATTCTTGGACGGATGGGATATCAATGTTTCTTGGACGGATGGGATATCAATGTTCCTTGGATGGATGGGATAACAATGTTTCTTGGATGGATGTGATATCAATGTTTCTTGGATGGATGAGATATCAAAGTTTCTTGGATGGATGAGATATCAATGTTCCTAGGATTGATGGGATATCAATGTTTCTTGGATAGATGGGATATCAATGTTTCTTGGATGGATGGGATATCAATGTTTCTTGAATGGATGAGATATCAAAGTTTCTTGGATGGATGAGATATCAAAGTTTCTTGGATGGATGAGATATCGATGTTTCTTGGATGGATCTGATATCAATGTTACTTGGATGGATGGGATGTCAATGTTTCTTGGATGGATGGGATATAAATGTGTCTTGATGGATGAGATATCAATGTTTCTTGGACGGATGGGATATCAATGTTTCTTGGATGGATGGGATGTCAATGTTTATTGGATGGATGGGATATCTCTCTTTCTTGGACGGATGGGATATCAATGTTTCTCGGATGGATGTGATATCAATGTTTCTTGGATGGATGGGATATCAATGTTTCTTGGATGGATGGGATATAAATGTGTCTTGGATGGATGTGATATCAATGTTTCTTGGACGGATGGGATATCAATGTTTCTTGGATGGATGGGATGTCAATGTTTATTGGATGGATGGGATATCACTGTTTCTTGGATGGATGTGATATAAATGTTCCTTGGATGGATGGGATATCAATGTTTCTTGGACGGATGGGATATCATTGTTTCTTGGATGGATGGGGTATCAATGTTTCTTGGATAGATGGGATATCAATGTTTCTTGGATGGATGGAATATCAATGTTTCTGGGATGGATGTGATATCAATGTTTCTTGGATTGATGGGATATCAATGTTTCTTGAGATGGATGCGATATCAAATTTTCTTGGATGCATGGGATATCAGTGTTTCTTGGATGGATGGGATATCAGTGTTTCTTGGATGGATGGGATAACAATGTTTCTTGGATGGATGGGATATCAATGTTTCTTGGATACACGGGATATCAATGTTCCTTGGATGGATGGGATAACAATGTTTCTTGGATGGATGAGATATCAATGTTTCTTGGATGGATGGGATATCAATGTTTCTTGGATGGATGCAATATCAATGTGTCTTGGATGGACGGGAATCAATGTTTCTTGGATGGATGGGATATCGATGTTTCTTGGATGGATCTGATATCAATGTTTCGTCGATGGATGGGATATCCGTTTTTTGGATGGATGGGATATCAATGTTTCTTGGATGGATGGTATATCAATGTTTCGTGGATGGATGGGATATCAATGTTTCTTGGATGGATGGGATATCAATGTTTCTTGGATGGATGGGATATCAATGTCTCTTGGATGGATGGGATATCAATGTTTCTTTGATTGATCTGATATCAATGATTCTTGGACGGATGGGATATCAATGTTTCTTGGACGGATGGGATATCAATGTTCCTTGGATGGATGGGATAACAATGTTTCTTGGATGGATGTGATATCAATGTTTCTTGGATGGATGAGATATCAAAGTTTCTTGGATGGATGAGATATCAATGTTCCTAGGATTGATGGGATATCAATGTTTCTTGGATAGATGGGATATCAATGTTTCTTGGATGGATGGGATATCAATGTTTCTTGGATGGATGAGATATCAAAGTTTCTTGGATGGATGAGATATCAAAGTTTCTTGGATGGATGAGATATCGATGTTTCTTGGATGGATCTGATATCAATGTTACTTGGATGGATGGGATGTCAATGTTTCTTGGATGGATGGGATATAAATGTGTCTTGATGGATGAGATATCAATGTTTCTTGGACGGATGGGATATCAATGTTTCTTGGATGGATGGGATGTCAATGTTTATTGGATGGATGGGATATCTCTCTTTCTTGGACGGATGGGATATCAATGTTTCTCGGATGGATGTGATATCAATGTTTCTTGGATGGATGGGATATAAATGTGTCTTGGATGGATGTGATATCAATGTTTCTTGGACGGATGGGATATCATTGTTTCTCGGATGGATGGGGTATCAATGTTTCTTGGATAGATGGGATATCAATGTTTCTTGGATGGATGGAATATCAATGTTTCTGGGATGGATGTGATATCAATGTTTCTTGGATTGATGGGATATCAATGTTTCTTGAGATGGATGCGATATCAAATTTTCTTGGATGCATGGGATATCAGTGTTTCTTGGATGGATGGGATATCAGTGTTTCTTGGATGGATGGGATAACAATGTTTCTTGGATGGATGGGATATCAATGTTTCTTGGATACACGGGATATCAATGTTCCTTGGATGGATGGGATAACAATGTTTCTTGGATGGATGAGATATCAATGTTTCTTGGATGGATGGGATATCAATGTTTCTTGGATGGATGCAATATCAATGTGTCTTGGATGGATGGGAATCAATGTTTCTTGGATGGATGGGATATCGATGTTTCTTGGATGGATCTGATATCAATGTTTCGTCGATGGATGGGATATCCGTTTTTTGGATGGATGGGATATCAATGTTTCTTGGATGGATGGTATATCAATGTTTCGTGGATGGATGGGATATCAATGTTTCTTGGATGGATGGGATATCAATGTTTCTTGGATGGATGGGATATCAATGTCTCTTGGATGGATGGGATATCAATGTTTCTTTGATTGATCTGATATCAATGATTCTTGGACGGATGGGATATCAATGTTTCTTGGACGGATGGGATATCAATGTTCCTTGGATGGATGGGATAACAATGTTTCTTGGATGGATGTGATATCAATGTTTCTTGGATGGATGAGATATCAAAGTTTCTTGGATGGATGAGATATCAATGTTTCTTGGATGGATCTGATAGCAATGTTTCTTGGACGGATGGGATATCAATGTTTCTTGGATGGATGTGATAGCAATGTTTCTTGGATGGATGGGATATCAAAGTTTCTTGGATGGATGTGATATCAATGTTTCTTGGATGGATGCGATATCAAACTTTCTTGGATGGATGTGATATCAATGTTTCTCGGATGGATGTGATATCAATGTTTCTTGGATGGATGGGATATCAATGTTTCTTGGATGGATGGGATATCAATGTTTCTTGGATGGATGGGATATAAATGTGTCTTGAATGGATGGGATATCAATGTTTCTCGGATGGATGTGATATCAATGTTCCTTGGATTGATGGGATATCAATGTTCCTTGGATTGATTGGATATCAATGTTTCTTGGATAGATGGGATATCAATGTTTCTTGGATGGATGGAATATCAATGTTTCTTGGATGGATGAGATATCAACGTTTCTTGGATGGATGAGATATCAAAGTTTCTTGGATGGATGAGATATCAATGTTTCTTGGATGGATCTGATATCAATGTTACTTGGATGGATGGGATGTCAATGTTTCTTGGATGGATGGGATATAAATGTGTCTTGATGGATGAGATATCAATGTTTCTTGGACGGATGGGATATCAATGTTTCTTGGATGGATGGGATGTCAATGTTTATTGGATGGATGGGATATCACTGTTTCTTGGACGGATGGGATATCAATGTTTCTCGGATGGATGTGATATCAATGTTTCTTGGATGGATGGGATATCAATGTTTCTTGGATGGATGGGATATAAATGTGTCTTGGATGGATGTGATATCAATGTTTCTTGGACGGATGGGATATCAATGTTTCTTGGATGGATGGGATATAAATGTGTCTTGAATGGAAGGGATATCAATGTTTCTCGGATGGATGTGATATCAATGTTCCTTGGATTGATGGGATATCAATGTTTCTTGGATGGATGGGATATCAATGTTCCTTGGATTGATGGGATATCAATGTTTCTTGGATAGATGAGATATCAATGTTTCTTGGACGGATGGGATATCAATGTTTCTTGGATGGATGGGATGTCAATGTTTATTGGATGGATGGGATATCACTGTTTCTTGGATGGATGGGATATCAATGTTTCTTGGATGGATGAGATATCAAAGTTTCTTGGATGGATGAGATATCAAAGTTTCTTGGATGGATGAGATATCAATGTTTCTTGGATGGATCTGATATCAATGTTACTTGGATGGATGGGATGTCAATGTTTCTTGGATGGATGGGATATAAATGTGTCTTGAAGGATGAGATATCAATGTTTCGTGGACGGATGGGATATCAATGTTTCTTGGATGGATGGGATGTCAATGTTTATTGGATGGATGGGATATCAATGTTTCTTGGATGGATGGGATATAAATGTGTCTTGGATGGATGTGATATCAATGTTTCTTGGACCGATGGGATATCAATGTTTCTTGGATGGATGGGATGTCAATGTTTCTTGGACGGATGGGATATCAATGTTTCTTGGATGGATGGGGTATCAATGTTTCTTGGATAGATGGGATATCAATGTTTCTTGGATGGATGGAATATCAATGTTTCTGGGATGGATGTGATATCAATGTTTCTTGGATGGATGGGATATCAATGTTTCTTGGGATGGATGCGATATCAAATTTTCTTGGATGCATGGGATATCAGTGTTTCTTGGATGGATGGGATATCAGTGTTTCTTGGATGGATGGGATAACAATGTTTCTTGGATGGATGGGATATCAATGTTTCTTGGATGGATGGGATATCAATGTTTCTTGGACCGATGGGATATCAATGGTTCTTGGATGGATGGGATGTCAATGTTTCTTGGACGGATGGGATATCAATGTTTCTTGGATGGATGGGGTATCAATGTTTCTTGGATAGATGGGATATCAATGTTTCTTGGATGGATGGAATATCAATGTTTCTGGGATGGATGTGATATCAATGTTTCTTGGATGGATGGGATATCAATGTTTCTTGGGATGGATGCGATATCAAATTTTCTTGGATGCATGGGATATCAGTGTTTCTTGGATGGATGGGATATCAGTGTTTCTTGGATGGATGGGATAACAATGTATCTTTGATGGATGGGATATCAATGTTTCTTGGATGGATGGGATATCAATGTTTCTTGGATGGATGCAATATCAATGGGTCTTGGATGGATGGGATATCAATGTTTCTTGGATGGATTGGATATCGATGTTTCTTGGATGGATCTGATATCAATGTTACTTGGATGGATGGGATGTCAATGTTTCTTGGATGGATGGGATATAAATGTGTCTTGGTGGATGAGATATCAATGTTTCTTGGACGGATGGGATATCAATGTTTCTTGGATGGATGGGATGTCAATGTTTATTGGATGGATGGGATATCACTGTTTCTTGGACGGATGGGATATCAATGTTTCTCGGATGGATGTGATATCAATGTTTCTTGGATGGATGGGATATCAATGTTTCTTGGATGGATGGGATATAAATGTGTCTTGGATGGATGTGATATCAATGTTTCTTGGACGGATGGGATATCAATGTTTCTTGGATGGATGGGATATAAATGTGTCTTGCATGGAAGGGATATCAATGTTTCCGGATGGATGTGATATCAATGTTCCTTGGATTGATGGGATATCAATGTTTCTTGGATGGATGGGATATCAATGTTCCTTGGATTGATGGGATATCAATGTTTCTTGGATAGATGGGATATCAATGTTTCTTGGATGGATGGGATATCAATGTTTCTTGGATGGATGAGATATCAAAGTTTCTTGGATGGATGAGATATCAAAGTTTCTTGGATGGATGAGATATCAATGTTTCTTGGATGGATCTGATATCAATGTTACTTGGATGGATGGCATGTCAATGTTTCTTGGATGGATGGGATATAAATGTGTCTTGATGGATGAGATATCAATGTTTCGTGGACGGATGGGATATCAATGTTTCTTGGATGGATTGGATGTCAATGTTTATTGGATGGATGGGATATCACTGTTTCTTGGACGGATGGGATATCAATGTTTCTCGGATGGATGTGATATCAATGTTTCTTGGATGGATGGGATATCAAAGTTTCTTGGATGGATGGGATATAAATGTGTCTTGGATGGATGTGATATCAATGTTTCTTGGACCGATGGGATATCAATGTTTCTTGGATGGATGGGATGTCAATGTTTATTGGATGGATGGGATATCAATGTTTCTTGGACGTATGGGATATCAATGTTTCTTGGATGGATGGGGTATCAATGTTTCTTGGATAGATGGGATATCAATGTTTCTTGGATGGATGGAATATCAATGTTTCTGGGATTGATGTGATATCAATGTTTCTTGGATGGATGGGATATCAATGTTTCTTGGGATGGATGCGATATCAAATTTTCTTGGATGCATGGGATATCCGTTTTTTGGATGGATGGGATATCAATGTTTCTTGGATTGATGGGATATCAATGTTTCGTGGATGGATGGGATATCAATGTTTCTTGGATGGATGGGATATCAATGTTTCTTGGATTGATGGGATATCAATGCCTCATCGATGGATGGGATATCAATGTTTCTTTGATGGATCTGATATCAATGATTCTTGGACGGATGGGATATCAATGTTTCTTGGACGGATGGGATATCAATGTTCCTTGGATGGATGGGATAACAATGTTTCTTGGATGGATGTGATATCAATGTTTCTTGGATGGATGAGATATCAAAGTTTCTTGGATGGATGAGATATCAATGGTTCTTGGATGGATGCAATATCAATGTGTCTTGGATGGATGGGATATCAATGTTTCTTGGATGGATTGGATATCGATGTTTCTTGGATGGATCTGATATCAATGTTTCGTGGATGGATGGGATATCCGTTTTTTGGATGGATGGGATATCAATGTTTCTTGGATGGATGGGATATCAATGTTTCGTGGATGGATGGGATATCAATGTTTCTTGGATGGATGGGATATCAATGTTTCTTGGATGGATGGGATATCAATGCCTCCTGGATGGATGGGATATCAATGTTTCTTTGATGGATCTGATATCAATGATTCTTGGACGGATGGGATATCAATGTTCCTTGGATGGATGGGATAACAATGTTTCTTGGATGGATGTGATATCAATGTTTCTTGGATGGATGAGATATCAAAGTTTCTTGGATGGATGAGATATCAATGTTTCTTGGATGGATCTGATATCAATATTTCTTGGATGTATGGGATATCAAAGTTTCTTGGATGGATGTGATATCAATGTTTCTTGGATGGATGCGATATCAAACTTTCTTGGATGGATGTGATATCAATGTTTCTCGGATGGATGTGATATCAATGTTTCTTGGATGGATGGGATAGCAATGTTCCTTGGATTGATGGGATATCAATGTTTCTTGGATAGATGGGATATCAATGTTCCTTGGATGGATGGGATATCAATGTTTCTTGGATGGATGGGATATAAATGTTTTTTGGATGGATGGGATATCAATGTTTCTCGGATGGATGTGGGATCAATGTTTCTTGGATGCATGGGATATCAATGTTTCTTGGATGGATGTGATATCAAAGTTTCTTGGGTAGATGTGATATTAATGTTTCGTGGATGGATGGGATATCAATGTTTCTTGGATGCATGGGATATCAATGTTTCTTGGATAGAGGGGATATTAATGTTCCTTGGATTGATGCTATATCAACGTTTCTTGGATGGATGGGATATCAAAGTTTCTTGGGTGGATGTGATATTAATATTTCTTGGATGGATGGGATATCAATGTTTCTTGGATGGATGAGATATCAGAGTTTCTTGGATGGATGAGATATCAATGTTTCTTGGATGGATCTGATATCAATGTTTCGTGGATGGATGGGATATCCGTTTTTTGGATGGATGGGATATCAATGTTTCTTGGATGGATGGGATATCAATGTTTCTTGGATGGATGGGATATCAATGTTTCTTGGATGGAAGGGATATCAATGTTTCTTGGATGGATGGGATATCAATGTCTCTTGGATGGATGGGATATCATTGTTTCTTTGATGGATCTAATATCAATGATTCTTGGACGGATGGGATATCAATGTTTCTTGGACGGATGGGATATCAATGTTCCTTCGATGTATGGGATAGCAATGTTTATTGGATGGATGTGATATCAATGTTTCTTGGATGGATGAGATATCAAAGTTTCTTGGGTGGATGAGATATCAATGTTTCTTGGATGGATCTGATATCAATGTTTCTTGGATGGATTGGATATCAAAGTTTCTTGGATGGATGTGATATCAATGTTTCTTGGATGGATGCGATATCAAACTTTCTTGGATGGATGTGATATCAATGTTTCTCGGATGGATGTGATATCAATGTTTCTTGGATGGATGGGATATCAATGTTCCTTGGATTGATGGGATATCAATGTTTCTTGGATGGATGTGATATCAATGTTTCCTGGACGGATGGGATATCAATGTTACTTGGATGGATGGGATATCAAGGTTTCTTGGATGGATGGGATATCAATGTTTCTTGAATGGATGCGATATCAAACTTTCTTGGATTGATGGGATATCAATATTTCTGGGTGGATGTGATATCAATGTTTCTTGGATGGATGGGATATCAATGTTCCTTGGATTGATGCGATATCAAAGTTTCTTGGATGGATGGGATATCAAAGTTTCTTGGGTGGATGTGATATCAATGTTTCTTGGATGGATGAGATATCAATGTTTCTTGGATGGATGTGATATCAATGTGTCGTGGATGGATGGGATATCAATGTTTCTTGGATGCATGGGATATCAATGTTTCTTGGATAGAGGGGATATTAATGTTCCTTGGATTGATGCGATATCAAAGTTTCTTGGATGGATGGGATATCAAAGTTTCTTGGGTGGATGTGATATTAATGTTTCTTGGATGGATGGGATATCAATGTGTCTTGGATGGATGGGATATCAATGTTTCTTGGATGGATGGGATATCAATGTTCCTTGGATGGATGGGATAACAATGTTTCTTGGATGGATGTGATATCAATGTGTCTTGGATGGATGGGATATCAATGTTTCTTGGATGGATGGGATATCAATGTTTCTTGGACGGATGGGATATCAATGTTTCTTGGATGGATGGGGTATCAATGTTTCTTGGATGGATGGGATATCAATGTTTCTTGGATGGATGGAATATCAATAATTCTGGGATGGATGTGATATCAATGTTTCTTGGATGGATGGGATATCAATGTTTCTTGGGATGGATGCGATATCAAATTTTCTATGATGCATGGGATATCAGTGTTTCTTGGATGGATGGGATATCAGTGTTTCTTGGATGGATGGGATAACAATGTTTCTTGGATGGATGGGATATCAATGTTTCTTGAATGCACGGGATATCAATGTTCCTTGGATGGATGGGATAACAATGTTTCTTGGATGGATGTGATATCAATGTTTCTTGGATGGATGGGATATCAATGTTTCTTGGATGGATGCAATATCAATGTGTCTTGGATGGATGGGATATCAATGTTTCTTGGATGGATGGGATATCGATGTTTCTTGGATGGATCTGATATCAATGTTTCGTGGATGGATGGTATATCCTTTTTTTGGATGGATGGGATATCAATGTTTCTTGGATGGATGGGATATCAATGTTTCTTGGATGGATGGGATATCAATGTTTCTTGGATGGAAGGGATATCAATGTTTCTTGGATGGATGGGATATCAATGTCTCTTGGATGGATGGGATATCAATGTTTCTTTGATGGATCTGATATCAATGATTCTCGGACGGATGGGATATCGATGTTTCTTGGACGGATGGGATATCAATGTTCCTTCGATGTATGGGATAGCAATGTTTATTGGATGTATGTGATATCAATGTTTCTTGGATGGATGAGATATCAAAGTTTCTTGGATGGAGGAGATATCAATGTTTCTTGGATGGATCTGATATCAATGTTTCTTGGATGGATTGGATATCAAATTTTCTTGGATGGATGTGATATCAATGTTTCTTGGATGGATGCGATATCAAACTTTCTTGGATGGATGTGATATCAATGTTTCTCGGATGGATGTGATATCAATGTTTCTTGGATGGATGGGATATCAATGTTCCTTGGATTGATGGGATATCAATGTTTCTTGGATGGATGTGATATCAATGTTTCTTGGATGGATGGGATATCAATGTTCCTTGGATGGATGGGATATCAATGTTTCTTGGATGGATGGGATATAAATGTTTCTTGGATGGATGGGATATCAAGGTTTCTCGGATGGATGTGATATCAATGTTTCTTGCATGCATGGGATATCAATGTTTCTTGGATGGATGTGATATCAAAGTTTCTTGGGTGGATGTGATATTAATGTTTCGTGGATGGATGGGATATTAATGTTTCTTGGATGGATGGGATATCAATGTTTCTTGGATGGGTGTGATATCAATGTGTCGTGGATGGATGGGATATCAATGTTTCTTGGATGCATGGGATATCAATGTTTCTTGGATAGAGGGGATATTAATGTTCCTTGGATTGATGCGATATCAAAGTTTCTTGGATGGATGGGATATCAAAGTTTCTTGGGTGGATGTGATATTAATGTTTCTTGGATGGATGGGATATCAATGTTTCTTGGATGGATGAGATATGAAAGTTTCTTGGATGGATGAGATATCAATGTTTCTTGGATGGATCTGATATCAATGTTTCTTGAATGGAGGGGATATCAAAGTTTCTTGGATGGATGGGATATCAATGTTTCTTGGATGGATGGGATATCGATGTTTCTTGGATGGATCTGATATCAATGTTTCGTGGATGGATGGGATATCCGTTTTTTGGATGGATGGGATATCAATGTTTCTTGGATGGATGGGATATCAATGTTTTTTGTATGGATGAGATATCAATGTTTCTTGGCTGGAAGGGATATCAATGTTTCTTGGATGGATGGGATATCAATGTGTCTTGGATGGATGGGATATCAATGTTTCTTTGATGGATCTGATATCAATGATTCTTGGACGGATGGGATATCAATGTTTCTTGGACGGATGGGATATCAATGTTCCTTCGATGTATGGGATAGCAATGTTTATTGGATGGATGTGATATCAATGTTTCTTGGATGGATGAGATATCAAAGTTTCTTGGATGGATGAGATATCAATGTTTCTTGGATGGATCTGATATCAATGTTTCTTGGATGGATTGGATATCAAAGTTTCTTGGATGGATGTGATATCAATGTTTCTTGGATGAATGCGATATCAATCTTTCTTGGATGGATGTGATATCAATGTTTCTCGGATGGATGTGATATCAATGTTTCTTGGATGGATGGGATATCAATGTTCCTTGGATTGATGGGATATCAATGTTTCTTGGATGGATGTGATATCAATGTTTCTTGGATGGATGGGATATCAATGTTCCTTGGATGGATGGGATATCAATGTTTCTTGGATGGATGGGATATAAATGTTTCTTGGATGGATGGAATATCAAGGTTTCTCGGATGGATGTGATATCAATGTTTCTTGCATGCATGGGATATCAATGTTTCTTGGATGGATGTGATATCAAAGTTTCTTGGGTGGATGTGATATTAATGTTTCGTGGATGGATGGGATATCAATGTTTCTTGGATGGATGGGATATCAATGTTTCTTGGATGGGTGTGATATCAATGTGTCGTGGATGGATGGGATATCAATGTTTCTTGGATGCATGGGATATCAATGTTTCTTGGATAGAGGGGATATTAATGTTCCTTGGATTGATGCGATATCAGAGTTTCTGGGATGGATGGGATATGAAAGTTTCTTGGGTGGATGTGATATTAATGTTTCTTGGATGGATGAGATATGAAAGTTTCTTGGATGGATGAGATATCAATGTTTCTTGGATGGATCTGATATCAATGTTTCTTGAATGGATGGGATATCAAAGTTTCTTGGATGGATGGGATATCAATGTTTCTTGGATGGATGCGATATCAAACTTTCTCGGATGGATGTGATATTAATGTTTCGTGGATGGATGGGATATCAATGTTTCTTGGATAGATGGGATATCAATGTTTCTTGGATGGATGGGATATCAATGTTTCTTGGATGGATGAGATATCAAAGTTTCTTGGATGGATGAGATATCAAAGTTTCTTGGATGGATGGGATATCAATGTTTCTTTGATGGATCTGATATCAATGTTTCTTGGATGGATGGGATGTCAATGTTTCTTGGATGGATGGGATATATATGTGTCTTGATGGATGTGATATCACTGTTTCTTGAACGGATGGGATATCAATGTTTCTTGGATGGATGGGATGTCAATGTTTATTGGATGGATGGGATATCACTGTTTCTTGGATGGATGGGATATCAATGTTTCTCGGATGGATGTGATATCAATGTTTCTTGGATGGATGGGATATCAATGTTTCTTGGATGCATGGGATATCAATGTTTCTTGGATAGAGGGGATATTAATGTTCCTTGGATTGATGCTATATCAACGTTTCTTGGATGGATGGGATATCAAAGTTTCTTGGGTGGATGTGATATTAATATTTCTTGGATGGATGGGATATCAATGTTTCTTGGATGGATGAGATATCAGAGTTTCTTGGATGGATGAGATATCAATGTTTCTTGGATGGATCTGATATCAATGTTTCGTGGATGGATGGGATATCCGTTTTTTGGATGGATGGGATATCAATGTTTCTTGGATGGATGGGATATCAATGTTTCTTGGATGGATGGGATATCAATGTTTCTTGGATGGAAGGGATATCAATGTTTCTTGGATGGATGGGATATCAATGTCTCTTGGATGGATGGGATATCATTGTTTCTTTGATGGATCTAATATCAATGATTCTTGGACGGATGGGATATCAATGTTTCTTGGACGGATGGGATATCAATGTTCCTTCGATGTATGGGATAGCAATGTTTATTGGATGGATGTGATATCAATGTTTCTTGGATGGATGAGATATCAAAGTTTCTTGGGTGGATGAGATATCAATGTTTCTTGGATGGATCTGATATCAATGTTTCTTGGATGGATTGGATATCAAAGTTTCTTGGATGGATGTGATATCAATGTTTCTTGGATGGATGCGATATCAAACTTTCTTGGATGGATGTGATATCAATGTTTCTCGGATGGATGTGATATCAATGTTTCTTGGATGGATGGGATATCAATGTTCCTTGGATTGATGGGATATCAATGTTTCTTGGATGGATGTGATATCAATGTTTCCTGGACGGATGGGATATCAATGTTACTTGGATGGATGGGATATCAAGGTTTCTTGGATGGATGGGATATCAATGTTTCTTGAATGGATGCGATATCAAACTTTCTTGGATTGATGGGATATCAATATTTCTGGGTGGATGTGATATCAATGTTTCTTGGATGGATGGGATATCAATGTTCCTTGGATTGATGCGATATCAAAGTTTCTTGGATGGATGGGATATCAAAGTTTCTTGGGTGGATGTGATATCAATGTTTCTTGGATGGATGAGATATCAATGTTTCTTGGATGGATGTGATATCAATGTGTCGTGGATGGATGGGATATCAATGTTTCTTGGATGCATGGGATATCAATGTTTCTTGGATAGAGGGGATATTAATGTTCCTTGGATTGATGCGATATCAAAGTTTCTTGGATGGATGGGATATCAAAGTTTCTTGGGTGGATGTGATATTAATGTTTCTTGGATGGATGGGATATCAATGTGTCTTGGATGGATGGGATATCAATGTTTCTTGGATGGATGGGATATCAATGTTCCTTGGATGGATGGGATAACAATGTTTCTTGGATGGATGTGATATCAATGTGTCTTGGATGGATGGGATATCAATGTTTCTTGGATGGATGGGATATCAATGTTTCTTGGACGGATGGGATATCAATGTTTCTTGGATGGATGGGGTATCAATGTTTCTTGGATGGATGGGATATCAATGTTTCTTGGATGGATGGAATATCAATAATTCTGGGATGGATGTGATATCAATGTTTCTTGGATGGATGGGATATCAATGTTTCTTGGGATGGATGCGATATCAAATTTTCTATGATGCATGGGATATCAGTGTTTCTTGGATGGATGGGATATCAGTGTTTCTTGGATGGATGGGATAACAATGTTTCTTGGATGGATGGGATATCAATGTTTCTTGAATGCACGGGATATCAATGTTCCTTGGATGGATGGGATAACAATGTTTCTTGGATGGATGTGATATCAATGTTTCTTGGATGGATGGGATATCAATGTTTCTTGGATGGATGCAATATCAATGTGTCTTGGATGGATGGGATATCAATGTTTCTTGGATGGATGGGATATCGATGTTTCTTGGATGGATCTGATATCAATGTTTCGTGGATGGATGGTATATCCTTTTTTTGGATGGATGGGATATCAATGTTTCTTGGATGGATGGGATATCAATGTTTCTTGGATGGATGGGATATCAATGTTTCTTGGATGGAAGGGATATCAATGTTTCTTGGATGGATGGGATATCAATGTCTCTTGGATGGATGGGATATCAATGTTTCTTTGATGGATCTGATATCAATGATTCTCGGACGGATGGGATATCGATGTTTCTTGGACGGATGGGATATCAATGTTCCTTCGATGTATGGGATAGCAATGTTTATTGGATGTATGTGATATCAATGTTTCTTGGATGGATGAGATATCAAAGTTTCTTGGATGGATGAGATATCAATGTTTCTTGGATGGATCTGATATCAATGTTTCTTGGATGGATTGGATATCAAATTTTCTTGGATGGATGTGATATCAATGTTTCTTGGATGGATGCGATATCAAACTTTCTTGGATGGATGTGATATCAATGTTTCTCGGATGGATGTGATATCAATGTTTCTTGGATGGATGGGATATCAATGTTCCTTGGATTGATGGGATATCAATGTTTCGTGGATGGATGGGATATCAATGTTTCTTGGATGGATGGGATATCAATGTTTCTTGGATGGATGGGATATCAATGCCTCCTGGATGGATGGGATATCAATGTTTCTTTGATGGATCTGATATCAATGATTCTTGGACGGATGGGATATCAATGTTCCTTGGATGGATGGGATAACAATGTTTCTTGGATGGATGTGATATCAATGTTTCTTGGATGGATGAGATATCAAAGTTTCTTGGATGGATGAGATATCAATGTTTCTTGGATGGATCTGATATCAATGTTTCTTGGATGGATGGGATATCAAAGTTTCTTGGATGGATGTGATATCAATGTTTCTTGGATGGATGCGATATCAAACTTTCTTGGATGGATGTGATATCAATGTTTCTCGGATGGATGTGATATCAATGTTTCTTGGATGGATGGGATAGCAATGTTCCTTGGATTGATGGGATATCAATGTTTCTTGGATAGATGGGATATCAATTTTCCTTGGATGGATGGGATATCAATGTTTCTTGGATGGATGGGATATAAATGTTTTTTGGATGGATGGGATATCAATGTTTCTCGGATGGATGTGGGATCAATGTTTCTTGGATGCATGGGATATCAATGTTTCTTGGATGGATGTGATATCAAAGTTTCTTGGGTAGATGTGATATTAATGTTTCGTGGATGGATGGGATATCAATGTTTCTTGGATGCATGGGATATCAATGTTTCTTGGATAGAGGGGATATTAATGTTCCTTGGATTGATGCTATATCAACGTTTCTTGGATGGATGTGATATCAAAGTTTCTTGGGTGGATGTGATATTAATATTTCTTGGATGGATGGGATATCAATGTTTCTTGGATGGATGAGATATCAGAGTTTCTTGGATGGATGAGATATCAATGTTTCTTGGATGGATCTGATATCAATGTTTCGTGGATGGATGGGATATCCGTTTTTTGGATGGATGGGATATCAATGTTTCTTGGATGGATGGGATATCAATGTTTCTTGGATGGATGGGATATCAATGTTTCTTGGATGGAAGGGATATCAATGTTTCTTGGATGGATGGGATATCAATGTCTCTTGGATGGATGGGATATCATTGTTTCTTTGATGGATCTAATATCAATGATTCTTGGACGGATGGGATATCAATGTTTCTTGGACGGATGGGATATCAATGTTCCTTCGATGTATGGGATAGCAATGTTTATTGGATGGATGTGATATCAATGTTTCTTGGATGGATGAGATATCAAAGTTTCTTGGGTGGATGAGATATCAATGTTTCTTGGATGGATCTGATATCAATGTTTCTTGGATGGATTGGATATCAAAGTTTCTTGGATGGATGTGATATCAATGTTTCTTGGATGGATGCGATATCAAACTTTCTTGGATGGATGTGATATCAATGTTTCTCGGATGGATGTGATATCAATGTTTCTTGGATGGATGGGATATCAATGTTCCTTGGATTGATGGGATATCAATGTTTCTTGGATGGATGTGATATCAATGTTTCCTGGACGGATGGGATATCAATGTTACTTGGATGGATGGGATATCAAGGTTTCTTGGATGGATGGGATATCAATGTTTCTTGAATGGATGCGATATCAAACTTTCTTGGATTGATGGGATATCAATATTTCTGGGTGGATGTGATATCAATGTTTCTTGGATGGATGGGATATCAATGTTCCTTGGATTGATGCGATATCAAAGTTTCTTGGATGGATGGGATATCAAAGTTTCTTGGGTGGATGTGATATCAATGTTTCTTGGATGGATGAGATATCAATGTTTCTTGGATGGATGTGATATCAATGTGTCGTGGATGGATGGGATATCAATGTTTCTTGGATGCATGGGATATCAATGTTTCTTGGATAGAGGGGATATTAATGTTCCTTGGATTGATGCGATATCAAAGTTTCTTGGATGGATGGGATATCAAAGTTTCTTGGGTGGATGTGATATTAATGTTTCTTGGATGGATGGGATATCAATGTGTCTTGGATGGATGGGATATCAATGTTTCTTGGATGGATGGGATATCAATGTTCCTTGGATGGATGGGATAACAATGTTTCTTGGATGGATGTGATATCAATGTGTCTTGGATGGATGGGATATCAATGTTTCTTGGATGGATGGGATATCAATGTTTCTTGGACGGATGGGATATCAATGTTTCTTGGATGGATGGGGTATCAATGTTTCTTGGATGGATGGGATATCAATGTTTCTTGGATGGATGGAATATCAATAATTCTGGGATGGATGTGATATCAATGTTTCTTGGATGGATGGGATATCAATGTTTCTTGGGATGGATGCGATATCAAATTTTCTATGATGCATGGGATATCAGTGTTTCTTGGATGGATGGGATATCAGTGTTTCTTGGATGGATGGGATAACAATGTTTCTTGGATGGATGGGATATCAATGTTTCTTGAATGCACGGGATATCAATGTTCCTTGGATGGATGGGATAACAATGTTTCTTGGATGGATGTGATATCAATGTTTCTTGGATGGATGGGATATCAATGTTTCTTGGATGGATGCAATATCAATGTGTCTTGGATGGATGGGATATCAATGTTTCTTGGATGGATGGGATATCGATGTTTCTTGGATGGATCTGATATCAATGTTTCGTGGATGGATGGTATATCCTTTTTTTGGATGGATGGGATATCAATGTTTCTTGGATGGATGGGATATCAATGTTTCTTGGATGGATGGGATATCAATGTTTCTTGGATGGAAGGGATATCAATGTTTCTTGGATGGATGGGATATCAATGTCTCTTGGATGGATGGGATATCAATGTTTCTTTGATGGATCTGATATCAATGATTCTCGGACGGATGGGATATCGATGTTTCTTGGACGGATGGGATATCAATGTTCCTTCGATGTATGGGATAGCAATGTTTATTGGATGTATGTGATATCAATGTTTCTTGGATGGATGAGATATCAAAGTTTCTTGGATGGATGAGATATCAATGTTTCTTGGATGGATCTGATATCAATATTTCTTGGATGGATTGGATATCAAATTTTCTTGGATGGATGTGATATCAATGTTTCTTGGATGGATGCGATATCAAACTTTCTTGGATGGATGTGATATCAATGTTTCTCGGATGGATGTGATATCAATGTTTCTTGGATGGATGGGATATCAATGTTCCTTGGATTGATGGGATATCAATGTTTCTTGGATGGATGTGATATCAATGTTTCTTGGATGGATGGGATATCAATGTTCCTTGGATGGATGGGATATCAATGTTTCTTGGATGGATGGGATATAAATGTTTCTTGGATGGATGGGATATCAAGGTTTCTCGGATGGATGTGATATCAATGTTTCTTGCATGCATGGGATATCAATGTTTCTTGGATGGATGTGATATCAAAGTTTCTTGGGTGGATGTGATATTAATGTTTCGTGGATGGATGGGATATTAATGTTTCTTGGATGGATGGGATATCAATGTTTCTTGGATGGGTGTGATATCAATGTGTCGTGGATGGATGGGATATCAATGTTTCTTGGATGCATGGGATATCAATGTTTCTTGGATAGAGGGGATATTAATGTTCCTTGGATTGATGCGATATCAAAGTTTCTTGGATGGATGGGATATCAAAGTTTCTTGGGTGGATGTGATATTAATGTTTCTTGGATGGATGGGATATCAATGTTTCTTGGATGGATGAGATATGAAAGTTTCTTGGATGGATGAGATATCAATGTTTCTTGGATGGATCTGATATCAATGTTTCTTGAATGGAGGGGATATCAAAGTTTCTTGGATGGATGGGATATCAATGTTTCTTGGATGGATGGGATATCGATGTTTCTTGGATGGATCTGATATCAATGTTTCGTGGATGGATGGGATATCCGTTTTTTGGATGGATGGGATATCAATGTTTCTTGGATGGATGGGATATCAATGTTTTTTGTATGGATGAGATATCAATGTTTCTTGGCTGGAAGGGATATCAATGTTTCTTGGATGGATGGGATATCAATGTGTCTTGGATGGATGGGATATCAATGTTTCTTTGATGGATCTGATATCAATGATTCTTGGACGGATGGGATATCAATGTTTCTTGGACGGATGGGATATCAATGTTCCTTCGATGTATGGGATAGCAATGTTTATTGGATGGATGTGATATCAATGTTTCTTGGATGGATGAGATATCAAAGTTTCTTGGATGGATGAGATATCAATGTTTCTTGGATGGATCTGATATCAATGTTTCTTGGATGGATTGGATATCAAAGTTTCTTGGATGGATGTGATATCAATGTTTCTTGGATGAATGCGATATCAATCTTTCTTGGATGGATGTGATATCAATGTTTCTCGGATGGATGTGATATCAATGTTTCTTGGATGGATGGGATATCAATGTTCCTTGGATTGATGGGATATCAATGTTTCTTGGATGGATGTGATATCAATGTTTCTTGGATGGATGGGATATCAATGTTCCTTGGATGGATGGGATATCAATGTTTCTTGGATGGATGGGATATAAATGTTTCTTGGATGGATGGAATATCAAGGTTTCTCGGATGGATGTGATATCAATGTTTCTTGCATGCATGGGATATCAATGTTTCTTGGATGGATGTGATATCAAAGTTTCTTGGGTGGATGTGATATTAATGTTTCGTGGATGGATGGGATATCAATGTTTCTTGGATGGATGGGATATCAATGTTTCTTGGATGGGTGTGATATCAATGTGTCGTGGATGGATGGGATATCAATGTTTCTTGGATGCATGGGATATCAATGTTTCTTGGATAGAGGGGATATTAATGTTCCTTGGATTGATGCGATATCAGAGTTTCTGGGATGGATGGGATATGAAAGTTTCTTGGGTGGATGTGATATTAATGTTTCTTGGATGGATGAGATATGAAAGTTTCTTGGATGGATGAGATATCAATGTTTCTTGGATGGATCTGATATCAATGTTTCTTGAATGGATGGGATATCAAAGTTTCTTGGATGGATGGGATATCAATGTTTCTTGGATGGATGCGATATCAAACTTTCTCGGATGGATGTGATATTAATGTTTCGTGGATGGATGGGATATCAATGTTTCTTGGATAGATGGGATATCAATGTTTCTTGGATGGATGGGATATCAATGTTTCTTGGATGGATGAGATATCAAAGTTTCTTGGATGGATGAGATATCAAAGTTTCTTGGATGGATGGGATATCAATGTTTCTTTGATGGATCTGATATCAATGTTTCTTGGATGGATGGGATGTCAATGTTTCTTGGATGGATGGGATATATATGTGTCTTGATGGATGTGATATCACTGTTTCTTGAACGGATGGGATATCAATGTTTCTTGGATGGATGGGATGTCAATGTTTATTGGATGGATGGGATATCACTGTTTCTTGGATGGATGGGATATCAATGTTTCTCGGATGGATGTGATATCAATGTTTCTTGGATGGATGGGATATCAATGTTTCTTGGATGCATGGGATATCAATGTTTCTTGGATAGAGGGGATATTAATGTTCCTTGGATTGATGCTATATCAACGTTTCTTGGATGGATGGGATATCAAAGTTTCTTGGGTGGATGTGATATTAATATTTCTTGGATGGATGGGATATCAATGTTTCTTGGATGGATGAGATATCAGAGTTTCTTGGATGGATGAGATATCAATGTTTCTTGGATGGATCTGATATCAATGTTTCGTGGATGGATGGGATATCCGTTTTTTGGATGGATGGGATATCAATGTTTCTTGGATGGATGGGATATCAATGTTTCTTGGATGGATGGGATATCAATGTTTCTTGGATGGAAGGGATATCAATGTTTCTTGGATGGATGGGATATCAATGTCTCTTGGATGGATGGGATATCATTGTTTCTTTGATGGATCTAATATCAATGATTCTTGGACGGATGGGATATCAATGTTTCTTGGACGGATGGGATATCAATGTTCCTTCGATGTATGGGATAGCAATGTTTATTGGATGGATGTGATATCAATGTTTCTTGGATGGATGAGATATCAAAGTTTCTTGGGTGGATGAGATATCAATGTTTCTTGGATGGATCTGATATCAATGTTTCTTGGATGGATTGGATATCAAAGTTTCTTGGATGGATGTGATATCAATGTTTCTTGGATGGATGCGATATCAAACTTTCTTGGATGGATGTGATATCAATGTTTCTCGGATGGATGTGATATCAATGTTTCTTGGATGGATGGGATATCAATGTTCCTTGGATTGATGGGATATCAATGTTTCTTGGATGGATGTGATATCAATGTTTCCTGGACGGATGGGATATCAATGTTACTTGGATGGATGGGATATCAAGGTTTCTTGGATGGATGGGATATCAATGTTTCTTGAATGGATGCGATATCAAACTTTCTTGGATTGATGGGATATCAATATTTCTGGGTGGATGTGATATTAATGTTTCTTGGATGGATGGGATATCAATGTTCCTTGGATTGATGCGATATCAAAGTTTCTTGGATGGATGGGATATCAAAGTTTCTTGGGTGGATGTGATATCAATGTTTCTTGGATGGATGAGATATCAATGTTTCTTGGATGGATGTGATATCAATGTGTCGTGGATGGATGGGATATCAATGTTTCTTGGATGCATGGGATATCAATGTTTCTTGGATAGAGGGGATATTAATGTTCCTTGGATTGATGCGATATCAAAGTTTCTTGGATGGATGGGATATCAAAGTTTCTTGGGTGGATGTGATATTAATGTTTCTTGGATGGATGGGATATCAATGTGTCTTGGATGGATGGGATATCAATGTTTCTTGGATGGATGGGATATCAATGTTCCTTGGATGGATGGGATAACAATGTTTCTTGGATGGATGTGATATCAATGTGTCTTGGATGGATGGGATATCAATGTTTCTTGGATGGATGGGATATCAATGTTTCTTGGACGGATGGGATATCAATGTTTCTTGGATGGATGGGGTATCAATGTTTCTTGGATGGATGGGATATCAATGTTTCTTGGATGGATGGAATATCAATAATTCTGGGATGGATGTGATATCAATGTTTCTTGGATGGATGGGATATCAATGTTTCTTGGGATGGATGCGATATCAAATTTTCTATGATGCATGGGATATCAGTGTTTCTTGGATGGATGGGATATCAGTGTTTCTTGGATGGATGGGATAACAATGTTTCTTGGATGGATGGGATATCAATGTTTCTTGAATGCACGGGATATCAATGTTCCTTGGATGGATGGGATAACAATGTTTCTTGGATGGATGTGATATCAATGTTTCTTGGATGGATGGGATATCAATGTTTCTTGGATGGATGCAATATCAATGTGTCTTGGATGGATGGGATATCAATGTTTCTTGGATGGATGGGATATCGATGTTTCTTGGATGGATCTGATATCAATGTTTCGTGGATGGATGGTATATCCTTTTTTTGGATGGATGGGATATCAATGTTTCTTGGATGGATGGGATATCAATGTTTCTTGGATGGATGGGATATCAATGTTTCTTGGATGGAAGGGATATCAATGTTTCTTGGATGGATGGGATATCAATGTCTCTTGGATGGATGGGATATCAATGTTTCTTTGATGGATCTGATATCAATGATTCTCGGACGGATGGGATATCGATGTTTCTTGGACGGATGGGATATCAATGTTCCTTCGATGTATGGGATAGCAATGTTTATTGGATGTATGTGATATCAATGTTTCTTGGATGGATGAGATATCAAAGTTTCTTGGATGGATGAGATATCAATGTTTCTTGGATGGATCTGATATCAATGTTTCTTGGATGGATTGGATATCAAATTTTCTTGGATGGATGTGATATCAATGTTTCTTGGATGGATGCGATATCAAACTTTCTTGGATGGATGTGATATCAATGTTTCTCGGATGGATGTGATATCAATGTTTCTTGGATGGATGGGATATCAATGTTCCTTGGATTGATGGGATATCAATGTTTCTTGGATGGATGTGATATCAATGTTTCTTATTGTATGGATGGGATATCAATGTTCCTTGGATGGATGGGATATCAATGTTTCTTGGATGGATGGGATATAAATGTTTCTTGGATGGATGGGATATCAAGGTTTCTCGGATGGATGTGATATCAATGTTTCTTGCATGCATGGGATATCAATGTTTCTTGGATGGATGTGATATCAAAGTTTCTTGGGTGGATGTGATATTAATGTTTCGTGGATGGATGGGATATTAATGTTTCTTGGATGGATGGGATATCAATGTTTCTTGGATGGGTGTGATATCAATGTGTCGTGGATGGATGGGATATCAATGTTTCTTGGATGCATGGGATATCAATGTTTCTTGGATAGAGGGGATATTAATGTTCCTTGGATTGATGCGATATCAAAGTTTCTTGGATGGATGGGATATCAAAGTTTCTTGGGTGGATGTGATATTAATGTTTCTTGGATGGATGGGATATCAATGTTTCTTGGATGGATGAGATATGAAAGTTTCTTGGATGGATGAGATATCAATGTTTCTTGGATGGATCTGATATCAATGTTTCTTGAATGGAGGGGATATCAAAGTTTCTTGGATGGATGGGATATCAATGTTTCTTGTATGGATGGGATATCGATGTTTCTTGGATGGATCTGATATCAATGTTTCGTGGATGGATGGGATATCCGTTTTTTGGATGGATGGGATATCAATGTTTCTTGGATGGATGGGATATCAATGTTTTTTGTATGGATGAGATATCAATGTTTCTTGGCTGGAAGGGATATCAATGTTTCTTGGATGGATGGGATATCAATGTGTCTTGGATGGATGGGATATCAATGTTTCTTTGATGGATCTGATATCAATGATTCTTGGACGGATGGGATATCAATGTTTCTTGGACGGATGGGATATCAATGTTCCTTCGATGTATGGGATAGCAATGTTTATTGGATGGATGTGATATCAATGTTTCTTGGATGGATGAGATATCAAAGTTTCTTGGATGGATGAGATATCAATGTTTCTTGGATGGATCTGATATCAATGTTTCTTGGATGGATTGGATATCAAAGTTTCTTGGATGGATGTGATATCAATGTTTCTTGGATGAATGCGATATCAATCTTTCTTGGATGGATGTGATATCAATGTTTCTCGGATGGATGTGATATCAATGTTTCTTGGATGGATGGGATATCAATGTTCCTTGGATTGATGGGATATCAATGTTTCTTGGATGGATGTGATATCAATGTTTCTTGGATGGATGGGATATCAATGTTCCTTGGATGGATGGGATATCAATGTTTCTTGGATGGATGGGATATAAATGTTTCTTGGATGGATGGAATATCAAGGTTTCTCGGATGGATGTGATATCAATGTTTCTTGCATGCATGGGATATCAATGTTTCTTGGATGGATGTGATATCAAAGTTTCTTGGGTGGATGTGATATTAATGTTTCGTGGATGGATGGGATATCAATGTTTCTTGGATGGATGGGATATCAATGTTTCTTGGATGGGTGTGATATCAATGTGTCGTGGATGGATGGGATATCAATGTTTCTTGGATGCATGGGATATCAATGTTTCTTGGATAGAGGGGATATTAATGTTCCTTGGATTGATGCGATATCAAAGTTTCTGGGATGGATGGGATATGAAAGTTTCTTGGGTGGATGTGATATTAATGTTTCTTGGATGGATGAGATATGAAAGTTTCTTGGATGGATGAGATATCAATGTTTCTTGGATGGATCTGATATCAATGTTTCTTGAATGGATGGGATATCAAAGTTTCTTGGATGGATGGGATATCAATGTTTCTTGGATGGATGCGATATCAAACTTTCTCGGATGGATGTGATATTAATGTTTCGTGGATGGATGGGATATCAATGTTTCTTGGATAGATGGGATATCAATGTTTCTTGGATGGATGGGATATCAATGTTTCTTGGATGGATGAGATATCAAAGTTTCTTGGATGGATGAGATATCAAAGTTTCTTGGATGGATGGGATATCAATGTTTCTTTGATGGATCTGATATCAATGTTTCTTGGATGGATGGGATGTCAATGTTTCTTGGATGGATGGGATATATATGTGTCTTGATGGATGTGATATCACTGTTTCTTGAAAGGATGGGATATCAATGTTTCTTGGATGGATGGGATGTCAATGTTTATTGGATGGATGGGATATCACTGTTTCTTGGATAGATGGGATATCAATGTTTCTCGGATGGATGTGATATCAATGTTTCTTGGATGGATGGGATATCAATGTTTCTTGGATGGATGGGATATAAATGTATCTTGGATGGATGTGATATCAATGTTTCTTGGACGGATGGGATATCAATGTTTCTTGGATGGATGGGATGTCAATGTTTATTGGATGGATGGGATATCACTGTTTCTTGGATGGATGCGATATCAATGTTTCTTGGATGGATGGGATATCAATGTTTCTTGGATGGATGGGATATCAATGTGTCTTGGATGGATGTGATATCAATGTTTCTTGGATGGATCTGATATCAATGTTTCTTGAATGGATGGGATATCAAAGTTTCTTGGATGGATGGGATATCAATGTTTCTTGGATGGATGCGATATCAAACTTTCTCGGATGGATGTGATATCAATGTTTCTTGGATGGATGGCATATCAATGTTTCTTGGATAGATGGGATATCAATGTTTCTTGGATGGATGGGATATCAATGTTTCTTGGATGGATGAGATATCAAAGTTTCTTGGATGGATGAGATATCAAAGTTTCTTGGATGGATGGGATATCAATGTTTCTTTGATGGATCTGATATCAATGTTTCTTGGATGGATGGGATGTCAATGTTTCTTGGATGGATGGGATATATATGTGTCTTGGTGGATGTGATATCAATGTTTCTTGGACGGATGGGCTATCAATGTTTCTTGGATGGATGGGATGTCAATGTTTATTGGATGGATGGGATATCACTGTTTCTTGGACGGATGGGATATCAATGTTTCTCGGATGGATGTGATATCAATGTTTCTGGGATGGATGGGATATCAATGTTTCTTGGATAGATGGGATATAAATGTGTCTTGGATGGATGTGATATCAATGTTTCTTGGACGGATGGGATATCAATGTTGCATGGATGGATGGGATATCAATGTTTCTTGGATGGATGGGATATCAATGTGTCTTGGATGGATGTGATATCAATGTTCCTTGCATGGATGGGATATCAATGTTTCTTGGATGGATGTGATATCAATGTTTCTTGGACGGATGGGATATCAATGTTCCTTGGATGGATGGGATATCAATGTTACTTGGATGGATGGGATATCAATGTTTCTTGGATGGATCTGATATGAATGTGTCTTGGATGGATGGGATATCAATGTTTATTGGATGGATGCGATATCAAACTTTCTCGGATGGATGTGATATCAATGTTTCTTGGATGGATGGGATATCAATGTTCCTTGGATTGATGGGATATGAATGTTTCTTGGATGGATGGGATATGAATGTTTCATGGACGGATGGGATATCAATGTTCCTTGGTTGGATGGGATATCAATGTTTCTTGGATAGATGGGATATCAATGTTTCTTGGATGGATGGGATATCAATGTTTCTTGGATGGATGAGATATCAAAGTTTCTTGGATGGATGAGATATCAAAGTTTCTTGGATGGATGAGATATCAATGTTTCTTGGATGGATGGGATATCAATGTTTCTTGGATGGATGGGATATCAATGTTTCTTGGATGGATCTGATAACAATGTGTCTTGGATGGATGGGATATCAATGTTTCTTGGATGGATGGGATATCAATGTTTCTTGGATGGATGAGATATCAATGTTTCTTGGATTGATGGGATATCAATGTTTCTTGGACGGATGGGATATCAATGTTCCTTGGATGGATGGGATATCAATGTTACTTGGATGGATGGGATATCAATGTTTCTTGGATGGATCTGATATCAATGTGTCTTGGATGGATGGGATATCAATGTTTATTGGATGGATGCGATATCAAACTTTCTCGGATGGATGTGATATCAATGTTTCTTGGATGGATGGGATATCAATGTTCCTTGGATTGATGGGATATGAATGTTTCTTGGATGGAAGGGATATCAATGTTTCATGGACGGATGGGATATCAATGTTCCTTGGTTGGATGGGATATCAATGTTTCTTGGATAGATGGGATATCAATGTTTCTTGGATGGATGGGATATCAATGTTTCTTGGATGGATGAGATATCAAAGTTTCTTGGATGGATGAGATATCAAAGTTTCTTGGATGGATGAGATATCAATGTTTCTTGGATGGATGGGATATCAATGTTTCTTGGATGGATGGGATATCAATGTTTCTTGGATGGATCTGATAACAATGTGTCTTGGATGGATGGGATATCAATGTTTCTTGGATGGATGGGATATCAATGTTTCTTGGATGGATGAGATATCAATGTTTCTTGGATTGATGGGATATCAATGTTTCTTGGATGGATGGGATATCAATGTTTCTTGGATGGATCTGATATCAATGTGTCTTGGATGGATGGGATATCAATGTTTCTTGGATGGATGGGATATCAATGTTTCTTGGATGGATGGGATATCAATGTTTCTTGGATGGATGGGGTATTAATGTTTCTTGGATGGATGCAATATCAATGTGCCTTGGACGGATGTGATATCAATGTTTCTTGGATGGATGTGATATCAATGTTTCCTGGACGGATGGGATATCAATGTTACTTGGATGGATGGGATATCAAGGTTTCTTGGATGGATGGGATATCACTGTTTCTTGAATGGATGCGATATCAAACTTTCTTGGATGGATGGGATATCAATGTTTCTCGGATGCATGGGATATCAATGTTTCTTGTATAGAGGGGATATTAATGTTCCTTGGATTGATGCGATATCAAAGTTTCTTGGATGGATGGGATATTAATGTTTCTTGGATGGATGGGATATCAATGTTTCTTGGATGGATGGGATATCAATGTTTCTTGGATGGATCTGATAACAATGTGTCTTGGATGGATGGGATATCAATGTTTCTTGGATGGATGGGATATCAATGTTTCTTGGATGGATGAGATATCAATGTTTCTTGGATTGATGGGATATCAATGTTTCTTGGATGGATGGGATATCAATGTTCCTTGGATGGATGGGATAACAATGTTTCTTGGATGGATGTGATATCAATGTGTCTTGGATGGATGGGATATCAATGTTTCTGGGATGGATGGGATATCAATGTTTCTTGGACGGATGGGATATCAATGTTTCTTGGATGGATGGGATATCAATGTTTCTTGGATGGATGGAATATCACTAATTCTGGGATGGATGTGATATCAATGTTTCTTGGATGGATGGGATATCAATGTTTCTTGGGATGGATGCGATATCAAATTTTCTAGGATGCATGGGATATCAGTGTTTCTTGGTTGGATGGGATATCAGTGTTTCTTGGATGGATGGGATAACAATGTTTCTTGGATGGATGGGATATCAATGTTTCTTGAATGCACGGGATATCAATGTTCCTTGGATGGATGGGATAACAATGTTTCTTGGATGGATGTGATATCAAAGTTTCTTGGATGGATGGGATATCAATGTTTCTTGGATGGATGCAATATCAATGTGTCTTGGATGGATGGGATATCAGTGTTTCTTGGATGGATGGGATATCGATGTTTCTTGGATGGATCTGATATCAATGTTTCGTTGATGGATGGGATATCCGTTTTTTGGATGGATGGGATATCAATGTTTCTTGGATGGATGGGATATCAATGTTTCTTGGATGGAAGGGATATCAATGTTTCTTGGATGGATGGGATATCAATGTCTCTTGGATGGATGGGATATCAATGTTTCTTTGATGGATCTGATATCAATGATTCTTGGACGGATGGGATATCAATGTTTCTTGGACGGATGGGATATCAATGTTCCTTCGATGTATGGGATAGCAATGTTTATTGGATGGATGTGATATCAATGTTTCTTGGATGGATGAGATATCAAAGTTTCTTGGATGGATGAGATATCAATGTTTCTTGGATGGATCTGATATCAATGTTTCTTGGATGGATTGGATATCAAAGTTTCTTGGATGGATGTGATATCAATGTTTCTTGGATGGATGCGATATCAAACTTTCTTGGATGGATGTGATATCAATGTTTCTCGGATGGATGTGATATCAATGTTTCTTGGATGGATGGGATATCAATGTTCCTTGGATTGATGGGATATCAATGTTTCTTGGATGGATGTGATATCAATGTTTCTTGGATGGATGGGATATCAATGTTCCTTGGACGGATGGGATTTCAATGTTTCTTGGATGGATTGGATATAAATGTTTCTTGGATGGATGGGATATCAAGGTTTCTCGGATGGATGTGATATCAATGTTTCTTGCATGCATGGGATATTAATGTTTCTTGGATGGATGTGATATCAAAGTTTCTTGGGTGGATGTGATATTAATGTTTCGTGAATGGATGGGATATCAATGTTTCTTGGAAGGATGGGATATCAATGTTTCTTGGATGGGTGTGATATCAATGTGTCGTGGATGGATGGGATATCAATGTTTCTTGGATGCATGGGATATCAATGTTTCTTGGATAGAGGGGATATTAATGTTCCTTGGATTGATGCGATATCAAAGTTTCTTGGATGGATGGGATATCAAAGTTTCTTGGGTGGATGTGATATTAATGTTTCTTGGATGGATGGGATATCAATGTTTCTTGGATGGATGAGATATGAAAGTTTCTTGGATGGATGAGATATCAATGTTTCATGGATGGATCTGATATTAATGTTTCTTGAATGGATGGGATATCAAAGTTTCTTGGATGGATGGGATATCAATGTTTCTTGGATGGATGCGATATCAAACTTTCTGGGATGGATGTGATATCAATGTTTCTTGGAAGGATGGGATATCAATGTTCCTTGGATTGATGGGATATCAATGTTTCTTGGATGGATGTGATATCAGTGTTTCTTGGATGGATGGGATATCAATGTTCCTTGGATGGATGCGATATCAATGTTTCTTGGATGGATGGGATAGAAATGTTTCTCGGATGGATGTGATATCAATGTTTCTTGGATGGATGGGATATCAATGTTCCTTGGATTGATGGGATATCAATGTTTCTTGGATGGATGGGATATCAATGTTCCTTGGATTGATGGGATATCAATGTTTCTTGGATAGATGCGATATCAATGTTTCTTGGATGGATGGGATATCAATGTTTGTTGGATGGATGAGATATCAAAGTTTCTTGGATGGATGAGATATCAAAGTTTCTTGGATGGATGGGATGTCAATGTTTCTTGGATGGATGGGATATATATGTGTCTTGATGGATGTGATATCACTGTTTCTTGGACGGATGGGATATCAATGTTTATTGGATGGGTGGGATATCACTGTTTCTTGGACGGATGGGATATCAATGTTTCTCGGATGGATGTGATATCAATGTTTCTTGGATGGATGGGATATCAATGTTTCTTGGATGGATGGGATATAAATGTATCTTGGATGGATGTGATATCAATGTTTCTTGGACGGATGGGATATCAATGTTTCTTGGATTGATGGGATGTCAATGTTTATTGGATGGATGGGATATCACTGTTTCTTGGATGGATGCGATATCAATGTTTCTTGGATGGATGGGATATCAATGTTTCTTGGATGGATGGGATATCAATGTGTCTTGGATGGATGTGATATCAATGTTTCTTGGATGGATCTGATATCAATGTTTCTTGAATGGATGGGATATCAAAGTTTCTTGGATGGATGGGATATCAATGTTTCTTGGATGGATGGGATATCAATGTTCCTTGGATTGATGGGATATCAATGTTTCTTGGATGGATGTGATATCAATGTGTCTTGGATGGATGTGATATCAATGTTCCTTGGATGGATGGGATATCAATGTTTCTTGGATGGATGTGATATCAATGTTTCTTGGACGGATGGGATATCAATGTTCCTTGGATGGATGGGATATCAATGTTACTTGGATGGATGGGATATCAAACTTTCTCGGATGGATCTGATATCAATGTGTCTTGGATGGATGGGATATCAATGTTTCTTTGATGGATCTGATATCAATGTTTCTTGGATGGATGGGATATCAATGTGTCTTGGATGGATGTGATATCAATGTTCCTTGCATGGATGGGATATCAATGTTTCTTGGATGGATGTGATATCAATGTTTCTTGGACGGATGGGATATCAATGTTCCTTGGATGGATGGGATATCAATGTTACTTGGATGGATGGGATATCAATGTTTCTTGGATGGATCTGATATCAATGTGTCTTGGATGGATGGGATATCAATGTTTATTGGATGGATGCGATATCAAACTTTCTCGGATGGATGTGATATCAATGTTTCTTGGATGGATGGGATATCAATGTTCCTTGGATTGATGGGATATGAATGTTTCTTGGATGGATGGGATATGAATGTTTCATGGACGGATGGGATATCAATGTTCCTTGGTTGGATGGGATATCAATGTTTCTTGGATAGATGGGATATCAATGTTTCTTGGATGGATGGGATATCAATGTTTCTTGGATGGATGAGATATCAAAGTTACTTGGATGGATGAGATATCAAAGTTTCTTGGATGGATGAGATATCAATGTTTCTTGGATGGATGGGATATCAATGTTTCTTGGATGGATGGGATATCAATGTTTCTTGGATGGATCTGATAACAATGTGTCTTGGATGGATGGGATATCAATGTTTCTTGGATGGATGGGATATCAATGTTTCTTGGATGGATGAGATATCAATGTTTCTTGGATTGATGGGATATCAATGTTTCTGGGATGGATGGGATATCAATGTTCCTTGGATGGATGGGATATCAATGTTACTTGGATGGATGGGATATCAATGTTTCTTGGATGGATCTGATATCAATGTGTCTTGGATGGATGGGATATCAATGTTTGTTGGATGGATGCGATATCAAACTTTCTCGGATGGATGTGATATCAATGTTTCTTGGATGGATGGGATATCAATGTTCCTTGGATTGAAGGGATATGAATGTTTCTTGGATGGAAGGGATATCAATGTTTCATGGACGGATGGGATATCAATGTTCCTTGGTTGGATGGGATATCAATTTTTCTTGGATAGATGGGATATCAATGTTTCTTGGATGGATGGGATATCAATGTTTCTTGGATGGATGAGATATCAAAGTTTCTTGGATGGATGAGATATCAAAGTTTCTTGGATGGATGAGATATCAATGTTTCTTGGATGGATGGGATATCAATGTTTCTTGGATGGATGGGATATCAATGTTTCTTGGATGGATCTGATAACAATGTGTCTTGGATGGATGGGATATCAATGTTTCTTGGATGGATGGGATATCAATGTTTCTTGGATGGATGAGATATCAATGTTTCTTGGATTGATGGGATATCAATGTTTCTTGGATGGATGGGATATCAATGTTTCTTGGATGGATCTGATATCAATGTGTCTTGGATGGATGGGATATCAATGTTTCTTGGATGGATGGGATATCAATGTTTCTTGGATGGATGGGATATCAATGTTTCTTGGATGGATGGGGTATTAATGTTTCTTGGATGGATGCAATATCAAACTTTCTCGGATGGATGTGATATCAATGTTTCTTGGATGGATGGGATATCAATGTTCCTTGGATTGATGGGATATGAATGTTTCTTGGATGGATGGGATATGAATGTTTCATGGACGGATGGGATATCAATGTTCCTTGGTTGGATGGGATATCAATGTTTCTTGGATAGATGGGATATCAATGTTTCTTGGATGGATGGGATATCAATGTTTCTTGGATGGATGAGATATCAAAGTTTCTTGGATGGATGAGATATCAAAGTTTCTTGGATGGATGAGATATCAATGTTTCTTGGATGGATGGGATATCAATGTTTCTTGGATGGATGGGATATCAATGTTTCTTGGATGGATCTGATAACAATGTGTCTTGGATGGATGGGATATCAATGTTCCTTGGATGGATGGGATATCAATGTTTCTTGGATGGATGGGATATCAATGTTTCTTGGATGGATGAGATATCAATGTTTCTTGGATTGATGGGATATCAATGTTTCTTGGACGGATGGGATATCAATGTTCCTTGGATGGATGGGATATCAATGTTACTTGGTTGGATGGGATATCAATGTTTCTTGGATGGATCTGATATCAATGTGTCTTGGATGGATGGGATATCAATGTTTGTTGGATGGATGCGATATCAAACTTTCTCGGATGGATGTGATATCAATGTTTCTTGGATGGATGGGATATCAATGTTCCTTGGATTGATGGGATATGAATGTTTCTTGGATGGAAGGGATATCAATGTTTCATGGACGGATGGGATATCAATGTTCCTTGGTTGGATGGGATATCAATGTTTCTTGGATAGATGGGATATCAATGTTTCTTGGATGGATGGGATATCAATGTTTCTTGGATGGATGAGATATCAAAGTTTCTTGGATGGATGAGATATCAAAGTTTCTTGGATGGATGAGATATCAATGTTTCTTGGATGGATGGGATATCAATGTTTCTTGGATGGATGGGATATCAATGTTTCTTGGATGGATGGGATATCAATGTTTCTTGGATGGATGAGATATCAATGTTTCTTGGATGGATCTGATAACAATGTGTCTTGGATGGATGGGATATCAATGTTTCTTGGATGGATGGGATATCAATGTTTCTTGGATGGATGAGATATCAATGTTTCTTGGATTGATGGGATATCAATGTTTCTTGGATGGATGGGATATCAATGTTCCTTGGATGGATCTGATATCAATGTGTCTTGGATGGATGGGATATCACTGTTTCTTGGATGGATGGGATATCAATGTTTCTTGGATGGATGGGATATCAATGTTTCTTGGATGGATGGGGTATTAATGTTTCTTGGATGGATGCAATATCAAACTTTCTCGGATGGATGTGATATCAATGTTTCTTGGATGGATGGGATATCAATGTTCCTTGGATTGATGGGATATGAATGTTTCTTGGATGGATGGGATATGAATGTTTCATGGACGGATGGGATATCAATGTTCCTTGGTTGGATGGGATATCAATGTTTCTTGGATAGATGGGATATCAATGTTTCTTGGATGGATGGGATATCAATGTTTCTTGGATGGATGAGATATCAAAGTTTCTTGGATGGATGAGATATCAAAGTTTCTTGGATGGATGAGATATCAATATTTCTTGGATGGATGGGATATCAATGTTTCTTGGATGGATGGGATATCAATGTTTCTTGGATGGATCTGATAACAATGTGTCTTGGATGGATGGGATATCAATGTTTCTTGGATGGATGGGATAGCAATGTTTCTTGGATGGATGAGATATCAATGTTTCTTGGATTGATGGGATATCAATGTTTCTTGGACGGATGGGATATCAATGTTCCTTGGATGGATGGGATATCAATGTTACTTGGTTGGATGGGATATCAATGTTTCTTGGATGGATCTGATATCAATGTGTCTTGGATGGATGGGATATCAATGTTTATTGGATGGATGCGATATCAAACTTTCTCGGATGGATGTGATATCAATGTTTCTTGGATGGATGGGATATCAATGTTCCTTGGATTGATGGGATATGAATGTTTCTTGGATGGAAGGGATATCAATGTTTCATGGACGGATGGGATATCAATGTTCCTTGGTTGGATGGGATATCAATGTTTCTTGGATAGATGGGATATCAATGTTTCTTGGATGGATGGGATATCAATGTTTCTTGGATGGATGAGATATCAAAGTTTCTTGGATGGATGAGATATCAAAGTTTCTTGGATGGATGAGATATCAATGTTTCTTGGATGGATGGGATATCAATTTTTCTTGGATGGATGGGATATCAATGTTTCTTGGATGGATCTGATAACAATGTGTCTTGGATGGATGGGATATCAATGTTTCTTGGATGGATGGGATATCAATGTTTCTTGGATGGATGAGATATCAATGTTTCTTGGATTGATGGGATATCAATGTTTCTTGGATGGATGGGATATCAATGTTTCTTGGATGGATCTGATATCAATGTGTCTTGGATGGATGGGATATCAATGTTTCTTGGATGGATGGGATATCAATGTTTCTTGGATGGATGGGATATCAATGTTTCTTGGATGGATGGGGTATTAATGTTTCTTGGATGGATGCAATGTCAATGTGCCTTGGACGGATGTGATATCAATGTTTCTTGGATGGATGTGATATCAATGTTTCCTGGACGGATGGGATATCAATGTTACTTGGATGGATGGGATATCAAGGTTTCTTGGATGGATGGGATATCACTGTTTCTTGAATGGATGCGATATCAAACTTTCTTGGATGGTTGGGATATCAATGTTTCTCGGATGCATGGGATATCAATGTTTCTTGGATAGAGGGGATATTAATGTTCCTTGGATTGATGCGATATCAAAGTTTCTTGGATGGATGGGATATTAATGTTTCTTGGATGGATGGGATATCAATGTGTCTTGGATGGATGGGATATCAATGTTTCTTGGATGGATGGGATATCAATGTTCCTTGGATGGATGGGATAACAATGTTTCTTGGATGGATGTGATATCAATGTGTCTTGGATGGATGGGATATCAATGTTTCCGGGATGGATGGGATATCAATGTTTCTTGGACGGATGGGATATCAATGTTTCTTGGATGGATGGGATATCAATGTTTCTTGGATGGATGGAATATCACTAATTCTGGGATGGATGTGATATCAATGTTTCTTGGATGGATGGGATATCAATGTTTCTTGGGATGGATGCGATATCAAATATTCTAGGATGCATGGGATATCAGTGTTACTTGGATGGATGGGATATCAGTGTTTCTTGGATGGATGGGATAACAATGTTTCTTGGATGGATGGGATATCAATGTTTCTTGAATGCACGGGATATCAATGTTCCTTGGATGGATGGGATAACAATGTTTCTTGGATGGATGTGATATCAATGTTTCTTGGATGGATGGGATATCAATGTTTCTTGGATGGATGCAATATCACTGTGTCTTGGATGGATGGGATATCAATGTTTCTTGGATGGATGGGATATCGATGTTTCTTGGATGGATCTGATATCAATGTTTCGTTGATGGATGGGATATCCGTTTTTTGGATGGATGGGATATCAATGTTTCTTGGATGGATGGGATATCAATGTTTCTTGGATGGAAGGGATATCAATGTTTCTTGGATGGATGGGATATCAATGTCTCTTGGATGGATGGGATATCAATGTTTCTTTGATGGATCTGATATCAATGATTCTTGGACGGATGGGATATCAATGTTTCTTGGACGGATGGGATATCAATGTTCCTTCGATGTATGGGATAGCAATGTTTATTGGATGGATGTGATATCAATGTTTCTTGGATGGATGAGATATCAAAGTTTCTTGGATGGATGAGATATCAATGTTTCTTGGATGGATCTGATATCAATGTTTCTTGGATGGATTGGATATCAAAGTTTCTTGGATGGATGTGATATCAATGTTTCTTGGATGGATGCGATATCAAACTTTCTTGGATGGATGTGATATCAATGTTTCTCGGATGGATGTGATATCAACGTTTCTTGGATGGATGGGATATCAATGTTCCTTGGATTGATGGGATATCAATGTTTCTTGGATGGATGTGATATCAATGTTTCTTGGATGGATGGGATATCAATGTTCCTTGGACGGATGGGATTTCAATGTTTCTTGGATGGATTGGATATAAATGTTTCTTGGATGGATGGGATATCAAGGTTTCTCGGATGGATGTGATATCAATGTTTCTTGCATGCATGGGATATCAATGTTTCTTGGATGGATGTGATATCAAAGTTTCTTGGGTGGATGTGATATTAATGTTTCGTGGATGGATGGGATATCAATATTACTTGGATGGATGGGATATCAATGTTTCTTGGATGGGTGTGATATCAATGTGTCGTGGATGGATGGGATATCAATGTTTCTTGGATGCATGGGATATCAATGTTTCTTGGATAGAGGTGATATTAATGTTCCTTGGATTGATGCGATATCAAAGTTAATTGGATGGATGGGATATCAAAGTTTCTTGGGTGGATGTGATATTAATGTTTCTTGGATGGATGGGATATCAATGTTTCTTGGATGGATGAGATATGAAAGTTTCTTGGATGGATGAGATATCAATGTTTCATGGATGGATCTGATATCAATGTTTCTTGAATGGATGGGATATCAAAGTTTCTTGGATGGATGGGATATCAAATTTCTTGGATGGATGCGATATCAAACTTTCTCGGATGGATGTGATATCAATGTTTCTTGGAAGGATGGGATATCAATGTTCCTTGGATTGATGGGATATCAATGTTTCTTGGATGGATGTGATATCAGTGTTTCTTGGATGGATGGGATATCAATGTTCCTTGGATGGATGCGATATCTATGTTTCTTGGATGGATGGGATAGAAATGTTTCTCGGATGGATGTGATATCAATGTTTCTTGGATGGATGGGATATCAATGTTCCTTGGATTGATGGGATATCAATGTTTATTGGATGGATGGGATATCACTGTTTCTTGGACGGATGGGATATCAATGTTTCTCTGATGGATGTGATATCAATGTTTCTTGGATGAATGGGATATCAATGTTTCTTGGATGGATGGGATATAAATGTATCTTGGATGGATGTGATATCAATGTTTCTTGGACGGATGGGATATCAATGTTTCTTGGATGGATGGGATGTCAATGTTTATTGGATGGATGGGATATCACTGTTTCTTGGATGGATGCGATATCAATGTTTCTTGGATGGATGGGATATCAATGTTTCTTGGATGGATGGGATATCAATGTGTCTTGGATGGATCTGATATCAATGTTTCTTGGATGGATCTGATATCAATGTTTCTTGAATGGATGGGATATCAAAGTTTCTTGGATGGATGGGATATCAATGTTTCTTGGATGGATGGGATATCAATGTTCCTTGGATTGATGGGATATCAATGTTTCTTGGATGGATGTGATATCAATGTGTCTTGGATGGATGTGATATCAGTGTTCCTTGGATGGATGCGATATCAATGTTTCTTGGATGGATGTGATATCAATGTTTCTTGGACGGATGGGATATCAATGTTCCTTGGATGGATGGGATATCAATGTTACTTGGATGGATGGGATATCAATGTTTCTTGGATGGATCTGATATCAATGTGTCTTGGATGGATGGGATATCAATGTTTCTTTGATGGATCTGATATCAATGTTTCTTGGATGGATGGGATGTCAATGTTTCTTGGATGGATGCGATATCAATGTTTCTTGGATGGATGGGATAGAAATGTTTCTCGGATGGATGTGATATCAATGTTTCTTGGATGGATGGGATATCAATGTTCCTTGGATTGATGGGATATCAATGTTTCTTGGATAGATGGGATATCAATGTTTCTTGGATGGATGGGATATCAATGTTTCTTGGATGGGTGAGATATCAAAGTTTCTTGGATGGATGAGATATCAAAGTTTCTTGGATGGATGGGATATCAATGTTTCTTTGATGGATCTGATATCAATGTTTCTTGGATGGATGGGATGTCAATGTTTCTTGGATGGATGGGATATATATGTGTCTTGGTGGATGTGATATCAATGTGTCTTGGACGGATGGGATATCAATGTTTCTTGGATGGATGGGATGTCAATGTTTATTGGATGGATGGGATATCCCTGTTTCTTGGACGGATGGGATATCAATGTTTCTCGGATGGATGTGATATCAATGTTTCTTGGATGGATGGGATATCAATGTTTCTTGGATGGATGGGATATAAATGTGTCTTGGATGGATGTGATATCAATGTTTCTTGGACGGATGGGATATCAATATTTCTTGGATGGATGGGATATCAATGTTTCTTGGATGGATGGGATATCAATGTGTCTTGGATGGATGGGATATCAATGTTTCTTGGATGGATGGGATATCAATGTGTCTTGGATGGATGTGATATCAATGTTTCTTGGATGGATCTGATATCAATGTGTCTTGGATGGATGGGATATCAATGTTTATTGGATGGATGCGATATCAAACTTTCTCGGATGGATGTGATATCAATGTTTCTTAGATGGATGGGATATCAATGTTCCTTGGATTGATGGGATATGAATGTTTCTTGGATGGATGGGATATGAATCTTTCATGGACGGATGGGATATCAATGTTCCTTGGATTGATGGGATATGAATGTTTCTTGGATGGATGGGATATGAATGTTTCATGGACGGATGGGATATCAATGTTCCTTAGTTGGATGGGATATCAATGTTACTTGGATGGATGGGATATCAATGTTTCTTGGATGGATCTGATATCAATGTTTCTTTGATGGATCTGATATCAATGATTCTTGGACGGATGGGATATCAATGTTTCTTGGACGGATGGGATATCAATGTTCCTTGGATGGATGGGATAACAATGTTTATTGGATGGATGTGATATCAATGTTTCTTGGATGGATGAGATATTAAAGTTTCTTGGATGGATGAGATATCAATGTTTCTTGGATGGATCTGATATCAATGTTTCTTGGATGGATGGGATATCAAAGTTTCTTGGATGGAAGTGATATCAATGTTTCTTGGATGGATGCGATATCAAATTTCTTGGATGGATGTGATATCAATGTTTCTTGGATGGATGCGATATCAAACTTTCTTGGATGGATGTGATATCAATGTTTCTCGGATGGATGGGATATCAATGTTCCTTGGATTGATGGGATATCAATGGTTCTTGGATGGATGGGATATCAATGTTCCTTGGATGGATGGGATATCAATGTTTCTTGGATGGATGGGATATAAATGTTTCTTGGATGGATGGGATATCAATGTTTCTCGGATGGATGTGATATCAATGTTTCTTGGATGCATGGGATATCAATGTTTCTTGGATGGATGTGATATCAAAGTTTCTTGAGTGGATGTGATATTAATGTTTCGTGGATGGATGGGATATCAATATTTCTTGGATGGATGGGATATCAATGTTACTTGGATGGATGTGATATCAATGTGTCGTGGATGGATGGGATATCAATGTTTCTTGGATGCATGGGATATCAATGTTTCTTGGATAGACGGGATATTAATTTTCCTTGGATTGATGCGATATCAATGTTTCTTGGATGGATGCGATATCAAACTTTCTTGGATTGATGGGATATCAATGTTTCTTGGATGGATGTGATATCAATGTTTCTTGGATGGATGGGATATCAATGTTCCTTGGATGGATGGGATATCAATGTTTCTTGGATGGATGGGATATAAATGTTTCTTGGATTGATGGGATATCAAGGTTTCTCGGATGGATGTGATATCAATGTTTCTTGGATGCATGGGATATCAATGTTTCTTGGATGGGCGTGATATCAAAGTTTCTTGGGTGGATGTGATATTAATGTTTCGTGGATGGATGGGATATCAATGTTTCTTGGATGGATGGGATATCAATGTTTCTGGGATGGATGTGATATCAATGTGTCGTGGATGGATGGGATATCAATGTTTCTGGGATGGATGTGATATCAATGTGTCGTGGATGGATGGGATATCAATGTTTCTTGGATGCATGGGATATCAATGTATCTTGGATAGAGGGGATATTAATGTTCCTTGGATTGATGCGATATCAAAGTTTCTTGGATGGATGGGATATCAATGTTTCTTTGATGGATCTGATATCAATGTTTCTTGGATGGATGGGATGTCAATGTTTCTTGGATGGATGGGATATATATGTGTCTTGATGGATGTGATATCAATGTTTCTTGGACGGATGGGATATCAATGTTTCTTGGATGGATGGGATGTCAATGTTTATTGGATGGATGGGATATCACTGTTTCTTGGACGGATGGGATATCAATGTTTCTCGGATGGATGTGATATCAATGTTTCTTGGATGGATGGGATATCACTGTTTCTTGGACGGATGAGATATCAATGTTTCTTGGACGGATGGGATATCAATGTTTCTTGGATGGATGTGATATCAATGTTTCTTGGACGGATGGGATATCAATGTTTCTTGGATGGATGGGATGTCAATGTTTATTGGATGGATGGGATATCACTGTTTCTTGGATGGATGCGATATCAATGTTTCTTGGATGGATGGGATATCAATGTTTCTTGGATGGATGGGATATCAATGTGTCTTGGATGGATGTGATATCAATGTTCCTTGGATGGAGGGGATATCAATGTTTCTTGGATGGATGTGATATCAATGTTTCTTGGACGGATGGGATATCAATGTTTCTTGGATGGATGGGATATCAATGTTTCTTGGATGGATGGGATATCAATGGGTCTTGGATGGATGTGATATCAATGTTCCTTGGATGGATGGGATATCAATGTTTCTTCGATGGATGTGATATCAATGTTTCTTGGACGGATGGGATATCAATGTTCCTTGGATGGATGGGATATCAATGTTACTTGTATGGATGGGATATCAATGTTTCTTGGATGGATCTGATATCAATGTGTCTTGGATGGATGGGATATCAATGTTTCTTGGATGGATGGGATATCAATGTTTCTTGGATGGATGGGATATGAATGTTTCTTGGATGGATGGGATATGAATGTTTCTTGGACGGATGGGATATCATTGTTCCTTGGATGGATGGGATATCAATGTTACTTGGATGGATGGGATATCAATGTTTCTTGGATGGATCTGATATCAATGTTTCTTTGATGGATCTGATATCGATGATTCTTGGACGGATGGGATATCAATGTTTCTTGGACGGATGGGATATCAATGTTCCTTGGATGGATGGGATAACAATGTTTATTGGATGGATGTGATATCAATGTTTCTTGGATGGATGAGATATCAAAGTTTCTTGGATGGATGAGATATCAATGTTTCTTGGATGGATCTGATATCAATGTTTCTTGGATGGATGGGATATCAAAGTTTCTTGGATGGATGCGATATCAAACTTTCTTGGATGGATGGGATATCACTGTTTCTTGGATGGATGCGATATCAATGTTTCTTGGATGGATGCGATATCAAACTTTCTTGGATGGATGTGATATCAATGTTTCTTGGATGGATGGGATATCAATGTTCCTTGGATTGATGGGATATCAATGTTTCTTGCATGGATGTGATATCAATGTTTCTTGGATGGATGGGATATCAATGTTCCTTGGATGGATGGGATATCAATGTTTCTTGGATGGATGGGATATCAATGTTTCTTGGATGGATGGGATATCAATGTTTCTCGGATGGATGTGATATCAATGTTTCTTGGATGCATGGGATATCAATGTTTCTTGGATGGATGTGATATCAAAGTTTCTTGGGTGGATGTGATATTAATGTTTCGTGGATGGATGGGATATCAATGTTTCTTGGATGGATGGGATATCAATGTTTCTTGGATGGATGTGATATCAATGTGTCGTGGATGGATGGGCTAACAATGTTTCTTGGATGCATGGGATATCAATGTTTCTTGGATAGAGGGGATATTAATTTTCCTTGGATTGATGCGATATCAAAGTTTCTTGGATGTATCGGATATCAAAGTTTCTTGGGTGGATGTGATATTAATGTTTCTTGGATGGATGGGATATCAATGTTTCTTGGATGGATGAGATATCAAAGTTTCTTGGATGGATGAGATATCAATGTTTCTTGGATGGATCTGATATCAATGTTTCTTGAATGGATGGGATATCAAAGTTTCTTGGATGGATGGGATATCAATGTTTCTTGGATGGATGCGATATCAAACTTTCTCGGATGGATGTGATATCAATGTTTCTTGGATGGATGGGATATCAATGTTCCTTGGATTGATGGGATATCAATGTTCCTTCGATGTATAGGATATCAAAGTTTCTTTGATGGATCTGATATCAATGATTCTTGGACGGATGGGATATCAATGTTTCTTGGATGGATGGGATATCAATGCCTCTTGGATGGATGGGATATCAATGTTTCTTTGATGGATCTGATATCAATGATTCTTGGACGGATGGGATATCAATGTTTTTTGGACGGATGGGATATCAATGTTCCTTGGATGGATGGGATAACAATGTTTCTTGGATGGATGTGATATCAATGTTTCTTGGATGGATGAGATATCAAAGTTTCTTGGATGGATGAGAAATCAATGTTTATTGGATGGATCTGATATCAATGTTCCTTGGATGGATGGGATATCAAAGGTTCTTGGATGGATGTGATATCAATGTTTCTTGGATGGATGCGATATCAAACTTTCTTGGATGGATGTGATATCAATGTTTCTCGGATGGATGTGATATCAATGTTTCTTGGATGGATGGGATATCAATGTTCCTTGGATTGATGGGATATCAATGTTTCTTGGATGGATGGGATATCAATGTTCCTTGGATGGATGGGATATCAATGTTTCTTGGATGGATGGGATATCAATGTTTCTTGGATGGATGGGATATCAATGTGTCTTGGATGGATGTGATATCAATGTTCCTTGGATGGAGGGGATATCAATGTTTCTTGGATGGATGTGATATCAATGTTTCTTGGACGGATGGGATATCAATGTTTCTTGGATGGATGGGATATCAATGTTTCTTGGATGGATGGGATATCAATGTGTCTTGGATGGATGTGATATCAATGTTCCTTGGATGGATGGGATATCAATGTTTCTTCGATGGATGTGATATCAATGTTTCTTGGACGGATGGGATATCAATGTTCCTTGGATGGATGGGATATCAATGTTACTTGGATGGATGGGATATCAATGTTTCTTGGATGGATCTGATATCAATGTGTCTTGGATGGATGGGATATCAATGTTTCTTGGATGGATGGGATATCAATGTTTCTTGGATGGATCTGATATCAATGTTTCTTGGATGGATGGGATGTCAATGTTTATTGGATGGATGGGATATCACTGTTTCTTGGATGGATGCGATATCAATGTTTCTTGGATGGATGGGATATCAATGTTTCTTGGATGGATGGGATATCAATGTGTCTTGGATGGATGTGATATCAATGTTCCTTGGATGGAGGGGATATCAATGTTTCTTGGATGGATGTGATATCAATGTTTCTTGGACGGATGGGATATCAATGTTTCTTGGATGGATGGGATATCAATGTTTCTTGGATGGATGGGATATCAATGGGTCTTGGATGGATGTGATATCAATGTTCCTTGGATGGATGGGATATCAATGTTTCTTCGATGGATGTGATATCAATGTTTCTTGGACGGATGGGATATCAATGTTCCTTGGATGGATGGGATATCAATGTTACTTGTATGGATGGGATATCAATGTTTCTTGGATGGATCTGATATCAATGTGTCTTGGATGGATGGGATATCAATGTTTCTTGGATGGATGGGATATCAATGTTTCTTGGATGGATGGGATATGAATGTTTCTTGGATGGATGGGATATGAATGTTTCTTGGACGGATGGGATATCAATGTTCCTTGGATGGATGGGATATCAATGTTACTTGGATGGATGGGATATCAATGTTTCTTGGATGGATCTGATATCAATGTTTCTTTGATGGATCTGATATCGATGATTCTTGGACGGATGGGATATCAATGTTTCTTGGACGGATGGGATATCAATGTTCCTTGGATGGATGGGATAACAATGTTTATTGGATGGATGTGATATCAATGTTTCTTGGATGGATGAGATATCAAAGTTTCTTGGATGGATGAGATATCAATGTTTCTTGGATGGATCTGATATCAATGTTTCTTGGATGGATGGGATATCAAAGTTTCTTGGATGGATGTGATATCAATGTTTCTTGGATGGATGCGATATCAAACTTTCTTGGATGGATGTGATATCAATGTTTCTTGGATGGATGGGATATCAATGTTCCTTGGATTGATGGGATATCAATGTTTCTTGCATGGATGTGATATCAATGTTTCTTGGATGGATGGGATATCAATGTTCCTTGGATGGATGGGATATCAATGTTTCTTGGATGGATGGGATATCAATGTTTCTTGGATGGATGGGATATCAATGTTTCTCGGATGGATGTGATATCAATGTTTCTTGGATGCATGGGATATCAATGTTTCTTGGATGGATGTGATATCAATGTTTCTTGGATGGATGAGATATGAAAGTTTCTTGGATGGATGAGATATCAAAGTTTCTTGGATGAATGGGATATCAATGTTTCTTTGATGGATCTGATATCAATGTTTCTTGGATGGATGGGATGTCAATGTTTCTTGGATGGATGGGATATATATGTGTCTTGGTGGATGTGATATCAATGTTTCTTGGACGGATGGGATATCAATGTTTCTTGGATGGATGGGATGTCAATGTTTATTGGATGGATGGGATATCACTGTTTCTTGCACGGATGGGATATCAATGTTTCTCGGATGGATGTGATATCAATGTTTCTTGGATGGATGGGATATCAATGTTTCTTGGATGGATGGGATATCAATGTTTCTTGGATGGATGAGATATCAAAGTTTCTTGGATGGATGAGATATCAAAGTTTCTTGGATGGATGGGATATCAATGTTTCTTTGATGGATCTGATATCAATGTTTCTTGGATGGATGGGATGTCAATGTTTCTTGGATGGATGGGATATATGTGTCTTGGTGGATGTGATATCAATGTTTCTTGGACGGATGGGATATCAATGTTTCTTGGATGGATGGGATGTCAATGTTTATTGGATGGATGGGATATCACTGTTTCTTGGACGGATGGGATATCAATGTTTCTCGGATGGATGTGATATCAATGTTTCTTGGATGGATGGGATATCAATGTTTCTTAGATGGATGGGATATAAATGTGTCTTGGATGGATGTGATATCAATGTTTCTTGGACGGATGGGATATCAATGTTTCTTGGATGGATGGGATATCAATGTTTCTTGGATGGATGGGATATCAATGTTTCTTGGACGGATGGGATATCACTGTTCCTTGGATGGATGGGATATCAATGTTACTTGGATGGATGGGATATCAATGTTTCTTGGATGGATCTGATATCAATGTGTCTTGGATGGATGGGATATCAATGTTTATTGGATGGATGCGATATCAAACTTTCTCGGATGGATGTGATATCAATGTTTCTTGGATGGATGGGATATCAATGTTCCTTGGATTGATGGGATATGAATGTTTCTTGGATGGATGGGATATGAATGTTTCTTGGACGGATGGGATATCAATGTTCCTTGGATGGATGGGATATCAATGTTACTTGGATGGATGGGATATCAATGTTTCTTGGATGGATCTGATATCAATGTTTCTTTGATGGATCTGATATCAATGATTCTTGGACGGATGGGATATCAATGTTTCTTGGACGGATGGGATATCAATGTTCCTTGGATGGATGGGATAACAATGTTTATTGGATGGATGTGATATCAATGTTTCTTGGATGGATGAGATATTAAAGTTTCTTGGATGGATGAGATATCAATGTTTCTTGGATGGATCTGATATCAATGTTTCTTGGATGGATGGGATATCAAAGTTTCTTGGATGGATGGGATATCACTGTTTCTTGGATGGATGCGATAACAATGTTTCTTGGATGGATGGGATATCAATGTTTCTTGGATGGATGGGATATCAATGTGTCTTGGATGGATGTGATATCAATGTTTCTTGGATGGATCTGATATCAATGTTTCTTGAATGGATGGGATATCAAAGTTTCTTGGATGGATGGGATATCAATGTTTCTTGGATGGATGCGATATCAAACTTTCTCGGATGGATGTGATATCAATGTTTCTTGGATGGATGGGATATCAATGTTTCTTGGATGGATGTGATATCAATGTTTCTTGGATGGATGGGATATCAATGTTCCTTGGATGGATGCGATATCAATGTTTCTTGGATGGATGGGATAGAAATGTTTCTCGGATGGATGTGATATCAATGTTTCTTGGATGGATGGGATATCAATGTTCCTTGGATTGATGGGATATCAATGTTTCTTGGATAGATGGGATATCAATGTTTCTTGGATGGATGCGATATCAAAGTTTCTTGGATGGATGGGATATCAATGTTTCTTGGATGGATGCGATATCAAACTTTCTCGGATGGATGTGATATCAATGGTTCTTGGATGGATGGGATATCAATGTTCCTTGGATTGATGGGATATCAATGTTTCTTGGATGGATGTGATATCAATGTTTCTTGGATGGATGGGATATCAATGTTCCTTGGATCGATGCGATATCAATGTTTCTTGGATGGATGGGATAGAAATGTTTCTCGGATGGATGTGATATCAATGTTTCTTGGATGGATGGGATATCAATGTTCCTTGGATTGATGGGATATCAATGTTTCTTGGATAGATGGGATATCAAAGTTTCTTGGATGGATGGGATATCAATGTTTCTTGGATGGATGCGATATCAAACTTTCTCGGATGGATGTGATATCAATGTTTCTTGGATGGATGGGATATCAATGTTTCTTGGATGGATGTGATATCAATGTTTCTTGGATGGATGGGATATCAATGTTCCTTGGATGGATGCGATATCAATGTTTCTTGGATGGATGGGATAGAAATGTTTCTCGGATGGATGTGATATCAATGTTTCTTGGATGGATGGGATATCAATGTTCCTTGGATTGATGGGATATCAATGTTTCTTGGATAGATGGGATATCAATGTTTCTTGGATGGATGGGATATCAATGTTTCTTGGATGGATGAGATATGAAAGTTTCTTGGATGGATGAGATATCAAAGTTTCTTGGATGAATGGGATATCAATGTTTCTTTGATGGATCTGATATCAATGTTTCTTGGATGGATGGGATGTCAATGTTTCTTGGATGGATGGGATATATATGTGTCTTGGTGGATGTGATATCAATGTTTCTTGGACGGATGGGATATCAATGTTTCTTGGATGGATGGGATGTCAATGTTTATTGGATGGATGGGATATCACTGTTTCTTGCACGGATGGGATATCAATGTTTCTCGGATGGATGTGATATCAATGTTTCTTGGATGGATGGGATATCAATGTTTCTTGGATGGATGGGATATCAATGTTTCTTGGATGGATGAGATATCAAAGTTTCTTGGATGGATGAGATATCAAAGTTTCTTGGATGGATGGGATATCAATGTTTCTTTGATGGATCTGATATCAATGTTTCTTGGATGGATGGGATGTCAATGTTTCTTGGATGGATGGGATATCAATGTTTCTTGGATGGATGGGATATCAATGTTTCTTGGATGGATGAGATATCAAAGTTTCTTGGATGGATGAGATATCAAAGTTTCTTGGATGGATGGGATATCAATGTTTCTTTGATGGATCTGATATCAATGTTTCTTGGATGGATGGGATGTCAATGTTTCTTGGATGGATGGGATATATGTGTCTTGGTGGATGTGATATCAATGTTTCTTGGACGGATGGGATATCAATGTTTCTTGGATGGATGGGATATCAATGTTTCTTGGATGGATGGGATATCAATGTTTCTTGGATGGATCTGATATCAATGTTTCTTGGATGGATGGGATGTCAATGTTTATTGGATGGATGGGATATCACTGTTTCTTGGATGGATGCGATATCAATGTTTCTTGGATGGATGGGATATCAATGTTTCTTGGATGGATGGGATATCAATGTGTCTTGGATGGATGTGATATCAATGTTCCTTGGATGGAGGGGATATCAATGTTTCTTGGATGGATGTGATATCAATGTTTCTTGGACGGATGGGATATCAATGTTTCTTGGATGGATGGGATATCAATGTTTCTTGGATGGATGGGATATCAATGGGTCTTGGATGGATGTGATATCAATGTTCCTTGGATGGATGGGATATCAATGTTTCTTCGATGGATGTGATATCAATGTTTCTTGGACGGATGGGATATCAATGTTCCTTGGATGGATGGGATATCAATGTTACTTGTATGGATGGGATATCAATGTTTCTTGGATGGATCTGATATCAATGTGTCTTGGATGGATGGGATATCAATGTTTCTTGGATGGATGGGATATCAATGTTTCTTGGATGGATGGGATATGAATGTTTCTTGGATGGATGGGATATCAATGTTTCTTGGATGGATGGGATATGAATGTTTCTTGGATGGATGGGATATGAATGTTTCTTGGACGGATGGGATATCAATGTTCCTTGGATGGATGGGATATCAATGTTACTTGGATGGATGGGATATCAATGTTTCTTGGATGGATCTGATATCAATGTTTCTTTGATGGATCTGATATCGATGATTCTTGGACGGATGGGATATCAATGTTTCTTGGACGGATGGGATATCAATGTTCCTTGGATGGATGGGATAACAATGTTTATTGGATGGATGTGATATCAATGTTTCTTGGATGGATGAGATATCAAAGTTTCTTGGATGGATGAGATATCAATGTTTCTTGGATGGATCTGATATCAATGTTTCTTGGATGGATGGGATATCAAAGTTTCTTGGATGGATGTGATATCAATGTTTCTTGGATGGATGCGATATCAAACTTTCTTGGATGGATGTGATATCAATGTTTCTTGGATGGATGGGATATCAATGTTCCTTGGATTGATGGGATATCAATGTTTCTTGCATGGATGTGATATCAATGTTTCTTGGATGGATGGGATATCAATGTTCCTTGGATGGATGGGATATCAATGTTTCTTGGATGGATGGGATATCAATGTTTCTTGGATGGATGGGATATCAATGTTTCTCGGATGGATGTGATATCAATGTTTCTTGGATGCATGGGATATCAATGTTTCTTGGATGGATGTGATATCAATGTTTCTTGGATGGATGAGATATGAAAGTTTCTTGGATGGATGAGATATCAAAGTTTCTTGGATGAATGGGATATCAATGTTTCTTTGATGGATCTGATATCAATGTTTCTTGGATGGATGGGATGTCAATGTTTCTTGGATGGATGGGATATATATGTGTCTTGGTGGATGTGATATCAATGTTTCTTGGACGGATGGGATATCAATGTTTCTTGGATGGATGGGATGTCAATGTTTATTGGATGGATGGGATATCACTGTTTCTTGCACGGATGGGATATCAATGTTTCTCGGATGGATGTGATATCAATGTTTCTTGGATGGATGGGATATCAATGTTTCTTGGATGGATGGGATATCAATGTTTCTTGGATGGATGAGATATCAAAGTTTCTTGGATGGATGAGATATCAAAGTTTCTTGGATGGATGGGATATCAATGTTTCTTTGATGGATCTGATATCAATGTTTCTTGGATGGATGGGATGTCAATGTTTCTTGGATGGATGGGATATATGTGTCTTGGTGGATGTGATATCAATGTTTCTTGGACGGATGGGATATCAATGTTTCTTGGATGGATGGGATGTCAATGTTTATTGGATGGATGGGATATCACTGTTTCTTGGACGGATGGGATATCAATGTTTCTCGGATGGATGTGATATCAATGTTTCTTGGATGGATGGGATATCAATGTTTCTTAGATGGATGGGATATAAATGTGTCTTGGATGGATGTGATATCAATGTTTCTTGGACGGATGGGATATCAATGTTTCTTGGATGGATGGGATATCAATGTTTCTTGGATGGATGGGATATCAATGTTTCTTGGACGGATGGGATATCACTGTTCCTTGGATGGATGGGATATCAATGTTACTTGGATGGATGGGATATCAATGTTTCTTGGATGGATCTGATATCAATGTGTCTTGGATGGATGGGATATCAATGTTTATTGGATGGATGCGATATCAAACTTTCTCGGATGGATGTGATATCAATGTTTCTTGGATGGATGGGATATCAATGTTCCTTGGATTGATGGGATATGAATGTTTCTTGGATGGATGGGATATGAATGTTTCTTGGACGGATGGGATATCAATGTTCCTTGGATGGATGGGATATCAATGTTACTTGGATGGATGGGATATCAATGTTTCTTGGATGGATCTGATATCAATGTTTCTTTGATGGATCTGATATCAATGATTCTTGGACGGATGGGATATCAATGTTTCTTGGACGGATGGGATATCAATGTTCCTTGGATGGATGGGATAACAATGTTTATTGGATGGATGTGATATCAATGTTTCTTGGATGGATGAGATATTAAAGTTTCTTGGATGGATGAGATATCAATGTTTCTTGGATGGATCTGATATCAATGTTTCTTGGATGGATGGGATATCAAAGTTTCTTGGATGGATGGGATATCACTGTTTCTTGGATGGATGCGATAACAATGTTTCTTGGATGGATGGGATATCAATGTTTCTTGGATGGATGGGATATCAATGTGTCTTGGATGGATGTGATATCAATGTTTCTTGGATGGATCTGATATCAATGTTTCTTGAATGGATGGGATATCAAAGTTTCTTGGATGGATGGGATATCAATGTTTCTTGGATGGATGCGATATCAAACTTTCTCGGATGGATGTGATATCAATGTTTCTTGGATGGATGGGATATCAATGTTTCTTGGATGGATGTGATATCAATGTTTCTTGGATGGATGGGATATCAATGTTCCTTGGATGGATGCGATATCAATGTTTCTTGGATGGATGGGATAGAAATGTTTCTCGGATGGATGTGATATCAATGTTTCTTGGATGGATGGGATATCAATGTTCCTTGGATTGATGGGATATCAATGTTTCTTGGATAGATGGGATATCAATGTTTCTTGGATGGATGCGATATCAAAGTTTCTTGGATGGATGGGATATCAATGTTTCTTGGATGGATGCGATATCAAACTTTCTCGGATGGATGTGATATCAATGTTTCTTGGATGGATGGGATATCAATGTTCCTTGGATTGATGGGATATCAATGTTTCTTGGATGGATGTGATATCAATGTTTCTTGGATGGATGGGATATCAATGTTCCTTGGATCGATGCGATATCAATGTTTCTTGGATGGATGGGATAGAAATGTTTCTCGGATGGATGTGATATCAATGTTTCTTGGATGGATGGGATATCAATGTTCCTTGGATTGATGGGATATCAATGTTTCTTGGATAGATGGGATATCAAAGTTTCTTGGATGGATGGGATATCAATGTTTCTTGGATGGATGCGATATCAAACTTTCTCGGATGGATGTGATATCAATGTTTCTTGGATGGATGGGATATCAATGTTTCTTGGATGGATGTGATATCAATGTTTCTTGGATGGATGGGATATCAATGTTCCTTGGATGGATGCGATATGAATGTTTCTTGGATGGATGGGATAGAAATGTTTCTCGGATGGATGTGATATCAATGTTTCTTGGATGGATGGGATATCAATGTTCCTTGGATTGATGGGATATCAATGTTTCTTGGATAGATGGGATATCAATGTTTCTTGGATGGATGGGATATCAATGTTTCTTGGATGGATGAGATATGAAAGTTTCTTGGATGGATGAGATATCAAAGTTTCTTGGATGAATGGGATATCAATGTTTCTTTGATGGATCTGATATCAATGTTTCTTGGATGGATGGGATGTCAATGTTTCTTGGATGGATGGGATATATATGTGTCTTGGTGGATGTGATATCAATGTTTCTTGGACGGATGGGATATCAATGTTTCTTGGATGGATGGGATGTCAATGTTTATTGGATGGATGGGATATCACTGTTTCTTGCACGGATGGGATATCAATGTTTCTCGGATGGATGTGATATCAATGTTTCTTGGATGGATGGGATATCAATGTTTCTTGGATGGATGGGATATCAATGTTTCTTGGATGGATGAGATATCAAAGTTTCTTGGATGGATGAGATATCAAAGTTTCTTGGATGGATGGGATATCAATGTTTCTTTGATGGATCTGATATCAATGTTTCTTGGATGGATGGGATGTCAATGTTTCTTGGATGGATGGGATATATGTGTCTTGGTGGATGTGATATCAATGTTTCTTGGACGGATGGGATATCAATGTTTCTTGGATGGATGGGATGTCAATGTTTATTGGATGGATGGGATATCACTGTTTCTTGGACGGATGGGATATCAATGTTTCTCGGATGGATGTGATATCAATGTTTCTTGGATGGATGGGATATCAATGTTTCTTAGATGGATGGGATATAAATGTGTCTTGGATGGATGTGATATCAATGTTTCTTGGACGGATGGGATATCAATGTTTCTTGGATGGATGGGATATCAATGTTTCTTGGATGGATGGGATATCAATGTTTCTTGGACGGATGGGATATCACTGTTCCTTGGATGGATGGGATATCAATGTTACTTGGATGGATGGGATATCAATGTTTCTTGGATGGATCTGATATCAATGTGTCTTGGATGGATGGGATATCAATGTTTATTGGATGGATGCGATATCAAACTTTCTCGGATGGATGTGATATCAATGTTTCTTGGATGGATGGGATATCAATGTTCCTTGGATTGATGGGATATGAATGTTTCTTGGATGGATGGGATATGAATGTTTCTTGGACGGATGGGATATCAATGTTCCTTGGATGGATGGGATATCAATGTTACTTGGATGGATGGGATATCAATGTTTCTTGGATGGATCTGATATCAATGTTTCTTTGATGGATCTGATATCAATGATTCTTGGACGGATGGGATATCAATGTTTCTTGGACGGATGGGATATCAATGTTCCTTGGATGGATGGGATAACAATGTTTATTGGATGGATGTGATATCAATGTTTCTTGGATGGATGAGATATTAAAGTTTCTTGGATGGATGAGATATCAATGTTTCTTGGATGGATCTGATATCAATGTTTCTTGGATGGATGGGATATCAAAGTTTCTTGGATGGATGTGATATCAATGTTTCTTGGATGGATGCGGTATCAAACTTTCTTGGATGGATGGGATATCAATGTTTCTTGGATGGATGGGATATAAATGTATCTTGGATGGATGTGATATCAATGTTTCTTGGACGGATGGGATATCAATGTTTCTTGGATGGAAGGGATGTCAATGTTTATTGGATGGATGGGATATCACTGCTTCTTGGATGGATGCGATATCAATGTTTCTTGGATGGATGGGATATCAATGTTTCTTGGATGGATGGGATATCAATGTGTCTTGGATGGATGTGATATCAATGTTTCTTGGATGAATCTGATATCAATGTTTCTTGAATGGATGGGATATCAAAGTTTCTTGGATGGATGGGATATCAATGTTTCTTGGATGGATGCGATATCAAACTTTCTCGGATGGATGTGATATCAATGTTTCTTGGATGGATGGGATATCAATGTTTCTTGGATGGATGTGATATCAATGTTTCTTGGATGGATGGGATATCAATGTTCCTTGGATGGATGCGATATGAATGTTTCTTGGATGGATGGGATAGAAATGTTTCTCGGATGGATGTGATATCAATGTTTCTTGGATGGATGGGATATCAATGTTCCTTGGATTGATGGGATATCAATGTTTCTTGGATAGATGGGATATCAATGTTTCTTGGATGGATGGGATATCAATGTTTCTTGGATGGATGAGATATGAAAGTTTCTTGGATGGATGAGATATCAAAGTTTCTTGGATGAATGGGATATCAATGTTTCTTTGATGGATCTGATATCAATGTTTCTTGGATGGATGGGATGTCAATGTTTCTTGGATGGATGGGATATATATGTGTCTTGGTGGATGTGATATCAATGTTTCTTGGACGGATGGGATATCAATGTTTCTTGGATGGATGGGATGTCAATGTTTATTGGATGGATGGGATATCACTGTTTCTTGCACGGATGGGATATCAATGTTTCTCGGATGGATGTGATATCAATGTTTCTTGGATGGATGGGATATCAATGTTTCTTAGATGGATGGGATATAAATGTGTCTTGGATGGATGTGATATCAATGTTTCTTGGACGGATGGGATATCAATGTTTCTTGGATGGATGGGATATAAATGTTTCTTGGATGGATGGGATATCAATGTGTCTTGGATGGATGTGATATCAATGTTCCTTGGATGGATGGGATATCAATGTTTCTTGGATGGATGTGATATCAATGTTTCTTGGACAGATGGGATATCACTGTTCCTTGGATGGATGGGATATCACTGTTACTTGGATGGATGGGATATCAATGTTTCTTGGATGGATCTGATATCAATGTGTATTGGATGGATGGGATATCAATGTTTATTGGATGGATGCGATATCAAACTTTCTCGGATGGATGTGATATCAATGTTTCTTGGATGGATGGGATATCAATGTTCCTTGGATTGATGGGATATGAATGTTTCTTGGAAGGATGGGATATGAATGTTTCTTGGACGGATGGGATATCAATGTTCCTTGGATGGATGGGATATCAATGTTACTTGGATGGATGGGATATCAATGTTTCTTGGATGGATCTTATATCAATGTTTCTTTGATGGATCTGATATCAATGATTCTTGGACTGATGGGATATCAATGTTTCTTGGACGGATGGGATATCAATGTTCCTTGGATGGATGGGATAACAATGTTTATTGGATGGATGTGATATCAATGTTTCTTGGATGGATGAGATATTAAAGTTTCTTGGATGGATGAGATATCAATGTTTCTTGGATGGATCTGATATCAATGTTTCTTGGATGGATGGGATATCAAAGTTTCTTGGATGGATCTGATATCAATGTTTCTTGGACGGATGGGATATCAATGTTTCTTGGATGGATGGGATATCAATGTTTCTTGGATGGATGGGATATCAATGTTTCTTGGATGGATGGGATATCAATGTGTCTTGGATGGATGTGATATCAATGTTCCTTGGATGGATGGGATATCAATGTTACTTGGATGGATGGGATATCAATGTTTCTTGGATGGATCTGATATCAATGTTTCTTTGATGGATCTGATATCGATGATTCTTGGACGGATGGGATATCAATGTTTCTTGGACGGATGGGATATCAATGTTCCTTGGATGGATGGGATAACAATGTATATTGGATGGATGTGATATCAATGTTTCTTGGATGGATGAGATATCAAAGTTTCTTGGATGGATGAGATATCAATGTTTCTTGGATGGATCTGATATCAATGTTTCTTGAATGGATGGGATATCAAAGTTTCTTGGATGGATGGGATATCAATGTTTCTTGGATGGATGCGATATCAAACTTTCTCGGATGGATGTGATATCAATGTTTCTTGGATGGATGGGATATCAATGTTCCTTGGATTGATGGGATATCAATATTTCTTGGATGGATGTGATATCAATGTTTTTTGGATGGATGGGATATCAATGTTCCTTGGATGGATGCGATATCAATGTTTCTTGGATGGATGTGATATCATTGTTTCTTGGATGGATGCGATATCAAACTTTTTTGGATGGATGTGATATCAATGTTTCTCGGATGGATGTGATATCAATGTTTCTTGGATGGATGGGATATCAATGTTCCTTGGATTGATGGGATATCAATGTTCCTTGGATGGATGGGATATCAATGTTTCTTGGATGGATGGGATATAAATGTTTCTTGGATGGATGGGATATCAATGTTTCTCGGATGGATGTGATATCAATGTTTCTTGGATGCATGGGATATCAATGTTTCTTGGATGGATGTGATATCAAAGTTTCTTGGGTGGATGTGATATTAGTGTTTCGTGGATGGATGGGATATCAATGTTTCTTGGATGGATGGGATATCAATGTTTCTTGGATGGATGTGATATCAATGTGTCGTGGATGGATGGGATAACAATGTTTCTTGGATGCATGGGATATCATTGTTTCTTGGATAGAGGGGATATTAATGTTCCTTGGATTGATGCGATATCAAAGTTTCTTGGATGGATCGGATATCAAAGTTTCTTGGGTGGATGTGATATTAATGTTTCTTGGATGGATGGGATATCAATGTTTCTTGGATGGATGAGATATCAAAGTTTCTTGGATGGATGAGATATCAATGTTTCTTGGATGGATCTGATATCAATGTTTCTTGAATGGATGGGATATCAAAGTTTCTTGGATGGATGGGTTATCAATGTTTCTTGGATGGATGCGATATCAAAATTTCTCGGATGGATGTGATATCAATGTTTCTTGGATGGATGGGATATCAACGTTCCTTGGATTGATGGGATATCAATGTTTCTTGGATGGATGTGATATCAATGTTTTTTGGATGGATGGGATATCAATGTTCCTTGGATGGATGCGATATCAATGTTTCTTGGATGGATGGGATAGAAATGTTTCTCGGATGGATGTGATATCAATGTTTCTTGGATAGATGGGATATCAATGTTTCTTGGATGGATGGGATATCAATGTTTCTTGGATAGATGGGATATCAATGTTTCTTGGATGGATGGGATATCAATGTTTCTTGGATGGATGAGATATCAAAGTTTCTTGGATGGATGAGATATCAATGTTTCTTGGATGGATGGGATATCAATGTTTCTTGGATGGATCTGATATCAATGTTTCTTGGATGGATGGGATGTCAATGTTTCTTGGATGGATGGGATATCAATGTTTCTTGGATGCATGGGATATCAA